>SRMA01025413.1:160097-240258 GCA_007224835.1 Danionella cerebrum | reverse complement strand
GGGGGCTGGTAAGCTTCACCCATACTGACAGATGAAACATTATATTGTGTTAATGACACCTCCATAGCAACCAGAGTGGTTACCATAGCAACCAATATGGCATGTCTCTATCTCAGCTTAGGAAAATCATAGAGAGATGGGGGTTGCTGTATTTTACCCGCATAGATATGGGGAGCATTATATTAGGTCAGCGACCCCTCCATAGCAACCAAACTGGTTACCATAGCAACCAATATGGCGCAGCTCTATCTCAGCTTAGGAAGGTCATAGAGATATGGGGGTTGATGTATTGACATGGGGAACAATGTGGTAGGTCACTGACCCCTCCATAGCAACCAGACTGGTTACCATAGCAACCAATTTTGCATGTACCTATCTCAGCTCAGGAAAGTCATAGAGACATGGGGGTTGCTGTAATTTACTCGTATTCATATGGGGAATAATATATTAAGTCAGCGACCCCTCCATAGCAACCAGACTGTTACCATAGCAACCAATATGGTGTATCTATCTCAGCTTACGAAAGTCATAGAGACATGGGGGTTGGTGTATTTTACTCGTGTTGACATGGGGAACAATATGTTAGGTCACCCACCCCTCCATAACAACCAGACTGGTTACCATAGCAACCAATATGGCATGTCCCTATCTCAGCTTAGGAAAGTCATAGAGACATGGGGGTTGCTGTATTTTACCCGTATTGATATGGGGGACAATATGTTAGGTCAGCGAGCTCTCCATAGCAACCAGACCGGTTACCATAGCAACCAATATGGCGCATTTCTATCTCAGCTTAGGAATGTCATAGAGACATGGGGTTTGGAATATGTTATTGTTGCAGGATTGACAACATAAAAAATAGGTATTAACGGCACCAACGCAAGCCAACATCGAAGTTTGCGTGCAAACTTTAAAATCTAGTTATTATGTTGGCTTGCTTGCAAAGCCAACATATTGTTATTGCACTTAAACTTATTATTATTATGTTGGCTTGCAGAGCCAACATATTGTTATCTCTCTTAAACTTATTAGTGTGAATGCAAAGGCATTCACACTATTGTTATCCTACGTATTTATTATTATTTTTATTCCCCCCCTTTTTGAGAAGCTATCTCCTTCCGCATACTTTGCGCTAGAAACACCATTCAAACGTCCAAACGTTCAGCTTTTTTTGCTCTAGGTTGCTTGTATTCAGCTTTTTGATATCTTTTATACTTTTTATAAAATTTAACTTTATTTAAAATATTTTTCCCATTGAAATGAATGGGGAGACTCTTCAAACCTCCTTCAAACTTAAGCTTTTTCAGCCTTTAATAACTTCAGCATACTTTCAGCTACAGCTGAAACCATTCAACTTTTAAACAATTCTACACACTTTCAGCTTTTAAATGATGTCTTCAGCTTTTTCATATCTGTTACAGATTTGTATAAATCACAGTTTATATTTATGAAGATTTTAGATTTTTACCTAATTCTGCTCCACTCTAGCTTCCACTCTAGTTTTTCACATCTCAAACTTCTGAATCTATTCCTCTCTCCTAAACTAAACTTTAACCTTTATGAACAAATTTTATATTAAAGTAGTAGAGAAATTTGTCCTCTTTTTGAAGATACAGTTGTTAATTTGATATGATCTACGGTTTTTGAACTAGGAGGGCTAAACCTTAACGAGGGAAGAAAATTGCTCCATTAAGATCAATGCATTTCACCCAGAAGATACTGCTTGAAAATTATACATTAAGGCTTTTTTTAACTCGCCATAACTCCTCAAATTTTTAACCTATCTTTATAAAAATTACATTATAATCTTCATTGAAGTCTTCCGCTTCTCACAAAGAAAGAATCATCTCGATATGTCTTACGGTTCTTCTCTAATGTTTATTTGTTTGAGGAATGGTCAAAATCTGAGAAATGTCTCCTCGATTCAAAAAGTGGCAGTTGGAGCCAGCTGGGCCTAATTTGAATACTGAAATTTGATTGGCTAAGGCTGTCCCATAGACCTACAATGGGCCATAGAGATGCATTGCTCCCATTCATTTCAATGGGGCCATTGATTCCCATATGATCCTAATGTAAAATAGCTTTTGTAATTGGTTCACAATGGAGAGTCATAGAAACATTAAGGATGCATATAACTAACCCAGCCAATCATTGCTTATGATTTAACATAAATTCATCAAGCCACGCCCACTTTTCAACATCATTTTTGAATGTCAAATATCTTCTAAGTGGAACATCATAGAAACATGGGAGTTGTTTTATATTGATCTAAGTTGAATGTAGATTACAAGATGATGTCACCAACTCATCCATAGCAACCAGATTAATTTCCATAGCAACCTGATTGACACATCTCTATCTCAGCTTAGGAAAATGCTAGAGACATGAGGGTGAGTTTGTTTCACTAATATCGACCCCGGGAACATTCATTGGGGTACCTGACCCTCCATAGCAACCATACTGGTTACCATAGCAACCCAGTTGACACATCTCTATCTCAGCTTAGGAAAATGCTAAAGACACGGGAGTTTATCTGAATGACTTGTAGTCACACAGGGAACATTATATAATGTCACTGACCCCTCCATAGCAACCATACTGGTTACCATAGCAACCAAATTGACACATCTCTATCTCAGCTTAGGAAAATAAGAGACACCGGAGTTTATCTGAATGACTTGTAGTCACACAGGGAACATTATATAATGTCACTGACCCCTCCATAGCAACCATACTGGTTACCATAGCAACTGAATTGAGACATCTCTATTTCTGCTTTGGAAAATGAGAGAGACATGGGAGTTGGTCTAAATGACTTGTAGTAACACAGGGAACATTATATAATGTCACTGACCCCTCCATAGCAACCATACTGGTTACCATAGCAACCAAATTGACACATCTCTATCTCAGCTTAGGAAAATGAGAGAGACACTGGAGTTGGTCTAAATGACTTGTAGTCACACAGAGAACATTATATAATGTCACTGACACCTCCATAACAACCATACATGTTACCATAGCAACCAAATTGACACATCTCTATCTCAGCTTAGGAAAATGAGAGAGACACGGGAGTTGGTCTAAATGACTTGTAGTCACACAGGGAACATTATATAATGTCACTTACCCCTCCATAGCAACTATACTGGTTACCATAGCAACCAAATTGACACATCTCTATCTCAGCTTAGGAAAATGCTAGAGACATGGGGGTTGTTTTGTTTCACTCATAGTGACACTGGGAACAATCTATTATGTAATTGACCTGTCCAGAGCGACCAGACTTTTTACCACAGCAACGCAATTGCCATATCTTTATCTTAGGTTAGAAAAAATGCTAGACAGAATTTCAACTTACTTATATTATATCTTTCAGCTTCCACTTTCAACTTTTGACACTTTCAACTTTCAAAAGTTTCACCTTCAGCTTCCACTTTCTATTTTTGACACTTTCAACTTTACAATGCTTCACCTTTCAACTTTATACGTTTTCAACTTTAGAATGTTTCACATTTCAGCCTCCACTTTCAACTTTTGATATTTTCAACTTTACAATGTTTCACCTTTCAGCTTCCACTTTTAACTTTTGACACTTTCAACTTTCTAGTATTTTAACATTCAGCTTCCACTTTCAACTTTACATATTTCAACTTTACAATGTTTCAGCTTTAGCTTTCAACTTTTGACATTTTCAACTTTATAATGTTTCACCTTTTAGCTTGAACTTTCAACTTTTGACACTTTAACTTTCTAATGTTTTACCTTTCAGCTCCCACTTTTAATCTTTAACAATTTCTACTTTCTAATTTTTCGACCTTCAGCATCCACTTTCAACTTTGCATATTTCAAATCTACAATGTTTCAGCTTCAGCTTTCAGCTTTTGAAACTTTCTAATGTTTCACTCTTCAGCCAAGGAATTCACCAATTTGAGCATTCCCTTTTCAGCTCTCTGCATTCACACGCATTTTCCGCTAGGAAATGCACTTTCTAGTTATTCTTATTTCCCCCTTTTTGTTGGAGCCTACTCCTTCCGCATACTTTGCTCTAGAAACACCATTCAAACGTCAAAACGTTCAGCTTTTTTTGCTTTAGGTTGCTTGTATTCAGCTTTTTGATATCTTTTATACTTTTTATAAAATTTAACTTTATTTAAAATATTTTTTCCCATTGAAATGAATGGGGAGACTCTTCAAATCTCTTTAAATCTTCAGCTTTTTTTCAAACTTCATAACTTCAGCATACTTTCAGCTAGAGCAATCATTCAAATTTTAAACAATTCAACACATTTTCAGCTTTTAAAAGCTCTTTTCAGCTTTTACATATCTTTTACAGATTTTAATTAATCGCAGTTTAAGTTTAATGAAGAATTTGGATTTTTACCTAATTCTGCTACACTCTAGCTTACACTCTAATTTTTCACATCTCAAACTTCTTCATTTATTCCTCTCTCCTAAACTAAATGTTACCCTTTATGGACAAATTTTATATTAAAGTGGTAGAGAAATTTGTCCTCTTTCCAAAGATGCAGTTGTTTCTTTCATATGACCTATGATTTTTAAACTAGAAGGGCTAAACCTTAACGAGGGAAGCAAATTGCTCCATTAAGATCAATGTATTTCACCCAGAAAATAATGTTTGAAGGTTTTAAATTAAGGCTTTTTCTAACTCGCCATAACTAATAGAATTTTCCACATATCTTAAAAAAAATTACACCATAATCTTCATTGAGGCCTTCTGCTTCTCACAAAGAAAGAATCATCTCAATATGTCTTACGGTTCTTCTGTAATGTTTATTTGTTTGAGGCATGGTCAACATCTGAGAAATGTCTCCTCGATTCAAAAGTGGCAGTTGGAGGCAGCTGTTAATCAACTAATTTGAATAACGAAATTTGATTGGCTTAGCCTTCCCATAGACTCACAATGGGCCATAGAGATGCATTGCTGCCATTCATTTCAATGGGGCAATTGATTCCCATATGATTCTATTGTACAAAAACTTTTGTAATCGGTTCACAATGGAGAGTCATAACAACATTAAGGATGCATATAACTAATCCAGCCAATCATTGCTTTTGATTTAACATAAATTCAACAAGCCACGCCCACTTTTCAACGTCATTTTTGAATGTCAAATATCTTCTAATTGGAACATCGTAGAAACATGGGAGTTGTTTTATATTGATCCAAGTTGAATGTAGATTACAACATGATGTCACCAACTCATCCATAGCAACCAGATTAATTTCCATAGCAACCCAACTGATACATCTCTATCTCAGCCCAGGAAAATTCTAGAGACACAGGAGTTGGTCTAATTGACTTGTAGTCACACAGGGAACATCATATAATATCATTGACCCCTGCATAGCAACCATACTGGTTACCATAGCAACCCAATTGACACATCTCTATCTCAGCTTTGAAAAATGATAGAGACACGGGAGTTGGTCTAAATGACTTGTAGTCACACAGGGAACATTATATAATGTCACTGACCCCTCCATAGCAACCATACTGGTTACCATAGCAACCAAATTGACACATCTCTATCTCAGCTTAGGAAAATGCTAGAGACACGGGAGTTGGTCTAAATGACTTTTAGTAACACAGGGAACACTATATAATGTCACTGACCCCTCCATTGCAACCATACTGGTTACCATAGCAACCAAATTGACACATCTCTATCTCAGCTTAGGAAAATGAGAGAGACACGGGAGTTGGTCTAAATGACTTGTAGTCACACAGGGAACATTATATATTGTCACTTAACCCTCCATAGCAACCATACTGGTTACCATAGCAACCCAATTGACACATCTCTATCTCAGCCTAGGAAAATGCTAGAGACACGGGAGTTGGTCTAAATGACTTGTAGTCACACAGGGAACATTATATAATGTCACTGACCCCTCCATAGCAACTATATTGGTTACCATAGCAACCAAATTGACACATCTCTATCTCAGCTTAGGAAAATAAGAGAGACACAAGAGTTGGTCTAAATGACTTGTAGTAACACAGGGAACATTATATAATGTCACTGACCCCTCCATAGCAACCATACTGGTTACCATAGCAACCAAATTGACACATCTCTATCTCAGCTTAGGAAAATGAGGGAGACACGGGAGGTGGTCTAAACGACTTGTAGTCACACAGGGAACATTATATAATGTCACTGACCCCTCCATAGCAACCATACTGGTTACCATAGCAACCAAATTGACACATCTCTATGTCAGCTTAGGAAAATGAGAGAGACACAGGAGTTACTCTGAATGACTTGAAGTCACACAGGGAACATCATATAATGTCACTGACCCCTCCATAACAATCATAGTGGTTACCATAGCAACCAAATTGATACATCTCTATCTCAGCTTAGGAAAATTAGAGAGACACGGGAGTTGGTCTAAATGACTTGTAGTCACACAGGGAACATTATATAATGTCACTGACCCCTCCATAGCAACCATACTGGTTACCATAGCAACCAAATTGGCATATCCCTATATCAGCTTTGGAAAATGCTAGAGACATGGGGGTTGTTTTGTTTCACTCATAGTGACACTGGGAACAATCTATTATGTAAATGACCTGTCCAGAGCGACCAGACTTTTTACCACAGCAACGCAATTGCCATATCTTTATCTTAGGTTAGGAAAATGCTAGACAGAATTTCAACTTACTTATATTATAACTTTCAGCTTCCACTTTAAACTTTTGACACTTTAAACTTTCAAAAGTTTCACCTTCAGCTTCCACTTTCTATTTTTGACACTTTCAACTTTACAATGCTTCACCTTTCAACTTTATACCTTTTTTAACTTTAAAATGTTTCACCTTTCAGCCTCCACTTTTAACTTTTGATATTTTCAACTTTACGTTTCACCTTTCAGCTTCCACTTTCAACTTTTGAGACTTTCAACTTCCTAATATTTTAACATTCAGCTTCCACTTTCAACTTTACATATTTCAACTTTACAATGTTTCAGCTTCAGCTTTCAAATTTTGACACTTTTCAAATTACAGTGTTTCACCCTTTAGCTTCAACTTTCAACTTTTGACACTTTTAACTTTGTAATGTTTCACCGTTCAGCCAAGGAATTCAGCAATTTTAAGCATTCTCTTTCAGCTCTCTGCATTCACACGCATTTTCCGCTAGGAAATGCACTTTCTAGTTATTCTTCTTCTTCTTCTTCTTCTCTTTTCTTCTGACAAAAATTCTCAACACTACTCCTCCTAGCCCGTTCGAGCTACAGCCACGAAACTTCCAACACACCTCAAAGCTGTTATGTAGTTTGTTGCTATATCTCTTCGGACCGATTTGATCAGCGGTTTCCGTAAAAATCGCGAATTTCGGCCCAAAAATCGCCCAAGTCATTCCCTATGGGAGCCCTAGAGTGGTGATGTCATCGCTCACTCTAACTTTGAGCAAGCTCAGTCTTGTTGCTACTTGCACTGTTTTCTCAACTAAAAATTAACCTTTACACACACATTTTATATCTAAATGGTAGAGATTTTTGTCCTCTTTCAGTTGGTGCTGTTTTCATTTTTAAAAAACACACGTTTTTTACTCCAGGTGGCCTAAACCACAAGGAGTGCACTTAATTGCTCCATTCACCTCCATTCAAAAATTCTGGTGGATTCTGTTTAAAATCTCAGTCGCAGGCTATTTTGAACTCGCCATAAATCATTCACACTTTATCACAGCTTCACAAAATTTACACCATTCTCTTCCCTAAAATCTTGGGATTCTAACAGTAAAAGAAATATTTCAATACCTCTGTTCATTCTTTTGTAATGTTTATTTGTTTGAGGGTATGGATTTCTCTAAAATGAGCAGTTGCACAGAATCAAATGAAGGCTATTTGTAGCTCGCCATAATTTTTTTATTTCTAATCACACCTTCACAAAAATTACAGCATTCTCTTCGTTAGGGTCTTCTGCTTCTTACCAAGAAAGAATCATTTCGATATGTCTTACGGTTCTTCTATAATCTTTATTTGTTTGAGGCATGGAAATCGGATTTTCTCCAGCAGATTTGCCATCGCTTGAAAATCTGACAGTTGAGTCAGCTGACTCGTTTGAAAATCTGGCAGTTGATAACTCCAGGTGCAAGCTGATTTCAAATAAGTAGGTCAAAGGTGTCTCATTGACTTTCAATGGCTCATTGAAATGAATAGAGCATGAACCCCATAGATCCTAATGTAAAAGAGCTTCTGTAATTGATTGACACTGGAAAGTCATACAAGCATTAAGGAAGCTAATTACTTATCCAGCCCATCATTGCTTGTGAATTAACATAAATTAATTAAGCCACACCCACTTTTTTGACATAACTTTCAATGTCAAATATCTTCTAAACGGAACACAGTAGAGACATGGGGGTTGCTTTATATTATTCTAAATGAAAAGTAGATTACAACATGATGTCACTAACTCCTCCATAGCAACCAAATTGTTTACCATAGCAACTATATTGCCACATCTCTATCTTAGCTTATAAAAATGCTAGAGACTTGGGGGCTGGTAAGCTTCACCCATACTGACAGCTGAAACATTATATTATGTTAATGACACCTCCATGGCAACCAGACTGGTTACCATAGCAACCAATATGGCATGTCTCTATCTCAGCTTAGGAAATCATAGAGAGATGGGGGTTGCTGTATTTTACCCGTATAGATATGGGGAGCAATATATTAGGCCAGCGACCCCTCCATAGCAACCAAACTGGTTACCATAGCAACCAATATGGCACAGCTCTATCTCAGCTTTGGAAAGTCATAGGGACATGGGGGTTGATGTATTGACATGGGGATCAATGTGTTAGGTCACTGACCCCTCCATAGCAACCAGACTGGTTACCATAGCAACCAATTTTGCATGTACCTATCTCAGCTCAGGAATTTCATAGAGACATGGGGGTTGCTGTAATTTACTCGTATTCATATGGGGAACAATATATTAGGTCAGCGACCCCTCCATAGCAACCACACTGTTACCATAGCAACTAATATGGCGTATCTCTATCTCAGCTTACAAAAGTCATAGAGACATGGGGGTTGGTGTATTTTACTCGTGTTGACATGGGGAACAATATGTTAGGTTACTGACCCCTCCATAGCAACCAGACTTGTTACCATAGCAACCAATATTGCATGTACCTATCTCAGCTTATGAGAATCATAGAGACATGGGGGTAGGATTATGTTATTGTTGCGGAATTGACAACATTTAAAAAAAAAGGTATTAACGGTACCAACGCAAGCCAACATCGAAGTTTGCGTGCAAACTTTAAAATCTAGTTATGTTGGCTTGCAGAGCCAACATATTGTTATCTCTCTTAAACTTATTATGTTGGCTTGCAAAGCCAACATATTGTTATCTCTCGTAAACTTATTATTCTTCTTCTCTTTTCTTCTGACGAAAATTCTTAACCCTACTCCTCCTAGCCCGTTCGAGCTACAGCCACGAAACTTTCCACGGTCGTCCAGACTGTTCCCACTCGAGTTGCTATATCTCTTCGGACCGATTGGACCAGCGGTTTCCGTATAAATCGCGAATTTCGGCCCAAAAATCGCTCAAGTCATTCCCTATGGGAGACCTAGAGTGGTGATGTCATCGCCCACTCTAACTTCGAGCAAGCTCAGTCTTGTTGATACTTGCACTGTTTTCTCAACTAAAAATTAACCTTTACACACACATTTTATATCTAAATGGTAGAGATTTTTGTCCTCTTTCAGTTGGTGCTGTTTTCATTTTTAAAAAACACACGGTTTTTACTCCAGGTGGCCTAAACCACAAGGAGTGCACATAATTGCTCCATTCACCTCCATTCAAAAATTCTGGTGGATTCTGTTCAAAATTTCAATCGCAGGCTATTTATAACTCGCCATAAATCATTCAAACTTTATCACAGCTTCACAAAATTTACACCATTCTCTTCCTTAAAATCTTGGGATTCTAACAGTAAAAGAAATATTTCAATAACTCTGGTCATTCTTTCATAATCCTTATTTGTTTGAGGGTATGGATTTCTCTGAAATGAGCAGTTGCACAGAATCAAATGAAGGCTATTTGTAGCTCGCCATAACTTTTTTTTTTTTTTTCACACCTTCACAAAAATTACAGCATTCTCTTCGTTAGGGTCTTCTGCTTCTTACAAAGAAAGAATCATTTCGACATGTCTTACGGTTCTTCTATAATCTTTATTTGTTTGAGGCATGGAAATCGGATTTTCTCCAGCAGATTTGCCATCGTTTGAAAATCTGACAGTTGAGTCAGCTGACTCGTTTGAAAATCTGGCAGTTGATAACTCCAGGTGCAAGCTGATTTCAAATAAGTAGGTCAAAGGTGGCTCATTGACTTTCAATGGCCCATTGAAATGAATGGAGCATGAACCCCATAGATCCTAATGTAAAAGAGCTTCTGTAATTGATTGACACTGGAAAGTCATACAAGCATTAAGGAAGCAAATTACTTATCCAGCCCATCATTGCTTGTGAATTAACATAAATTAATTAAGCCACACCCACTTTTTGACATAACTTTCAATGTCAAATATCTTCTAAACAGAACACAGTACAGACATGGGGGTTGCTTTATATTATTCTAAATGGAAAGTAGATTAAAACATGATGTCACTGACTCCTCCATAGCAACCAAATTGTTTACCATAGCAACTAAATTGCCACATCTCTATCTTAGCTTAGGAAAATGCTAGAGACTTGGGGGCTGGTAAGCTTCACCCATACTGACAGCTGAAACATTATATCATGTCAATGACACCTCCATAGCAACCAGACTGGTTACCATAGCAACCAATATGGCATGACTCTCTCTCAGCTTAGGAAAATCATAGAGACATGGGGG
Source organism: Danionella cerebrum (assembly GCA_007224835.1). Classification (NCBI taxonomy): domain Eukaryota; kingdom Metazoa; phylum Chordata; class Actinopteri; order Cypriniformes; family Danionidae; genus Danionella; species Danionella cerebrum. Next base: position 229,373 of record SRMA01025413.1, on the reverse strand, counting down.
TTGCCGTATTTTACCCGTATTGATATGGGGAACAATATGTTAGGTCAGCGACCTCTCCATAGCAACCAGACTGGCTACCATAGCAACCAATATGGCGCAGCTCTATCTCAGCTTTGGAAAGTCATAGAGACATGGGGTTGATGTATTGACATGGGAAACAATGTGTTAGGTCACTGACCCCTCCATAGCAATCAGACTGGTTACCATAGCAACCGATATGGCATGTCTCTATCTCAGCTTAGGAAAATCATAGAGAGATGGGGGTTGCTGTATTTTACCCGTATAGATATGGGAGCAATATATTAGGTCAGCGACCCCTCCATAGCAACCAAACTGGTTACCATAGCAACCAATATGGGACAGCTCTATCTCAGCTTTGGAAAGTCATAGAGACATGGGGGTTGATGTATTGACATGGGGAACAATGTGTTAGGTCACTGACCCCTCCATAGCAACCAGACTGGTTACCATAGCAACCAATTTGCATGTACCTATCTCAGCTCAAGAAAATCATAGAGACATGGGGGTTGCTGTAATTTACTCATATTCATATGGGGAACAATATATTAGGTCAGCGACCCCTCCATAGAAACCACACTGTTACCATAGCAACCAATATGGCGTATCTCTATCTCAGCTTACGAAAGTCATAGAGACAGGGGGGCTGGTGTATTTTACTCGTGTTGACATGGGGAACAATATGTTAGGTCACTTACCCCTCCATAGCAACCAGACTAGTTACCATAGCAACCAATTTTGCATGTACCTATCTCAGCTTATGAGAATCATAGGGACATGGGGGTTGGATTATGTTATTGTTGCGGAACTGACAACATTAAAAAAAAAATAGGTATTAACGGCACCAACGCAAGCCAACATCGAAGTTTGCGTGCAAACTTTAAAATCTAGTTATTCTTTTTCTTCTTCTTCTTCTTCTTCTTCTGAGCCAAATTTCAAATTGTATCTCCTCCTAGGCCGTTCGAGCTACAGCCACGAAACTTTCCACGGTCGTCCAAACTGTTCCCACTCGAGTTGCTATGTCTTTTCGAACCGATTGCACTTGCGGTTTCCCCAAAAATCATAAAATTCGGCCCAAAAATTGCCCAAGTCATTCCCTATGGGAGCCCTAGAGTGGTGATGTCATCGCTCACTCTAACTTTGAGCAAGCTCAGTCTTGTTGATACTTGCAATGTTTTCTCACCTAAAAATTAACCTTTACACACACATTTTATATCTAAATGGTAGAGATTTTTGTCCTCTTTCAGTTGGTGCTGTTTTCATTTTTAAAAAACACACGGTTTTACTCCAGGTGGCCTAAACCACAAGGAGTGCACATAATTGCTCCATTCACCTCCATTCAAAAATTCGGGTGGACTCTGTTTAAAATCTCAATCGCAGGCTATTTTTAACTCGCCATAAATCATTCAAACTTTATCACAGCTTCACAAAATTTGCACCATTCTCTTCCTTAAAATCTTGGGATTCTAACAGTAAAAGAAATATTTCAATACCTCTGTTCATTCTTTCGTAATGTTTATTTGTTTGAGGGTATGGATTTCTCTAAAATGAGCAGTTGCACAGAATCAAATGAAGGTTATTTGTAGCTCGCCATCATTTTTTTATTTCTAATCACACCTTCACAAAAATTACAGCATTCTCTTCGTTAGGGTCTTCTGCTTCTGACAAAGAAAGAATCATTTCGATATGCCTTACGGTTCTTCTATAATCTTTATTTGTTTGAGGCATGGAAATCGGATTTTCTCCAGCAGATTTGCCATCGTTTGAAAATCTGACAGCTGAGTCAGCTGACTCGTTTGAAAATCTGGCAGTTGATAACTCCAGGTGCAAGCTGATTTCAAATAAGTGGGTCAAAGGTGTCTCATTGACTTTCAATGGCCCATTGAAATGAATGGAGCATGAACCCCATTGATCCTAATGTAAAAGAGCTTCTGTAATTGATTGACACTGGAAAGTCATACAAGCATTAAGGAAGCAAATGACTTATCCAGCCCATCATTGCTTGTGAATTAACATAAATTAATTAAGCCACACCCACTTTTGGACATAACTTTCAATGTCAAATATCTTCTAAACTGAACACAGTAGAGACATGGGGGTTGCTTTATATTAGTCTAAATGGAAAGTAGATTACAACATGATGTCACTTACTCCTCCATAGCAACCAAATTGTTTACCATAGCAACTATATTGCCACATCTCTATCTTAGCTTAGGAAAATGCTAGAGACTTGGGGCCTGGTAAGCTTCACCCATACTGACAGCTGAAACATATTATGTTAATGACACCTCCATAGCAACCAGACTGGTTACCATAGCAACCAATATGGCATGTCTCTATCTCAGCTTAGGAAAATCATATAGAGATGGGGGTTGCTGTATTTTACCCGTATAGATATGGGGAGCAATGTATTAGGTCAGCGACCCCTCCATAGCAACCAAACTGGTTACCATAGCAACCAATATGGTGCAGCTCTATCTCAGCTTTGGAAAGTCATAGAGACATGGGGGCTGATGTATTGACATGGGGCACAATGTGTTAGGTCACTGACCCCTCCATAGCAACCAGACTGGTTACCATAGCAACCAATCTTGCATGTACCTATCTCAGCTCAGGAAAATCATAGAGACATGGGGGTTGTTGTAATTTACTCGTATTCATATAGGGAACAATATATTAGGTCAGCGAACCCTCCATAGCAACCACACTGTTACCATAGCAACCAATATGGCGGATCTCTATCTCAGCTTACGAAAGTCATAGAGACATGGGGGTTGGTGTATTTTACTCGTGTTGACATGGGGAACAATATGTTAGGTCACTGACACCTCCATAGCAACCAGACTGGTTACCATAGCAACCAATATTGCATGTACCTATCCCAGCTTATGAGAATCATAGAGACATGGGGGTTGGATTATGTTATTGTTGCGGAATTGACAACATTTAAAAAAATAGGTATTAACGGTACCAACGCAAGCCAACATCGAAGTTTGCGTGCAAACTTTAAAATCTAGTTATTATGTTGGCTTGCAAAGCCAACATATTGTTATCTCTCGTAAACTTATTATTCTTCTCTTTTCTTCTGACGAAAATTCTTAACCCTACTCCTCCTAGCCCGTTCGAGCTACAGCCACGAAACTTTCCACGGTCGTCCAAGCTGTTCCCACTCGAGTTGCTATATCTCATCGGACCGATTCGACCAGCGGTTTCCGTAAAAATCGCGAATTTCGGCCCAAAAATCGCCCAAGTCATTCCCTATGGGAGCTCTAGAGTGGTGATGTCATCGCTCACTCTAACTTTGAGCAAGCTCAGTCTTGTTGCTACTTGCACTGTTTTCTCAACTAAAATTAACCTTTACACACACATTTTATACCTAAATGGTAGAGATTTTTGTCCTCTTTCAGTTGGTGCTGTTTTCATTTTTAAAAAACACACGGTTTTTTACTCCAGGTGGCCTAAACCACAAGGAGTGCACATAATTGCTCCATTCACCTCCATTCAAAAATTCTGGTGGATTCTGTTTAAAATCTCAATCGCAGGCTATTTTTAACTCGCCATAAATCATCCAAACTTTATCACAGCTACACAAAATTTACACCATTCTCTTCCTTAAAATCTTGGGATTCTAACAGTAAAAGAAATATTTCAATACCTCTGGTCATTCTTTCGTAATCCTTATTTGTTTGAGGGTATGGATTTCTCTGAAATGAGCAGTTGCACAGAATCAAATGAAGGCTACTTGTAGCTCGCCATAATTTTTTTATTTCTAATCACACCTTCACAAAAATTACAGCATTCTCTTCGTTAGGGTTTTCTGCTTCTGACAAAGAAAGAATCATTTCGATATGTCTTACGGTTCTTCTATAATCTTTATTTGTTTGAGGCATGGAAATCGATTTTCTCCAGCAGATTTGCCATCGTTTGAAAATCTGACAGTTGAGTCAGCTGACTCGTTTGAAAATCTGGCAGTTGATAACTCCAGGTGCAAGCTGATTTCAAATAAGTAGGTCAAAGGTGTCCCATTGACTTTCAATGGCCCATTGAAATGAATGGAGCATGAATCCCATAGATCCTATTGTGAAAGAACTTCTGTAATTGATTGACACTGGAAAGTCATACAAGCATTAAGGAAGCAAATTACTTATCCAGCCCATCATTGCTTGTGAATTAACATAAATTAATTAAGCCACACCTACTTTTTGACATAACTTTCAATGTCAAATATCTTCTAAACGGAACACAGTAGAGACATGGGGGTTGCTTTATATTAGTCTAAATGGAAAGTGGATTACAACATGATGTCACTAACTCCTCCATAGCAACCAAATTGTTTACCATAGCAACTATATTGCCACATCTCTATCTTAGCTTAGGAAAATGCTAGAGACTTGGGGGCTGGTAAGCCTCACCCATACTGACAGCTGAAACATATTATGTTAATGACACCTCCATAGCAACCAGACTGGTTACCATAGCAACCAATATGGCATGTCTCTATCTCAGCTTAGGAAAATCATAGAGAGATGGGGTTGCTGTATTTTACCCGTATAGATATGGGGAGCAATATATTAGGTCAGCGACCCCTCCATAGCAACCAAACTGGTTACCACAGCAACCAATATGGCGCAGCTCTATCTCAGCTTTGGAAAGTCATAGAGACATGGGGGGGGATGTATTGACATGGGGAACAATGTGTTAGGTCACTGACCCCTCCATAGCAACCAGACTGGTTACCATAGCAACTAATTTTGCATGTACCTATCTCAGCTCAGGAAAATCATAGAGACATGGGGGTTGCTGTAATTTACTCGTAATTATATGGGGAACAATATATTAGGTCAGCGACCCCTCCATAGCAACCACACTGTTACCATAGCAACCAATATGGCGTATCTCTATCTCAGCTTACGAAAGTCATAGAGACATGGGGGTTGGTGTATTTTACTCGTGTTGACATGGGGAACAATATGTTAGGTCACTGACCCCTCCATAGCAACCAGACTGGTTACCATAGCAACCAATTTTGCATGTGCCTATCTCAGCTTATGAGAATCATAGAGACATGGGGGTTGGATTATGTTATTGTTGCGGAATTGACAACATTTAAAAAATAGGTATTAACGGTACCAACGCAAGCCAACATCGAAGTTTGCGTGCAAACTTTAAAATCTAGTTATGTTGGCTTGCTTGCAAAGCCAACATATTGTTATTGCACCTAAACTTATTATTCTTCTTCTTCTTCTTCTTCTTCTTCTTCTCTTTTCTTCTGACAAAAATTCTTAACACTACTCCTCCTAGCCCGTTCGAGCTACAGCCACGAAACTTTCAACACACCTCAAAGCTGTTGTGTAGTTTGATGCTATATCTCTTCGGACCGATTTGATCAGCGGTTTCCGTAAAAATCGCGAATTTCGGCCCAAAAATCGCCCAAGTCATTCCCTATGGGAGCCCTAGAGTGGTGATGTCATCGCTCACTCTAACTTTGAGCAAGCTCAGTCTTGTTGCTACTTGCACTGTTTTCTCAACTAAAAATTAACCTTTACACACACATTTTATACCTAAATGGTAGAGATTTTTGTTCTCTTTCAGTTGGTGCTGTTTTCATTTTTAAAAAACACACGGTTTTTACTCCAGGTGGCCTAAACCACAAGGAGTGCACATAATTGCTCCATTCACCTCCATTCAAAAATTCTGGTGGATTCTGTTTAAAATCTCAATCGCAGGCTATTTTTAACTCGCCATAAATCATTCACACTTTATCACAGCTTCACAAAATTTACACCATTCTCTTCCTTAAAATCTTGGGATTCTAACAGTAAAAGAAATATTTCAATACCTCTGTTCATTCTTTCAGAATGTTTATTTGTTTGAGGGTATGGATTTCTCTAAAATGAGCAGTTGCACAGAATCAAATGAAGGCTATTTGTAGCTCGCCATAATTTTTTTATTTCTAATCAAACCTTCACAAAATTTACAGCATTCTCTTCGTTAGGGTCTTCTGCTTCTGACAAAGAAAGAATCATTTGAATATGTCTTACGGTTCTTCTATAATCTTTATTTGTTTGAGGCATGAAAATCGGATTTTCTCCAGCAGATTTGCCATCATTTCAAAATCTGACAGTTGACAATGGCAGTTTCAACAGCTGGCCCTTTGCAGCAGCTGCACTTGATTACTAATAAGTAGGTCAAAGGTGTCTCATTGACTTTCAATGGCCCATTGAAATGAATGGAGCATGAATCCCATAGATCCTGTTGTGAAAGAGCTTCTGTAATTGATTGACACTGGAAAGTCATACTAGCATTAAGGAAGCAAATCACTTATCAAGCCCATCATTGCTTGTGATTTAACATAAAATAATTAAGCCACACCCACTTTTTTACAAAACTATCGATGTCAAATATCTTCTGAACGGAACACAGTAGAGACATGGGGGTTGCTTTATATTATTCTAAATGGAAAGTAGATTACAACATGATGTCACTGACTCCTCCATAGCAACCAGACTGGTTACCATAGCAACCAATATGGCATGTCTCTATCTCAGCTTAGGAAAATCATAGAGAGATGGGGGTTGCTGTATTTTACCCGTATAGATATGGGGAGCAATATATTAGGTCAGCGACCCCTCCATAGCAACCAAACTGGTTACCATAGCAACCAATATGGCGCAGCTCTATCTCAGCTTTGGAAAGTCATAGAGACATGGGGGTTGATGTATTGACATGGGGAACAATGTGTTAGGTCACTGACCCCTCCATAGCAACCAGACTGCTTACCATAGCAACAAATTTTGCATGTACCTATCTCAGCTCAGGAAAATCATAGAGACATGGGGGTTGCTGTAATTTACTCGCATTCATATGGGGAACAATATATTAGGTCAGCGACCCCTCCATAGCAACCACACTGCTACCATAGCAACCAATATGGCGTATCTCTATCTCAGCTTACGAAAGTCATAGAGACATGGGGGTTGGTGTATTTTACTCGTGTTGACATGGGGAACAATATGTTAGGTCACTGACCCCTCCATAACAACCAGACTGGTTACCATAGCAACCAATTATGCATGTACCTATCTCAGCTTATGAGAATCATAGAGACATGGGGGTTGGATTATGTTATTGTTGCGGAATTGACAACATTTTAAAAAAAAAGGTATTAACGGTACCAACGCAAGCCAACATCGAAGTTTGCGTGCAAACTTTAAAATCTAGTTCTTCTTCTTCTTCTTCTTCTCTTTTCTTACGTCAAAATTTTACAGAGCTTCTCCTCCTAGCCCGTTCGAGCTACAGCCACGAAACTTTCCACGGTCGTCCAAGCTGTTCCCACTCGAGTTGCTATGTCTTTTCGGATCGATTTGACCAGCGGTTTCCGTAAAAATCGCGAATTTCGGCCCAAAAATCGCCCAAGTCATTCCCTATGGGAGTCCTAGAGTGGTGATGTCATCGCCCACTCTAACTTTGAGCAAGCTCAGTCTTGTTGCTACTTGCACTGTTTTCTCAACTAAAAATTAACCTTTACACACACATTTTATATCTAAATGGTAGAGATTTTTGTCCTCTTTCAGTTGGTGCTGTTTTCGTTTTAAAAAAACACACGGTTTTTACTCCAGGTGGCCTAAACCACAAGGAGTGCACATAATTGCTCCATTCACCTCCATTCAAAAATTCTGGTGGATTCTGTTCAAAATCTCAATCGCAGGCTATTTATAACTCGCCATAAATCATTCAAACTTTATCACAGCTTCACAAAACTTACACCATTTTCTTCCTTAAAATCTTGTGATTCTAACAGCAAAGGAAATATTTTAATGTGTCTTGTCCTTCTTTCGTAATCCTTATTTGTTTGGAGGTATGGATTTCTCAGAAATGAGCAGTTGCACAGAATCAAATGAAGGCTTTTTCTAGCTCGCCATAATTTTTTTTATTTCAAATCAAACCTTCACAAAAATTACAGCATTCTCTTCGTTAGGGTCTTCTGCTTCCGACAAAGAAAGAATCATTTCGATATGTCTTACGGTTCTTCTATAATCTTTATTTGTTTGAGGCATGGAAATCGGATTTTCTCCAGCAGATTTGCCATCATTTGAATATCTGACAGTTAAAACTGGCAGTTTCAACAGCTGGCCCTTTGCAGCAGCTGCACTTGATTACTAATAAGCAGGTCAAAGGTGTCTCATAGACTTTCAATGGCCCATTGAAATGAATGGAGCATGAATCCCATAGATCATGTTGTGAAAGAGCTTCTGTAATTGATTGACACTGGAAAGTCATACTAGAAATAAAGAAGCAAATCACTTATCCAGCCAATTATTCCTTGTGATTTAACATAAAAATAATTAAGCCACACCCACTTTTTTACAAAACTATCGATGTCAAATATCTTCTGAACGGAACACAGTAGAGACATGGGGGTTGCTTTATATTATTCTAAATGGAAAGCAGATTACAACATGATGTCACTGACTCCTCCATAGCAACCAAATTGTTTACCATAGCAACTAAATTGGCATATCTGTATCTTCGGTTAGGAAAATGCTAGAGACTTGGGGTTGGTAAGCTTCACCCATACTGACAGCTGAAACATTATATCATGTCAATGACGCCTCCATAGCAACCAGACTGGTTACCATAGCAACCAATATGGCATGACTCTCTCTCAGCTTAGGAAAATCATAGAGACATGGGGGTTGCCGTATTTTACCCGTATTGATGTGGGGAACAATATGTTAGGTCAGCGACCTCTCCATAGCAACCAGACTGGTTACCATAGCAACCAATATGGCGCAGCTCTATCTCAGCTTTGGAAAGTCATAGAGACATGGGGTTGATGTATTGACATGGGGAACAATGTGTTAGGTCACTGACCCCTCCATAGCAACCAGACTGGTTACCATAGCAACCAATATGGCATGTACCTATCTCAGCTCAGGAAAATCATAGAGACATGGGGGTTGCTGTAATTTACTCGTATTCATATGGGGAACAATATATTAGGTCAGCGACTCCTCCATAGCAACCACACTGTTACCATAGCAACCAATATGGCGTATCTCTATCTCAGCTTACGAAAGTCATAGAGACATGGGGGTTGGTGTATTTTACTCGTGTTGACATGAGGAACAATATGTTAGGTCACTTACCCCTCCATAGCAACCAGACTGGTTACCATAGCAACCAATTTTGCATGTAACTATCTCAGCTTATGAGAATCATAGAGACATGGGGGTTGGATTATGTTATTGTTGCGGAATTGACAACATTTAAAAAAAAGGTATTAACGGTACCAACGCAAGCCAACATCGAAGTTTGCGTGCAAACTTTAAAATCTAGTTATTATTCTTTTTCTTCTTCTTCTTCTGAGCCAAATTTCAAATTGTATCTCCTCCTAGCCCGTTCGTGCTACAGCCACGAAACTTTCCACGGTCGTCCAAACTGTTCCCGCTCGAGTTGCTATGTCCTTTCGAACCGATTGCACTTGCGGTTTCCCCAAAAATCATGAAATTCGGCCCAAAAATCGCCCAAGTCATTCCCAATGGGGGCCCTAGAGTGGTGATGTCATCACCCACTCTAACTTTGAGCAAGCTCAGTCTTGTTGCTACTTGCACTGTTTTCTCAACTAAAAATTAACCTTTACACACACATTTTATATGTAAATGGTAGAGATTTTTGTCCTCTTTCAGTTGGTGCTGTTTTCATTTTTAAAAACACACGGTTTTTACTCCAGGTGGCCTAAACCACAAGGAGTGCACTTAATTGCTCCATTCACTTCCATTCAAAAATTCTGGTGGATTCTGTTTAAAATCTCAATCGCAGGCTATTTTTAACTCGCCATAAATCATTCAAACTTTATCACAGCTTCACAAAATTTACACCATTCTCTTCCTTAAAATCTTGTGATTCTAACAGTAAAAGAAATATTTTAATGTGTCTTATCCTTCTTTCGTAATCCTTATTTGTTTGGAGGTATGGATTTCTCAGAAATGAGCAGTTGCACAGAATCAAATGAAGGCTATTTATAGCTCGCCATAATTTTTTTAATTTTAATCACACCTTCACAAAAATTACAGCATTCTCTTCGTTAGGGTCTTCTGCTTCTTACAAAGAAAGAATCATTTCGATATGTCTTACGGTTCTTCAATAATCTTTATTTGTTTGAGGCATGGAAATTGGATTTTCTCCAGCAGATTTGCCATCGTTTGAAATCTGACAGTTGAATTTCCAGCTGCAGCTGACTCGTTTGAAAATCTGGCAGTTGATAACTCCAGGTGCAAGCTGATTTCAAATAAGTAGGTCAAAGGTGTCTCATTGACTTTCAATGGCCCATTGAAATGAATGGAGCATGAACCCCATAGATCCTAATGTAAAGAGCTTCTGTAATTGATTGACACTGGAAAGTCATACAAGCATTAAGGAAGCAAATTACTTATCCAGCCCATCATTGCTTGTGAATTAACATAAATTAATTAAGCCACACCCACTTTTTGACATAACTTTCAATGTCAAATATCTTCTAAACGGAACACAGTAGAGACATGGGGGTGGCTTTATATTAGTCTAAATGGAAAGTAGATTACAACATGATGTCACTAACTCCTCCATAGCAACCAAATTGTTTACCATAGCAACTATAATGCCACATCTCTATCTTAGCTTAGGAAAATGCTAGAGACTTGGGGGCTGGTAAGCTTCACCCATACTGACAGCTGAAACATTATATTATGTTAATGACACCTCCATGGCAACCAGACTGGTTACCATGGCAACCAATATGGCATGTCTCTATCTCAGCTTAGGAAAATCATAGAGAGATGGGGGTTGCTGTATTTTACCCGTATAGATATGGGGAGCAATATATTAGGTCAGCGACCCCTCCATAGCAACCAAACTGGTTACCATAGCAACCAATATGGCACAGCCCTATCTCAGCTTTGGAAAGTCATAGAGACATGGGGGTTGATGTATTGACATGTGGAACAATGTGTTAGGTCACTGACCCCTCCATAGCAACCAGACTGGTTACCATAGCAACCAATTTTGTATGTACCTATCTCAGCTCAGGAAAATCATAGAGACATGGGGGTTGCTGTAATTTACCCGTATTCATATAGGGAACAATATATTAGGTCAGCGAACCCTCCATAGCATCCACACTGTTACCATAGCAACCAATATGGCGTATCTCTATCTCAGCTTACGAAAGTCATAGAGACATGGGGTTGGTGTATTTTACTCGTGTTGACATGGGGAACAATATGTTAGGTCACTGACCCCTCCATAGCAACCAGACTTGTTACCATAGCAACCAATTTTGCATGTACCTATCTCAGCCTATGAGAATCATAGAGACATGAGGGTTGGATTATGTTATTGTTGCGGAATTGACAACATTTAAAAAAAAGGTATTAACGGTACCAACGCAAGCCAACATCGAAGTTTGCGTGCAAACTTTAAAATCTAGTATTATGTTGTTCCCTCCTTTAGAGTCGATTTAGATTCAAGAAAATTATCCATGGATGTTAATGTTGTTTTAACATAGAATGAAACAAATTCATAAAAAATTCCTGATCAAAATAAAAATAAACAAATTTTCACATTGCTACATTAATGCATAAGTGTCATCAGCTTCAAACCATCACCTGTATCTGCATCTTCATCATCCAAGCCTGCGTGTATCAGATTTATCGAAGCCTGCGTTTAAATTTCTGCTTAAAAATGCAAGCAGTATTACAACAACCCATTTTAGTGTCAGTAAATGTGTTCATTATGAATTTACTGTATAAAAGAAGATTCTTGATTTCAGGTAGTCTTCGGCATCTTACCGTGGTATACATTATTATTAAATTTTTCGAAAAAAACGAAAGTAAATGACAGAATCTATAGCATTAAAACAAACTAATGAATGAATGATTATATCGGCCTAAATAAACTAAATTAGTTTTTATTTGTCCATTTGTTTAATGAAAGAATGAATTAACCTAAATAAATATTAATTAGATTACAGCATAGTTCGAGGATGCACTCTGTTTTTTTTTTTCACTTTGTTCCAGCCATGTTTACGTTGCATAAAGAACTCACGATACGTGAAAACTATGAAGTAGACGTATTCTACAGAATGAAACTAAACATTATAAACGTTTTCTTACAGATGATAGTTTTGAAAAATACTCATTTTAATACTCTACGCGGTTGGACACATCGTGTATTTCACGTTCCCTCTGACTCCATCTTTACTGCGCTTCACTTTAGCGTTTTATTCTACTGAAGACTCCAGCACCGGTGTCTTTTTTTTCAAGAGAAGAACTCAGTTATTTTATGAAGCGAAGCTTCATTTATTCCATAATGGTGCTTTACAGCCGCAGAGCTTTACTTTCCTTCAGCACGTCCAGAGGTTTGCTGTTTTTCTGTGATAGTTATCCTTTCTTTCATAAGTAAAATGGTCGTCTCTCTGGAGGTTAATGTGATGGATGTTCTTAGGCACAGAGACTCGCGCTTTTAATTGTTTATCGTTAATCGTTAATTGTTAACTCGTTTTCATATAAATAAATAGAAATGAAAAACAAATATGTTTTGTTTTATTTGTATTTCATTAATATGACGCAAATGATTAGCTTTTCCAGAGCTTAGAAGTTTCAGAAAAACGGGCAAATAACTGTAAACTTAACAAAATAACGGTCACAGTCTGTTTCTCTCTCTTTCTCCAGCTGCTAATTCTCTCTTTCTCGTGTTTTTTGTCGCCAATCTGTACCAGGATAGTGCCCTTTTATAAAGTGATGTGTGGCACTTCTAGATCAGTCCCTCAGGCAATCAGAATTCAGAATACAATGCAATGTAAAAATAAAAATAAAAGCTTAAAAAAAGCGAAGTTGTGAAATGTGAACCGTGATACAGCGAGGAAGTTTTCCACCTCTCTCTTTCTACTCCACACATTTTTTAGGTCTTAAATAAATTAAATTTTTTAAAATCCTTGTCTTGTATACAAGTGCATTGTTCTTTCAGTAAAGGTACTAAAACTGATACCGTTGCTATTTTTAGATTCAGAGGTATATCGTATTACTGATGTGGGTAGAACTGAAATCTTGTATTGTTCTTGATGAGAAAAAAAGACTTTTTACCAGCTCTTTACGTCTGAATGACTTAAAACTGTTTTGCCAATGCATCTGAGCTCAATGCCACGAGTTATCTCGCCGTATTGACGGTGAACAAGCTTAAATTGAAACCGTCTAGGGTTTTTTTTTCTTAATGAATCTTAATGCTATGGATCACATATATTTATACATTTTTTTACTCCATGTCGTCTCCTAAATTTAATTTATTTTAAACCGAGAAACTTTGAAAATCCTTGAGGAATGTTTAAAACTGAAAGTCATCTAGATGCCAGCAAACCCTCGTCCAGTGCTGTGACTGAATGGAACTGGCAGAGCGGGGCTTGCAAGGGGACAGCTGTGTCAGGCCATTCTGATGGGGCTCTCTGGGACACACATATAAGGTTTGAACATGTAAGAAGACACTGCTGCATCAGCAAGTTGCCATGACAATGTCATTCCCCGTTTCATTGTCTTTTTCCTGTGTCTCCTAGCAAGGTTAGAAGGTCAAACAACCACAAAGGTTCAGAGCTATGTGGCTACTGTAATTGGGGATTATTTCCTTGTAGCTCACCGTGACCGAAAAGGGAACAAGTTTTTCTCATCAGAGTTTATTTGTCTCCCTGCAGCAGTCGAAAAATGCACAAGAAGTGTTCTAATGCCGGCTTCACTTGCAAATGAACACTTCAACTGTTGTGAGAACGTGATCTGAACTAAAATAAAGTGCAAAAAATCAGCTGCTATTGTCAGCCATGTGTGGCATTATGGGATGATTTAGCAACACAGGCAGTACACTTGGCTTAACAAACTCAGTATTACTGGATTGGTTTTGACTTGACAAAACCAAACCTCTTGAGTCCGGCTCAGTTGGTACCATGAAGCAGCTCGTCAACTTTCTTTGTCAAGTCAGCCTTTGATCCTTAAGCTACGATTAGTTCACAGCTCATTAATGACTGACGTAAGAACTGAATGACCAAACACGATGAACACGAAAAGAGCGTGATCATTTGTATTTCTCTGCAGAGGAGCAAGAGGTTAACGTTCGGAAATACGATGAGTTAAAACATACTGGTCCTTCTAAACAAAATTAGCATATTGTGATAGTCAATTAATTTCTGTAATGTACTGATAAACACTAGACTTTTCTTTTTTTTTTTTTTTTAGACCTTCGTATTTTTTAATTTACACAACCAAAGAAGTTCAAGCCTTTTATTGTTTTAATATTAATGATTTTGGCATACAGCTCATGAAAACCTCAAAAAACAAAACAATTAGCATATCATGAAACATTCACTAAAACTAATCATCTGAATCAACAAATTAACTCTAAACACCTGCAAAAGATTCCTGAGGCTTTTAATCCTGGGTAAGACTGCCGACCTGACTACTCTCCAGAAGCCCATCACTGACACCCTCAAGCAGGAGGGTAAGACACAGAAAGAAATTTCTGAACGAATGGCTGTTCCCAGAGTGCACTTGTATCAAGGCGCCTCAGTGTGAAGGAAAAAGTGTGGCAGAAAACGCTGCACAACGACAAGAAATGACCGGACCCTAAGGAAGATTGTGGAGACATTGGGAGACCTGCGGAAGCAGTGGACTGAGTCTGGAGTAGAAACATCCAAAGGGCTACAGGTGCTGCATTCCCCAGCTCAAGCCACTTCTGAAACAGTGGCAGAAGCGCCTGACCTGGGCTTCAGAGAAGCAGCACTGTGATTAATAGTAATATGCAATTGTATTACATGTGTTTGTGTCAACCCTTATGTGTTTTTAGGGATGTTTGCAGTCACTTCAGGGAGATTTTCAGTAGGGATTCACGATAACTGTTTTTTGTTTTTTTTTACACCCGATAACAATAACATAATTTCCTGTTTCTTGTAACCGCTACCGATAATTTATCGTCAATAGGGTGGGGCGATGTCAAGCAATTTTGTCATCGACGATATCCAGTCTGAAACATTGAGATGGATTTGTTAACACATCCAAAGAGCATTGCTGCTTAATAAATGGTGCTGCAGCAATATTAGCAGTTATGCTAACCGACCCAGCATTGTACAAAACCCCTGAGAACTGTAAATAATTTAAACAAAGGACCATTAGAAAGAATAAACAATTTCCCAATTTCAAACCCCTACAAAATTTGCATGAAATAGATCCAAACTTTGTTCCTTAACTTTCTCACACAAACAGCACGAGAGCACGTTAGCATACACAGGCACTGAACTGCGTGAAGTGTTATTTCAAAATCCTAATGGTCGATTCATTCGCTTGCATTGTGATGAGACTCTTAAGATAACTCTTTACTTTCATTTGAACAACTTAATGCCGTTCTGTTTTACTTGTGATCATTATCCAAAAAATGGCTGTTTACAAACTTCCAGCAAACTCCGTTCCTGCCAAACATATACAAGCAGCATTTTGCAAAAATATCCGAATGAAACCAACATAACTCCTCAGAAAAGAGATCATTCACGACAAAGTGTTAATGCAAGTGGGCTACTGTTTCGGTGGAGGAGGGGTAGGGCCAAGCCAAACCACCTTAAAGCAAAGAAGAAGATGAAGCCAGTAGGTTAGGAGGCCAACATTTAATGCCCTATTTGTTTTTATGGAGTGAAAACTACCATTTATTGGTAAAAATTTAACTTATTGGAATTATCTGTATGACAATTTTTTTTGCAATAACAGGCCGATATTTATCGGTGACGATAGTAATTGTGCATCACTAATTTCTTATTCAATTTAGCCTTTTCTCTGTTTCATCAAACTGAATCTTTTTATTTTTA
Organism: Danionella cerebrum; assembly: GCA_007224835.1. Lineage (NCBI taxonomy): Eukaryota > Metazoa > Chordata > Actinopteri > Cypriniformes > Danionidae > Danionella > Danionella cerebrum. The sequence continues at coordinate 213,484 of SRMA01025413.1, read as the reverse complement.
TTTTTGACACATACATGTACAAAATGTACAAAAACTCAAAAATGCAGTTTGTGTTGGTGATCTTCAACATGATGTCATTGATTGTGGCTTAGAATTTTTTTTTACCTTTCTTCACAGTTTTGTATATGACAAACATTAGTTAGAACATTGGCTTTGGTGGATTTTTAGTTTTTTGTTGCACCCAATTTTCATTTTTTGTTCGTGCCCCATCGACTTCGATTATAACAACCTTTTTTTATCGTAGTGCCACCACATAATCCTGGATTCTTGATTGTTGGTGGTCATTCCTGTTGGGAGAGGTAAAATCTGAGATTTTTGCTGTTTATCGCAATTCAGAACCTTTAACCTCGCTGTGGCTCCAGTTCTTTTTAAAAAGCCTGATTGGAAATTCCTGGAGTGTGCGGCCCTGACGTCAGAGGTTGTCTATGAATATAACAATGTGTTATTGCACAGCCAGCATGTTTTTCTCCTCTGCAAGCACCTCCTCTGTCTTTCCCAGGGAAGAAAAAAGCACATTGGGCAGAGTGAAAGACTGCCTAGGCTTGAATTTCTGCCAGGCAACAAGCAACCTTGAAGGATCTCCAATCACATGACCCTCCTCACATGCAGAATATGGTTTACATGATCAACTGAGCCAAACAGAGCTGTTACATAGAGAAATATGTGATAAGAAGCTTCTTTTAGCTCTCTTTTATTTAAGAGAACCTCTGCTGAGGCTGACTTTTTTTGAAAAACAATGAACTAATATTTGCTAAATATTCTGAGCACTTAAAAGAAACCTTTAACATTGCGTAACTCGCTTGATTATAATATATAAAGATTTAACGCAGCAGAAATCACAAACTGAACCAATGGTTGCTTTCTTGTGGGACGTTCTTGACTGACCTGAGAACAGATTTCGTGAAAAAGCATTGTTCTATCAAAATTTTTAAAAATGCTGCTGTAACAGATACGGTCGAGAAATAATGACGTACTGATGATGTCAGACAGAACACCTTTCAGATTTAAAATGAAAAACGTAATTTTCTTCTGATTGGGGTTCAAACACAATTTCTTCTCTTTGAACTGACTTTCTATATTCAGAACTGTCTGCGGATCAGAGTTCGGAATGTTTCACAGACACACTGTATAGAAACAGACGGTGGAGAAGATGGAGTCAGAGGGACCGTGAAATACACGATGTGTCCAACCGCGTATTCAGTATTAAAAAGCTGTGAAATCCTGACATTGTGTAGAATACAAGATCTGTAGAATGTAAGTTTTTGCCTTTAGTGAACAGATAGATAGGACAGATCTGTGATGGGTAGTGCAGCAGGTAGAGAGAGGGGGAAGGTTGGGAAATGACAACAGGTTCATGACTCGAACTCAATTACTTGCTAGTTTTGTAGTCAAGACCGGAGAATATCGAGACCACGACCCAGCCGAGATCAGAGAGAAATTCTACCGTTTTATTGCAAACAACAGACATAACAAGTTAGTGCTCTGTTTTTTTAAACAAAATTCCATCAATAAAGTTCTTAGAAATAATATCATTTTTTGATACCAGCAGTTTTCAGTTATGACCATTTAAAAGTCTTTGTAAAAAAACGGTAAAATGTCTGGCAGCAAAGTTGCCGGACAGTTACCGCTATTTAACAGCAGAATACAAAAGGTTATTTTACGACAGAATTCCATAAAAATGTACAGCTATTTTCTATGCAATTATGCTGTGAATTACATAAAATTTTGGTAAAATTAGAGTATTTTACTGCAGTAGTACTCTGAGATATGAATTCTTTGAGTTACAAAATGTTCGAGATATGAAGGGTCTTGCGGGAAATTTTTTGCTTCGAGGTGCGAAAAAAAATTGATTCTAAAATGCTGTTTCTAAACAATATAATGCCATATTTCAATAGCACATAACAGTTAAAGTACATAGTTGTTCTGCCAAAAAGTGGAAAATGAGTGACATTTACACAAACAGATATTTGCTCTCTTTCTACAAGTAATAAATGTAAATTATTGATAATAAACTATTAATAGACTACATTCTACCTAGCTCACTGGCAACTTCACTGTATCACTTTAATAATCTATATAGCAAGGTACAGTGCTTTAATTTGTGCTCTGAAAGTCAGTGAAGAGCATGCAGTCCTGGTCTTTATCAGTGTGTTTTCTCATGTGCTGACAACAAACCAAGTGAATTCAGAACAGAAACACCCCAAATACACCCCCCAACCCCCTTCAAACTAACGTAATACACAGTCTTATCACTCCAAACAAAGTTACACACCGTTAAAACCCAGCAAAAACAATATTATCATTGTAACTTTTTATAACACAGCACAACACTGTTTTATGACAAAAAAAAAAACCATAATGCTTTGCGGTTTCTCTAGCTATCTTTCTTATGGTTTGTTCAAAGGCCTGGGTTCACAGCAAGAAACAGTTTTTACATTTAAGACAATTATATTACTCACATTTACATTAGCCATTCGTAAAATATAAATCCTAGAAGAATTCTATAGAAATTCTATGAATCTTTTTTTAAACAACTTGCATCAAAAAACACTGAGTAATTTATTTCACAGGTATTAAAAAGAACAGAGGATATGTAAATATATGCAGATATAATCCATTTCAGCCAAACAATAAGCAAATTGAGACGCAAAGTACACAAATGTAGAGTTTTAATGGAGTTTTTAATATTCTGACATTTGAAGCAGTGTTTTACTTTAGATTTACAGTTGTAAACATGATGATCTGAAAAACTGGAAAAAAAATCATTATGATATATTTTTACAGGAATACAATCATTAAACATTTAAAATCATTTTAAAACCGAAAAGCACTGTATAAAAACGGTAGATTTTGATAGTGTAATATAAAAAATTTGAACTGTAATTTTACAGTAAATGTTTTTTGTGTGTGCTCTGTATTTTCCAGGTATGGTTTTACAGTTAATTTCTGTTAAAAAAGTAGTCTTGCACTGAATACCAACTTGATATGTGCCAGGAAGACGTCCATAGTTGTTAAAATTCAAAGTTAAGTTAATTACTTAGATATGTAGATATGTATATAGATATGTATATAGATATATATGGCAGTGTTGGTTTCATCCTACAGTGAAACAAGGTTCTCGTGTTTTCACGATTTTGGAAACTCAATCTTGACTGGGGTGCTTTAAATCCGTTTTAATTGAAGCAAAACATTACCAGTAGATTACCAACAATGTGCTGTAACAAAAGTTACAGTCAAGGTCTTGTAAAATATGACATTTCTTAAGTGGAAACTGCTCTTCTGTAGTGGAAAAAACCCCCGTGTGAAACAACGGTGTCTTTAACTTTTGTTTCTGAACAGCAGTTTCCACTTTTGCACAATTTTTGCAGGGGACACCTTAATTTAAAACCGATTTAAAGTGTTTTTTGGTGTAAAAATGGTACCCCTTTGATTACGAGCCAAAAAGCCAGTAGTGGTTCTATATAGAACCTTTTTTTCGAGTGTACTTTGGCAAGAGCTGCCGGGCAAATGTTTTAACTGAAAACAAATGTTAATTTAAACTTATCTCTTTTGTTTCTCTAAATGCCCCTTATGAGCCGGCGCACCTTCTGTTTGCAAAAGGCCTGTTCATGGATCTCGCACATCCATTAACTTTATAGTTTTAACAATAGAGTGCATCAGTCTTTCTTCTTTCATGATTTGGATCACAAGCTCAATCTAGTGTCAGAGCAGGTTAACATTTGAGGTGGAAACACCAGCAGTGTGTAATGCTTGCCCTCCAGAGAGCTACGCTAGGGAGGTCACATGACTGAGATGCCCTTGGCACAGAAAAATCATGTTTCTTTTGCAAGCAGATAATCGTGTCAACATAACCTGACCTCGCAAACATCTAAGTCAGCCTGTCTTTCTTTTTTCTTGATATCATCTTTCCTAAACATAGTTCGGAGTGAAAGTGCTGTATCCAAAAATGTCACGTCGTCCAGCTTTGTGCAACACACCTCTTAGCACATATTAGGTTTGGGTGTAGGGAGATAAACAGACAAGAGTCTGTGACAACATAGCCATGTTTACATGAAATAAAGTCGCTCTTCTGTCTGTTGGTCGTACTTGTTACATAACCTGGGAGGACGCTGGCCAAACATTCTCCTAAACGAGACAGATTAGAGGTCAGACCTAATGACTTTACCAAGCTGAACCCACATAAAACAAACAAGGATGTGAAGAAGGGGGTTTTGAGGAGCTAACCAGAAGTAGCTAAAATTCTCCTGGACAAAAAAAAAATCATAGCTAGCTTTGGCTAACTTAGACATGTCTGTTGTTTAGCAGATGCTTTTATCCAAAGCGCCTTACAGTTCGGCAGTAAACACAAACTGTCTGGATAACTAAACAATCTTTGTGTTACAGCTATCATGTATGTGATGGGAGCCCTGGGGCCAGCGGCGGGGTACCTGCTTGGAGGTGTTCTCATTGGCTTCTATGTGGATCCCAAAACCATCATCAATTTTGAGCAAAACGATCCACGCTTTGTCGGTAACTGGTAAGAGATGATCCGTTAGTATGTGCAGTGGTGTGCCCTCTTTACTGATGTGTTTATCAGCATGTCTGTCACATTTTAATATTTCAAATCATCAAACCATGAGTTCTGCTGTGTACCAAAATATCCTCAAGGAGAGTGTCTATGGGATTACATTAACGCCACAATACTGAGCATTAAAAAATTTGGGAGCGCAAAAACATTTTTCTTATGCACAAACTGCGTTTTCGGAATAAAATGTTCTTCTTGCAAAGTAACACGTATTTTCAGCATAAAATCTGCCTCTTGTTTGCTCTCAGATTCATGCGCTAACTCAAAACAAACCACAGTTAACTCCCGCAATTACAGCCTATCGGAGAGGAGTCTTCTATCTTCTGATTGGCTGGACGAAAAAAAAAACTTTTTATTAATGATTCAAGGCACTCTACGATTGTATTCAAAGTACAACTGAGAGAAGAACATTTCATTCTCAAAACGCACGAAAATGTCTTTTCGCTCTCTCAAAATAGGCCCCATTTTTGCGCTCAAAATTTTGGTGTTAATGTAAATATGTTTGGCCATCCGTTAGTGACCTCAAGCTGAAGAGCACGAGGTTCTGCAGCAGGACAATGATCCAAAGCACACCAGCAAGTGGCTGAAGACAAACAAACTGACTTTGTGTTAGAAAAATGAAAAAGACTTAGGATTGAAACAAATGATCTGAATTAAGATGCTGTGGTATGACCTTAAAAAGGCAGTTCATGCTCGAAAATCCAATGTGTCTGACATACAACAATTCCTCCACAGCGCTGTGACAGACTCAAGGCAAGGTCTTGAAAGCATTAGTTGATTGCAGTTGTTGCTGCCCAACCAGTTATTGAGTTTAAACACTTTTATACACAGAGCTGTGTAGTTTTGAACTTAAAACCACATGATTTGTTGTCTTTGACTGAAAATGTGACAAGTGATAAAAAGAATAAATCACTGTAGGTTTGGCTTTAGGTTCTCCTGCTATTTTCCATACTGGGGTTCACAGATTGTAACAGGGCGTTCTAAAAGTTTCTGGTGGCATGCAAAACATTTGTCCCCGAGTGCATTTGAAAAAAAAAAGTGCACTGGGAGCAGCCAGGTGAAAGAGAAGTCACCTGTGCTGCTGAGGATATGTTCATGTGAGACTGATGTTAAACGCGCCTCTCATAGCAGTCACATCTCTACATTATTTAGGGTGCGTTTGTGTCATGTTAAAATAGCAGTTTTATACCTTAGGCTCCATCCTTGTCAAACAGCTGGTCTGTACATGCATGGTTTCAATTGTGACACATGGAGGAGGCGGTGTGATTATTTTGGGACGACATTGGAGATTTTGAGGAATTATGGATACCACAGCATCCTGCAGTGATAAATTAATCCCATTCAGTCAAGGCAAACACAATCTGTGAGGTTTGGAATAAGCCGCAGATATCTTAAAAAAAAATTCTGTGTGAATCTAACCCACGTGTAATTTTAAGGAATGAAACTTGGGTTTATCTTTGTTTGGATGAACACGAAGGAAAAATTAAACTCCATGAAAAATTCCACCATGAAAAATTAAATGTTAAACATTGTGCACATTGTACACTGTGCCAATCCTCATTTATTCGTATGAAATATAAAATCCCTTTTGACCCAAGAGCACATAGGGCCTCTAGAATGAATCAGAGAGGGCACAGAAAATATCTTTAAGATAAAACATCCTGAAAAATGAGGATTTGGATATGTTAATTATAGTAAGAACTTTTAGGACATTGTAGACCACTCCCTAGGCAACCAAACTGTATACCCTAGCAACCAAACTCATAGAACTGAGCTTCGGGAAATAATTGAGACATGGCAGTTGGTTGATATAACCAGTATTTAAAAAGGGGTATTATAATATGTCACTGACCCCTCCATAGCAAACAAATTGTTTACCTTAGAAACCAATTTGCATATCTCTATCTCAGCTTAACAAAAGTATAGAGACATAGGGGTTGCTTTATTTTACTCATATGGAAATGAATAACATATAAAAGAATGTTTTAAATAGCACTAGGAGAAGTTAACATCAAGATACTAGCCACGGCCTCTCTTATGCCTCTCCTATGGCCGTGACTGCCCTCCCCTCCGCGGGCCTCTGCATTCGCCGCATAAGACGCACCAGCTTTTCCCCCTCAGTTTTGGGGAAAAAAAAGTGCGTCTTATATGGCGAAAAATACGGTAATTCTGTGTACTGTCAGGTGTTTCGTCATAGTGTTGTCAGACTTGGACGCGATAACCTTTTTACAAATATTGTATCGTTCCCTGTTGCCGTCAATCTTGGCTTAATGTAGCCATACTTTTGATCGCTTAAACATAGTTTGAGTTAAATTTATGTTGACAAGCTCTGGGCGAGTGGGGGTAGCGGCCGTAAACGTGATTTTTCAAGGCAGCTTCGCCGCAGCCAATCACCAGCATTTGATCCGGGCAAGTTAAGGATGCCACACGTTTTCTAGCTCACTGACGTTGACAAGATTATACCCTTGGGTATCGAAATTTGGTATCTAACGTAAATTATATTTTCGATACTCGGTAGTATCGAGATGATTTGGTCGGTGCTTAAAAAAGTACAGAACTCGATACCGAGCCCTAGTTGTGACTTGGGACTTGACTCTGACTTGCCCTGTCGTGACTTGGGACTTGACTCTGACTTGTCCTGTCGTGACTGGGGACTTGAGTCTGACTTGCCCTGTCTTGACTTGGGACTTGACTCAGACTTGCCCTGTCTTGACTTGGGACTTGACTCTGACTTGCCCTGTCTTGGGACTTGACTCAGACTTGTCCTGTTGTGACTGGGGACTTGACTCTGACTTGCCCTGTCTTGACTTGAGACTTGACTGACTTGACTTGGGACTTGACTCAGACTTGTCCTGTTGTGACTGGGGACTTGGACTTGACTCTGACTTGCCCTGTCTTGACTTGAGACTTGACTGACTTGACTTGGGACTTGACTCAGACTTGTCCTGTTGTGACTGGGGACTTGACTCTGACTTGCCCTGTCTTGACTTAAAACTTGACTCTGACTTGTCCTGTTGTGACTTGGGACTTGACTCTGACTTGCCCTGTCTCTGATTCCTTTAATGTGTATTTCTAGGTGGAGTGGTTTCCTTCTGTGTGCTTTTGCTATGCTGTTTGTCATCTTCCCCATGTTCACATTTCCCAAAAAACTGCCTCCTCGTCACAAAAAGAAGAAAAAGAATGGAAGTGACATGTCTAACAATGGTGAGGACGATGATGTCCTGAAAGAGAAATCCAACAGTAAAGACCAGGCTGTGGCATCATCCATGGGATTCGGGAAGGACATCAAAGGTTTGTGTTTAATGCAGGTTGTACAGGAAGCAAGCATGTGCAGTACACGTTGTTCTGTTATTAAGAAAAACCAGATTAGCAGATTAAAGCTTCACGCGTAACATTGAGAATGCTTTGGTCATAGTATATCTGCTTCGAGGTCGATATGTTCCTCCTGAGCTGATTGTGTGATATGGTGTCATTCATTTGACGCTTTGTTGAGATCAGCACATTAGTAGGAAGAGCGCAGTCTGTGGGGTTTAGTGTCCTGAACAGAGCAGGGTTTGAACTTTACTCATAAGGCTCAATTTCATTACAAATGCTGCTGACCTTCACTGTTGGGGGATTTCAAAGGATGCAGCTGATGTGAAACTGCGGATTGATGAGCATGCAAAAATATGAAAAACGAAAGCATGCAGAACCTAGCAGAAGTTGATGTTCATTATTCATCTGAAAAGAGCATTAATGACGCTTCCGCCATCCTCATCACTGCTATAGTTCATTTCATTAGCAATCTGCCGGTACAGAGCAGCTGCAAAGAGGAAAATTGTAGGTCTTTCAAAGTCTTCAAGTCCTAGCTGTTTTATTACATTTTTGCAGGGCTGAAGAAAAACAAAATCACGTAAATAAGTCCAGTTTTCACATGGTGATGGCAATACTCCTACCCTCAGAAATGAGTGTTGGATGACAGCGTCTGCTAAATACATAAATGTAAGATGCCTTTCTCAGTTTTACTTAAGATTGCTATTATTTTCAGACTGTAAGCTGAAAGATTAGAAAAAATAAAAGTAGACAAAAAGGAACACAAACAGAAAAGGAATTTATCAAAGCACCTCTGGCTCCATCGCCTCTCTGCACTACGGCCAATCCTTATTTACAGGATGTGTTCAAGGGAGATTTGGTAAAATTACTGAACAATACAGGCAAAATAAAAACCACATCTGTGTCACGACCTCCAGGGGGTGCTTATGAGTAAATTCAGCACTATAGATTACTTTTTAGATTTGATCAGATATGGACTCTAAACACACTTGTCAAATTAGAGACCAATCAGACGTTGCATGGCTGAGTTATCAGCAACTTCTTGTTTATGTGAGACTTTAGATCATTAGCCACCGTCCACACATATTTTAACAAAATCAAAAGAGATTAGCAATTTAACATCCCGTATGCCTCAAGATGAGACAAATGGAGCAAAAGTGGACATTTTTTTAAAAAATAGCCGACTTCCTGTCGATTTTGGAAGATCAATCAATACTACTTATATTTAAGTCTTGGTACCCAACACATGTGCAGAATTTAATTGCGTACGACAAAGTTAGAGTGCAACATTAGCTTGAATGTGTTAGATGGCGCTACAGAGCCATGAAATTTTGTGACTTTTCAAAAATGGTTAGTCCCTCAAAAATTCACTGAAATCCTTGCAAATCTAATGCTCTGAACAATTACAATCAGTGCTGGGCAGTAACTCATTAGTTTTTACAGTGATAATAACCTTTATTTTTAATGCACTTTACATTTCAATCGTATCTCAAAGTGTTGCAGTGAGAACATAAAAGGGTGATAGAAACGCTTTCAAACGTTTCGTTTCAAATATCAAGGTGAGCCTCTTTAAAAAGCAATGTCTTAAGCCTTTTCTTGAAACCCTCAACAGTCTTGGTTGCTCTCAGGGACTCTGGGAGAGTAGTTATTACTTTTATTTTTTTTAGAAACGCAGTAATTAAATGAGTTATGCTTTTCAAAATGCTAATTAGATTATTGTAACATTGCGTTATCACAGCGTTAAAGAGTTGCTGAGAGAAAACGCAAATGTATAATTCAATGTTGTTAAAATAGCTTCGTCAGAGGCAGTCATTGATTGGGTGCCAACTTCTGCAACTACGCAACTAATCTAAAATGTGTTGCTAAGCTTACACTAAAGTTGCACTAAAACTAATTATGTGCGCATTTCTGTACTTAACAAATATTTTATCATATACCATCAGCAGCATCATATGTAAAACAAAGCGGGGTAAACCATGAATCAAACCACCATTGCATCACTAATGGAAGAGCATGGAAGATCTAATGATCTGCATGGAGTGGCCCATACCACTATAAAACCTTGTAACTGCTCTGCATGAGGAAGCAAGTTCTTTTTCGACTCTGATCTGGAGCTTTCATCATCTGCTTGCTTTCCATTGACTCCTGTCCATTCCACGAAGGCTCAGAGGAACAAGAGTTTGAGCAAATTCAAGTTTGGTTACCAAAGAAACAGTGCTGTGGCTCTCACCTGCTAATTAAAAGAGAAGTCTTTGCTCGCCAGGATGAAGCAATGGGATTAAAAAGGATTAGCCAATGAATCCAGAAGAGCTGTGGAGACACTGTGCTCGGGTTCAGCTGTCCTTACTTTACTAGAGCTCCAAACATCTGCTAGTGTGGATTATGACGAGCTCTAGGAAGCAGGTCATGTCTGTTTGCCAGTGAGGACTGTTGTTGTGGTAATTAACACAAAACTCTTCTTGTAAATATACAAACAAAATATCAATTTAAATCCTTTTTTCCCACACCTAATTAAAATCAATCTGCAGATGACAAAGAAAATGATCAAAACTAAAACTTTTAACAATAATAATAGCGCTGAAGTAATATTAAATTATACATTTTGGGATAATTGTTATTTTGTTTTAAATTATATTGAAAATAAACTCTAAATACAATAATGAATGGACAGATTCCACTTTAAGGCGTCCTCAATGACACTACAGACCGCTTGTGCGCATCACCTTTGGTCAACTCTCTTTAAAACAGTTGATTGATTAATTTTCTTGTAATTTACTTGTGTAGGGCTTGTATTAACGATTAAACACACATAACGCATATGTTTGCAAAAGTACATATGTATTAAAAGATAATTAAAGTGTCGTTTGACCGTGGAGGCATTTAAACCTGTTGTTGGAGACTTCAAAAACCAAATAATTAACTTTTCAAAATGATCATGCGGGGTCTTTAAATGTTGAAGTGCTAGTGGTGGAATTTAAACCTTCATAAAGCTGCATTAAATGAAGCTTTCGTAAATGCATTGCAAATGAAAAAGTTGGTTCAGAAAAATTCAGGCACAGTAAATTCCTAAACCTCATGCCATTGACCGGACCGTCTCAATTCAGGATCTATAGTTTTACATTCATTCGAGAACTCAGACAGAGATGGCTAATGGAACCCTTTCATGATTTGCTAGGATTAGTGTATTATTTATTAGGGAGGCCATGATATTCGGTTTTATACCAAACCATTCGGTACACCCTCCTCGGTTCGGTACGCCCATGTGAACTACTGTTTTCGGTTCTTCATTTGAACTCCTGTATATATTATTATTAGATTCTCTTGTGAAAAAGCAGATGTCAGGGAAAGAAGCGCAAGCCCGCGAGCAAATATTTTACCTTTGTGTAAATACCCAATCAGCGAGCGCCAAAGTTAGATGAGGGTGGGACTTCGCCTATTTCACCAGTGGAGGAATTGTCAGTGCTATGAGTAGAGCAAAAAATGCCAAATTTTGTTTGTGTGAAACAATTTGAGACTGCAACAGAAGCTGAAACACATTAGCTGGTGCTATAGAGCCATTTGGCCACACCCACTATGAACCACAATCAGACGAAATTTTTCAGTAGTTCTGATGTGTGTGCGGAATGTTATAATGCCCTGAAAAATGCACCAAAAGCCACAAAACAATAACGCTCTGAACAATTATGATTGGGTTCTACGCACCTTTGATGCTCAAGCTTAATGTAACCACCAAACTGTGAATTCAGGCTCATTTACAAAATCAAGAAATCCAATACTTTATTAATTAAAAATCCATTTAATATGCCATTGTAGGCATGTGATCATGCCTCTAGTGGTGGACAAAGTACACAAAGCAAGCACTTGAGTTTAAGTAAAGATGCACTGGGTAAACTCCCTTCAGAATTTCACTTGAGTAAAAGTCCAAAAGTATTTGCCTTAAAATCTACTTAAGTTTCAAAATTACTGTGATTTATTACGGCGAGAAGACTTTGATTCTTATAAAGTTGACACTTATTTAAATGATCATGATTCAAAACCTTGAATCTAGATTTCCTTTAGAACCAGGATTTTAGAGCAGGCCTTTTCAATTTAGGGTTTATTTTTAACATAGTTACAAGTCTTTTTAATGTCTTTAAAAACTTTGCAATTATTAAACACAGGTTCACAGGTTTTCTTTTACTATATCGTACCTAAATGTCTCTGTATGTAAATACACCCTGGTTATATCAGATTATTATAATATAAACTAGTTTCGGGAGTTTTTTATTAAGGCTCGGGCGTCTCAGAAAACACTGCTGTTGTTGAACCGACACTGAACTGCTTTCACGATAAGTCGATTCCACCAAGCGACAACCGAAACGATTTCAATCAGAGCGACCGCTGTTCCCTGATAGATGCCTCGCGCATGCAACCAGTTACGTTTTTTTTATCCACACATAAATAAATAGCAACGACTGATTTAGCAGAATGTATCAACCTATTGAAAGTTAAAGTAAAATGTTTTGTAAACATTTGATTTGTAAACAGGAAGCTCCTCCCCCTTTTTTCTTTTTGCTTATAAGACCTTATTGTCCTATCTCCACCGTTAGTTTTCAAACAACACATTATAAACTCTTCTTATCACAAGTTACAACACAGACACCAGACTTCACCACCACTGTCTCGTCACTCTTTCCCGCTCTTTTTTCCACTTTCCACACCCGGTGACTCTAGCCCTCCTCTGCAGAATATTTATACCCCCCTCTATGACACTTCCTTCACTTTAATCTTGTTTGTTTTCTCCAGGGATCAATAAAAATATAGTTTGACTCTTATGAGGGCTGGTGAAGGTAGCACACTTACACACACCCACCCACACACAAAAAGCACCCTTGGTTACCAGATTAAAATAGATGTATATAACTCCTGGGTTCTACCAACATGGTATCAACCATCAATATATGTGGAAACAAGGGGAAAAATAAAATGTTAAGTTTTTTCAAATTAAAATACTTGAGTAAAGTACAGATAGTTGAAAACGCTACTTTAGTACAAATTACATTTCCTTTGTTACTGCCCACCACTGCACGAGGAATAAACAATTATCAGTTGTGTGGTTAAAGGCATGGCTGACCCTTCACCTCTAGAGGAAGACAAAAGCATAGTATTTTTATTTCGAAAGAATTAGTTTTATCAGTATTAATTCACTGAATGTTTATAGAGGTTGTTTCTTCCACTGGACAGATCTCCCCAAGGCTGCTATAAGAATCCTCAGCAACATGACCTTCCTCTTTGTGAGTCTGTCCTACACTGCCGAGAGCGCCATTGTCACAGCCTTCATCACCTTCATCCCAAAGTTCATCGAGTCTCAGTTTGGAATCCCCGCCTCCAACGCCAGCATATACACAGGTACTTGCAGCAGCCACAACTCTATATCTGACTCCCACTCTTGTGACCTCACACATTATTCACACTCTGTTCATCACATTAATGGACGTGCTAAAAATGGCGTGTGAAGACTGGAATATTTCCGTACGCAGATGTGCCTTTTGTGAGGGTGGATTTGATGCGAATATATTGAGTGATTCAATCAAATGCGCTGTAATCCTGTGCTTACCAACGCCATATTAGACATCTACATAAATCTTGCAAATGAGAGCTTGCATATGTCTAAAGGCTCTTGTAAGGATCTGGAGAGTAAGCCAAGGCCCTCGATCAGTTCTCTTTGATCCTGGCCACTAGGGGTGGTAGAGCACCCCATCACTAAGCTTCATAACTTACCATTCAGTGCGTTGTCATGCTTTTCAACCCTTTTTCAGTAGCACCATGCAGAGATTATTGATTAATTGCTTGCTAGCTCAAATTGGACAAAGCCAACTGTAGTAGCTCGCTACCACAAAATCTTATTTGGGCACCATGTGTACAGAAGTGGGATGTGGGTGTAGAGGCAGAAAGTTTCGTGTGGAATGTACTAGGCTTTAGACTTCTTTTTTATGCTGCAGAATAGGGCTGGGCGATATGAAGCAAAAAATATATCTCGATAAATTTTTGCTATATCTCGATATACGATATATATCTCGATATCTTTACAGGATTTTTAACCACCACCCCCCAAAAAAAACCCTACTGCAAAAAAAAAAAATAATACAAATGTCAAAGTCGTTTTTTATTGAAGCTCAGAGGTGCTTCTGCAAATTTTCTTTCAGAAATCCTTGTATACATATTGCCTTTTCATTCAAAAATAAAACAACTAAAAAACAGGCAGTGCATAGGAACAAAGTGCTCCTGTAACATTTAGGATATAAACAAAATCCCTGATAACATAAATAATAATTTAACTGTAAAATAATACACATTGCCTTCTTTTCATTCAAAAATAAAACAACTCAACTCAAGCTCATCTTTGCAGGACCTCTGTTGTGAGTAACCTTTTCAAATTCAGCAGCAAGCCGCGCTCTCTCTGTAGTGTACAGTCGCGGGAGTTCCTGTCTCGAAAAGTAATGACGACTGGGTAAACTGTTTCTGACTGGGATCAAGTGTTTTTAGCATACGTTTAAAGCCACGTTGTTCAACGACGGATATGGGTGCCATGTCCACCGCTATGTGAAATGCCACGGACTGTGATGTTACACCACCTTGCGCTCTGTCTTTCATATTCTACACTCCGCGTTATAGAATTGTGGAGATTAGTTGAGCTTTGGTTGGCAGCAACTTTCACGGCATTCACGGCAGTAGACATCTGTCTGTTGTTCGTCTGATGACTTAAAACCAAAGTATTTCCTTATAATGGAGCCAGCTGTTCTTTTTTTTGCAACAAGTTCTGTAACCTCCGGGCTGGTTGCGGGCGCCGCCATGTTGATTGAGACGACAGGCAAGGGGAGGGGGAACAAAAGCAAGGAGGCGGGGACGAGCGCAGCACAGAGAAGCCAAACAAGCAAAGTGGCGAAAATTAAATATAGACATTATATCGATATGTACGATATGCCAGAATTCATATCGAGTTTAAAAAAAATCTCGATATATTTTAAATATCGAGATATCGCCCACCCCTACTGCAGAATTAAGGACTTTAACATAAACAAATTATCTATGCAATACAGTTTTGAAAAAATGTTGCGCGTCTGGTGGTGGTTTTTGTCACGTCTCCTTAATATCAGATAAATTTGTGTGACCTGTAGAGATGAACCATAGAACGGATTCAGATGCACTGATCATGGTTTTTAAAGTCAGTAATCAACATAACATGTGCATCAAAATACCCCCAGATACGAATCCTTCAAGTTATGAAATGTTCGAGATATGAAGGGTCTCGCAGGATATTTTTTGCTTCAAGATCCGAAGAAAAATTTGAGATACGAACATTTACAAGCTGTTGTGCTCTAATTCCGCTTGACGGTTCTTGCACTCCTATCTCCCAGTGCAAAAAGGGTTTGATGCGCTTCAAAACACTTAAACAACACAGCGAAACATTATGTATAGATTACCAGTAATGTGCTATAACAAATGTTCGAGTCAAGGTATAAAAGTCAGTAATCAACATAAGTGGTCGAAAACGTGGGCTTAATTGAACATTTGGAGCCCAGGTACAGTTTGGCTGGTCGCAAATATATCCGAAATAGCGCTCCGTAAGCTAGATGAGACAGTGCATGAACACATTTCATGTAAACTAAAGAATGTGCAAGCTATCAGCTTCACTACTCACATCTGGAGCTGCGACTCGAATCCCGCGCTCTTTACTGAGTTTCACAGCACACTGGGTAAACACAGTGACGCCTTTTTACTCTTTTACTCTTCAAAGTGCAGTGCTGCAGGCTAACGAGTTTCGCGGCTCACACGCGTCCATAGCTGAATCAATCGAGGGTATGCTTGTGAAGTGGAATATTTCTAAATCCCGTGTTCATGTTATTTTGCGCAACAACGCAAGCAACATGAAAAAAGCCATGAAAATAGATTAGCTCCTCCACCTCGTCTGTAGCGGAAGTGATCCCCTCAGTTACAGTTCTAAAACGGCTACTTGCTCGGGAGAGCCAGGAGGACACTGGTATAAAAACAATGAAAAAACACCCTTCAACAAACGATTCGCAACCATCGAGGAAGAGCCCTAATAATCCAAAGTTACATGATCGCAGGCAGCTCGTCTTTCTATGTATTCTTGAAGACTAACTCCCCAAAATCAGATATTGGTATATGATTAATCTTTAAGCTTTGACGATGGCGGGTTGTTGCCTGGTCATAGGTAAAAGACCTCAGTTGCTACATTGAGTCTTTCCAGAAGGATTCTTTAGTGTTTACTAATGGTTTGCGCTCAGAATTTTGTTCGGTTTGTGAATTTCCTTGCCTGAGACTTTGCACATGGAACTTCAGATGGCACACTAGTGTCTGTGGTCATTTACACCCTGCGTTGTTCCAGCTTGTGGCCTGCAGGAATTGTTGTTTTTTTCTGTCTCTGTGTGTCCCATGATGCCCTCTAACTCCTCAGCACAGAATCTCACACTAGCTCTGAAGCAGCTGTGACCAGTGTTGCTGAAACTCCCAGGACACCTTCTCAAGCCATTTCTCCTGCTGTCGTCTGACCTGGAGCTCTTGCTACTGGTTTAAACAGAAACTAAAGCACAGCAAACGCCCCGAATGGCTTACTGACCACCCACCAGGTTTAGGTGTGTGTTTTGCCTGTGGCTGAATTAAAAATCCTATTAATTTTTTCTGTACTGACGAATTGCTTCAAAAGCTGCTTATAGATTACACCATTGCGGTGAAAAAAAGGTGATGCAAGGTGATGAGTTTGTGCCAAATCTGACCTTTTTCACATTTGAAAGCCATAATCAAGCTGTTTAATGCAGTCCTGGTTTGTCTTGTGTGATAAATGCCAGTTGAGTTTTTGCACAAATTGCCATAAGTCCATTAAAGCAAGCACAGCACAAAGAAGACAAGGCTGAGGAGGTGGAAAAATGCCGGCTGTCGTCTGCAGAATTATTTTAGAATCATTTCACAAAGATGGAATAGAACCAGGTCCTTTTCCAGCTGATCACAGTCCAGCTGGAATGTCATGGTATATTTATGTTTTCTTTATTGAGTTCTATGCAAACCTGTAATGAGTTTCAAGCTACTGAACAATAGACTTTAGAAAATAGTTTACAGTTAGGCAGTCAGTCATTATTATACACAGAGATATCAGAATAAACTGCTTCGGTTTGTTAAGAGTCGGATTGAGTGATGTGTGTGATGATCTGGTTGAATGTCTTTGATTCACTAAAACAAAGCAGTTCATAAGAGTCATTTGTTTAGACTATGCTTAATAGAAAGGCACAAATACTTGTTTCCATCTATAATGGAAATACAAGCGAACAAGGAGGGAGGGTTGGTTTTATTGAACAAAGGTAGGATGTAAACAAGCTGTGCTTGTAATTAAGGGTTCGCGAAATTTTCAGTGTAAATGCACTCACAGTTCATGGACTATAAACTGTAGTACAGTGGTTAGTGACCAGATCACCTGATGTTGGGATTGCTTGGCATCTAGCTCTGGCAGGTGGTTTCCAGAGCATTGCTAGATAAATGGGACGCTCGTCACACTATGCTTTTTTAATTTTGCCTTCAATGAGTGGGCATAGAACACCAGCAAATGACCTGGCACACCACACCCTCACTGACTGTGAAAACTTTGCACTGGACGTCAAGCAATGTGGATTCTGTACCTCTCTGGGACCTTGGTTTCCAAAGGCAAATGTTTCTTTTATCAGAGAACATAGCTTTCCTTTGCCTCTAATAATGCGCTTGGACGGCAATCTCTTTTTCAATGCCTTTTTGTGTCACCTCCTCCTTGTGCAAGGTGTCTATGGTTGTCTTTTTGAGCCACAGTCAAGTGCCACTGTCTACAAAGCAGAGGTATGGACTTGAGTCATATGACTTAGAGAGACGACATTATAAACAGATGTTAGATTAGGATTCACTATGAAAAGAATGCATAATACTTGTCAAGTTTATTCGTTTTTGGAAAGAAATCCGTTAAAGTTAATCCTCCTGAAGTAAAGATCAAATGCACTAAACACCATCTTTCAGCCAATGGTTTAAACAAATCTCTCAGCAGAGCCCACAATGATACCTAAGATCTTTTCATCTGGGTACAAAAATTATGGATTTCCAAGTCAAGACCAAACAGTAAAATCAAATCCACAGTCGGACTCAAATGAAGGTGTAGAACCATCTCAAAATGATCAGAAGAGACCGACAGCAAACTTATGATCATGTGATATTTCAGTTTTTCTTTTCTTTTTTTATGAATCTGCAAAAATGTGAACAATTCTGTTTTTCTGTCAATTTGGGACGCAGTTTGAACAATAATGTGTTGCATATAAAAAGACTACTTCAACAGATTAATTAAACAATCACACTTTATACATTTACCAAATGAGAAACTACAATAAACATTTACCATGTGCGCCTTTGTGGACAATGTACAACTCAAACTCCTCAAGCTCCTCATCCATCGTGTGTTAACATTTCCTCTACACTTAATCTGCATATGCAGACAACATGACTCAAATCCCATTAATATCTAAATAAAAGTACAGTAACTTTTGACAGAAACTAAAATGCAGAATGCAACAAAACGCAATCATGCATTACAAACCTTTTGCAAAACAATCACGCCTTAAAAACTTTTACAAATGAAAAACACAAATAATAAATAGCATGTACGGTTAATGTAATCTATTAATTCTTGTTTCTTTTTTTTTTTTTTTTATAAATGACCTGTCCAGGGTGTACCCCCGCCTCTCGACCCAATATGCACTGGACATAGGCACAGGCAGACCCCCATGACCCCCGAAAGGGAATAAGCGGGTTGGAAAATTAATAAAAGAATGAATGACTAAGTTGAAATGAAAATTTAGCGACTTTTGATTTGACTTGGACTTGCACTGTCTTGACTTGACACCTCTGCTACAAAGTGAACCTTTTTACAAAGTTTTGAACAATTTAATCTTTGTTCAGATTGTGTTAAATTATTATCATCTTTTTTGGGTGAGTTACTTGCTGAAAGCTGGCATGTGCCAGTGGAATTACACAGTAAGCTGGCACTGCCAGCAGTCAGCTTTGACTTTCAAATCCCGGGGTGTGATGAGCGCACGTGTGGGAGCCACTCTGCTGGACACGTCTTTCTCACTTACTCTATACAATGTCATTCATCACTATTATAGAGCATATCCGTAGGCATTTTTTATTTTTAATCAAATTTGTTTTTTCAGACTTTGAAGGTTCAAAGTTACAATGGTCTCATCTGACCTTCAGGATATTCACATTCCTTTCGTTCTTTGTATGAACTTCCACCTATAGAATCCTGACCATTCCTTCTAGACATTCCACTTCCCCTGCACTCCTCCGTAACGAGCACTCTTTGTTTCATACACATAGCTGCGCGTAATTTTAATTTATATATTTATGAAGAGATATAAAATACTTATGTTAATTATAGTACAATAAATGCACTATATTTTTTGTACTTTTAAAATTATTTAGGAATTAATTGTGTTGACACTATGAGTCCTTAATTAAATGATCTCATCAATCGCTTACAACTAATACCTTTAATAGTGAGTTTAATTAATAAATAATTAACTTAATAATAATTAACCTCATTAAAGCAAGAAATTAATTTTTAATCATATTAAAGATATGCTTTAAATACAAGATTAAATCATTTTAAAATGTTTATAAACTGATTGCAAATGTGTATTAAACTTGAAACAATCTAGGGCTGGGCAATCTGGGCCCTTTTTTTAATCAATCTGTAGATATCAAATAAAATGTTCAAAACTAACTATAACTTTAATGATAATAAAACAATTAATAAAAATAGTGCTGTAAGTATATTAAATTATGCATTTTAAATTTAAAACACAATGTGTGCAGTTATTTTATTAATAATAATGAATGGACAGGTTCAAACATACATGAAACGTAAATGTTTGATTTGGAGCTCTACTTTACTTTATTCGTGATTTTATTGTAAATATACATTCACTGTTGGTGTTGGCCAGGTTATTCGAACGGGGTTGTGAAACCTACATGTGTCGCAGGTGCGCGACACCGGTGCCACATGTCATCTGTAATTGTGACGGAGAGCAAGATGTTGAGTCTGTTAAGACTACTGCCGCGGCTCGCTGGCATTGTTACTGCATTCTAATATATGGTAAATGTGAGGGGCAGAAGGTGTACTGTGCGTATTCTATGGAAACGGAGCAGCATTTGCATAAAGCCGCACACAAAATGTCTTTCCTCACCTTTGCTTTGTCCACGTGTCCCATAGATTAGATATACGTTTGAGTTTTCTGTCTTTCAGGGGTGATCATTGTGCCAAGTGCTGGGGTGGGCATAGTTCTGGGCGGCTACATCATCAAGAAGTTAAAGCTGGGTGCCCGTGAATCAGCCAAGCTGGCGATGATCTGCAGCGGTGTCTCTCTTCTCTGCTTCTCCACCCTCTTCATCGTGGGCTGTGAGAGCATTAATCTGGGTGGTATCAACATCCCCTACACCACAGGGTGAGTCCGTCTTACTTCTGCTGTTTTAAACTTGCATTTTGCTTTCAAGACTTGAGCAACGGTCATGGGGTGACCATGACCTCTTTTTGAGGCCCATTGACTGGGTAGACTGTTTGACTAGTGGAACCGTGTGCGTGTGTGGAAGATGTAGCATGAAAGTGTGAGTCCTCTCTTTAAATGGAGTTGCTCAGACTCCCGTTTAGAAATAGTGTTTCTGCTAAGAGGAAAGAGACATTGTACAATGTTTCCATTGCATCTCTCAAGGTTAGCCTCTCATCTCGTGGAACACTGTTGCTGCTAGTGAAAGGAGACACATGCCCATTTGCAAGCTCTTATTTATTATTCATTCATGCATTAACCACATCCACTGACCTTGAGAAAGTAGCTTCCACTGACTAAATCTTAAACAAAGGGTTGTTTAGATCTTTATTGAAACACGATGAAGATCTTGCTTTGCCAGGCTTTAAAGGAACAATGTGCTTTTCTTAGAGTCCTGTACAGATGAGGGTTTACAGAGTTGGTTCCCATCCATCATTCTGGCTGTTATTTCAGATTCATCCTTCCATTCTTCCGTGGATCTGTGCGGATCAGGTCACACTCTCAATGCTTGTGGAGTGTTCAATGTGGGGAAGAGCTCTGTGTGAATGTGTCTGCTGTTCCCACACTATTACAATAACTGTTTGTACAGTATCTGCGTGTTTGTTTTACTTGCTGTCAGTTCATCTACATTTCTCTTTTATCTTCTGAAGGAAACATTAGATATAAAGGAATCATATTATTTTTGTGCCAGTATTGAACTTGGTTTGTTAGACGTGACTCCTTTGCGGTTTAATTTTTTACGTGACTCCTTTGCGGAGCTGTGGAATTAGTCAAATGTTGATTGATAATGATTTTGAGCTTGAATTATCACAACAACTTATCACTCCAATTGCTCTTGCTTTCATCCAGAATACACTGCTTATATGTTCTTTGCGGTCAACCCCAGTTCAGTGTTTTACCTTATGTCTTAAGCCACTCTTGGAATTGGATAGAGTCTGGATAAAATAAGTGTGTAAAGAGTGCAAGTAAACACAGAGGACCAGAATACAAGATACTTTGGTTTATTCAATATTCAGAGAATTCACCCGGCTAATGGGCCTTAATAATAACTCAATAATGAGTTTCAGTCACAGCGTGAGAAGCAGCAACGGTCTTTAAAAGCCAGCACACACTCAGAGCCCGCCAGAATCGCTCTTAGCAGGGCCATGGAAAGCGTCTCAGTTCCTGACGACCAACATCTTCAGGTATTGATAAAGAGAGATTTAACTAACAGGTGTGGGATTTTACTCACAGATCTACTTGCTCCATGCAGGTAAAGACTTGGACTGAAACAAAAGGATCGATCAGGTAAGAATGGAGCTATAAATTCTGAGAGTCTGGTGAGCATAGTCTGACAAGGGAGAGAGTGAGAGGGAAAATAAGAGTGGCTAATTAGAATTTATAGACAACGATGAAAACGCTAAACATTTTACGTAGAACGTTGTTGATCAGGGCTTGAAAGACAGCGAGACGTTAATGAATCCGAATGGCAGAGCCAGCTAATCGAAGTACCCGAGGTGCATGTTACAAGCAGTCCTGCATTCATCCCTTTCTCGAATGTGGGTGAGATGGTAGCTGTTGGAGAATTTCAGATCCTCTGCTATCTCGTTTCTCCCTCGTTATCTTGTTTATCATTATTGTTTAACCCTCAAACCCTAAATCGTTATCTCGTTTAACCCTCAATAGTCAATACAAGGACATGATGAACCATCCTTCCATTTAAGGAGAACTCCGCTCTGGCCGGAGACAATGATAAAATAATGATACCAGCTTTGAGACAAGCGGGCAGGTACTCCTCCAAAGCCTAAAGTTCAGACTGAGAGAGAACAGGCACCTCTGCGGTACTACGCCTGCGTAGTAAATTGATACAGCAATCGAATGGACTGTGATTGGTCAGCAATACCTCACGATCCTTAGAGAAAACTGCAGCGAAGTCTTGATAGAATTCAGAAATCCCTGATAAATCAGCAACATCAGCAATAAGCTCTGTGATATAAGAAATAGGTGAACACTGGAAGAATGACACTTTAAACTCCAGAAAGTAATGAAATTGATCTCCCAATTAATTTGAGGATTGTCAATTGAACCAGGGATGGCCAAGCATAACAAGAAAAAGAGAAGACTTAATAATGACAAAAACTAACGTTTTCTGGCTGTTGCCATAGACTGACTCGACATGCCAGTGGGAAACCCACTGCTGGATAGAACACGTCCATCCACGGTGTACACAGTTGAAGGTCCAGATGACTTTGCCAGCGACAACTAGATGCCTCTTGTACATTCTTCATCCAGCACATTACCCTCAGCACTAGAGTCCAGGCATTGGAGCAGTTGAGCACTCGTCATAGTGCACTTGTCATAGTGCAGAATGGCACGGATTGATGTGTAGGAAGAAGATAGGGTTGCAGAGAAGGAAGGAGTACTCAACAGCCAACCCCGCTCTACTGGCCTTGGGTCTAACAGTGTTAGCTTTCACTCAACAGTTAGAGGTGAAGTAGAAGTGAACCACAGTAGAGGCATAGACTTGCAAATTTGCCACTGTTTCTTTTCTGTGGAGAGATGGATGCTGCCCAGCTGTTGAGGCAGACTCAGTCGTAGCAGGATTATCCCTTGCAAAGTCATTGTGAGAAGCTGGGTATCCGGGTAACTATTAGACTATGATGTTAGGTGCTGAATTAATGAAAAATGCTCAAAGACTAATGTTGATAAGGACCTAACAAAGTGATTCACATGTTAGCAACCAAAAACACAATTCCATGGTTAACAGCTGGAGAAGCGTGCTGGATAAATACAAGAGTAAATACATTACATTTACATTTTTATGTACGGTATTTAGCAGACTCTTTTATCCAAAGTGACTTACATTGGGAGTACACATCAAGCAGTTTGGTACAAAGTGGATTGATCAGAAGACATACACATAGAACACTTTCAAGCTAGTACAGAAAATGAATTCAAATTATTTTTTAATTTTTTTTTATTAAGTTAAGTTAGTAAGTGCTCTCGAAAGAGTAGAGTTTTTAGCTGCTTTTTGAAGGTGTAAAGAGATTCAGCTTTCCGTAATGGGACGGCAATGGATTTCCACCAGCCAGGAACTGTGAAGGAGAAGGTCCTGGTGAGAGATTTTTTGCCGCTCTGAGATGGGACCACCAGACACTGTTCATTTTCTGAACTTAGGCGTCTGGAGGGGACATAGAGCTGGAGGAGTTTGTGAAGGTATGAAGGAGCGGAGCCTGTGACTGTCCTGTATGTCAGCGTCAATGATTTAAACTTTTTTTCGAGCCTCAATGAGAAGCCAGTGGAGAGAGATGAGGAGAGGGGTGACGTGTGCTTTTCTTGGTTCCTTGAAGATCAGTCGAGCTGCCGAGTTCTGGATCATCTGAAAGGGTCTGACCGCACATGCAGGAAGTCCAGCGAGAAGAGCATTGCAGTAGTTGAGTCTTGATATGACCATTGCTTGGACCAGAAGTTGGGTTGAATGTTCAGTAAGGAGATGTCTGATCTTTCTGATGTTGAACAGGGCGAATCTGGAAGATCAGGCAGTTTTAGCAATGTGTTCCTTGAATGTCAGTTCCTCATCGAAGATCACTCCAAGGCTACCAACAGAGGTGGATGGAGAGATAGTCGACGACCCTAGTTGTATGGTGAAGTCATGCTGGACAGTGGAGTTTGCAGGGATAACCATCAGTTCAGTCTTTGCCATGTTGAGCTGGAGGTAATGGTCCTTCATCCATGTAGAAATGTCATTCAGGCAGTCTGTTATTCGGCTTGTAATAGTAGTATCATCAGAATGTTATGACAGGTGGAGTTGAGTGTCGTCAGCATAACAGTGGTAGGAGAAGCCGTGTTGGTTGATGATGGGACCCAGGGAGGTGATGTAGGTAGAGAAGAGTAGAGGACCAAGAACTGAGCCCTGTGGAACTCCTGTGAGCAGCTGCTGTGGCTTGGACACCTTGTCCCTCCAGCCAACTCTGAAGGATCTGGAAGAGATGTAAGACTTCAGTCATTCCAAGGCAGTGCTGGTTCACCGTGTCAAAGGCTGCAGAGAGGTCTAGCAGAATGAGAACTGATGATTCAGAATTTACTCTGGCAGATCTGAATGCTTTAGTCACTGATAGAAGAGCAGTTTCTGTTGAATGGCTGTTCTTGAATCCTGATTGATTCTTGTTGAGTTGTTCATTGTCTGTAAGGAAAGAAGACAACTGATTAAAAACAACACGTTCTAGAATTTTTGCAGTGAAAGGTAGAAGTGAGATGGGCCTATAGTTTTCTACTTCTGAAGTGTTGAGAGCAGGCTTTTTGAGCAGGGGAGTTACCCAAGCTTCTTTGAAGGAGTCTTGAAAGGTGCCGGAGGTGAGAGATGAGTTGATGTGAGTAAGAGCCGGAACAATGGTAGGAGCGATGGCCTGAAGCAGGTGAGAAGGTACAAGATCTAGAGGACAGGTGGTTGGATGTGATGAGAGGAGAAGTTTATAGATAATACAAGATAAATTTTAAATTCAAGATAAATACAAGTAAACAACTCACTGTAATGTGATCTCGTTCTAATCAAGTTAAATGTTTCGTGGTTTGTTATAATTTGAGGGTTTTTTTAAATCAAATTATTGCTGTTTTTTCTTTAGGCCGACTCTCACCCTGACCCACAGAAACTTGACCGGAGGCTGTAACGTAAACTGCGGCTGCCGCATCAATGAGTATGCTCCAGTTTGTGGTTCAGACGGCATCACTTATTTCAACCCCTGCCTGGCAGGATGCAGCTCAGTTGGCAACGACAGCTCTGGGGTAAGATACCCAGGATGAGGCTGGATAAGAGCTTTATTATGGAATATTGAGTGTACCTCAGCTTTAAAATAATGAAAAAGTCCAGTTAGACAATTAAATGTGAGTGAGAATCTAGTTACTGTAAATAAAAAGAATTGAGTTGTTAAAAATCAGGTCAACAGGCCTTGATGTGATGTAAATGTGAAATATTTTTCTGCATTCAACTAGTTGTGGGAAAATGTTTCTGTGACAATGCTGTTTCTTTTCGCAAAGACGTTAGACCTCTTAAACCTGAGAGTCCCCGGTACCGGGGACTTGCCCCCTTGTGCATTACATTCCGCTAATAGCTCACTTACCCTAAGAGTAACCCCCACATATTAAATACCGTTGAAACTCCTCTAAAAACGTATCTAATTCAATTTCATATCCGTTAACCACAGCTCGAACGCCATGCAAATAAACAACAACATGTTCATCAAAAAAGCATGGCTTCAAATGAAAGCTAACAACCAGCAGAATCCAGCGATATGCAACTCATTTACATGGCGCAAAGTATTTCAGAGCATTGAGCGAAAGTTCCCCGAAAAAACGCCAGCAAAAACAAAGCAAACATGTAAATCTTGTCTTACCTTTGCCGTTTTTTCAACAAACCTGTCCGTCTCAAAATGGTGGATATCATTGGATTTTACAGATTCAAAGCTTTCCAACGAGGTATAGAGCTCCCGGATTGGACAGACAGGCGAGGGGTGGGCACACGGGGAAGTTACAAGGTTGGAAGCGGCATAAAAAGGAGCTTACGCATGGCGCACGGAGACAGCGTAAAGGGGCGTCAACCCCCCTTTTACAGCGTTTCTTTAGGAGTTTTTTGCTGAAATCATGTCCCGTAAGCAAGAAAAGAAGACCATGAACGTAGCGGAAGCTTTGGACAAGATTTTTTCCATATTTCAATTATTGTGCCAAACTGTGCCAAAATGGATTACGCCTGAACTTGAATCAAAACCTGTACAGAATATTAGTTTCTTGTAGTATGGACACCAAACTTGCTACAGATGTCCTTGACATGTAGTGGTTACAATTGATTGTGTTTATTTGCTTCGTTACAAGTAAAATAAGGAGATATTGGGGGAAACATGTTTTTTTTTGACTGTCAAATTGACTCATCCACAACACCCCCCAAGAACCTATCTTCATTTTGATACCAAGATTTGCATTTTAGACCTTATAAAAGCTGAGAAATGCCTTAAAAAGTGAAGGTATAGAATTTTCGGAAAATATGCCTTAGGGCTTAAGAGGTTAAGATAGTTTTTTTTTAAGATATGTATAGAAGTATAGCCCCTGAACTGTCTTAAAGGTAATGGGCGTATTATTTCTGACAGTGCTCTGGTCACTGGCTCTAACTACATATTGCTGCTGAAAACAAGTTGCTTGACAAATCGTTTCAGTCTTCATTTCAGATTAATAAATGAATATTATAGATTATATTTATTATATTTCAGATCATGATAAATACACTGAAACTGTACCAATGTTAATGATCTCACACAATAAAACATGGTCAACTCTGCAAGTGCGCACGATCTGCCAATAAACGCGAAAAAAATACTAAAGCAGAATATCCTTCCCAGTGTCCTGCCTCGTTTAAATACATTTAAATATGTTAATGAGTATGCTTGTTTATGAAACAAATGTTGAGAAGGTGCCAAAATCTAGCAATTAATTACTTTTTCAGAAACCAATTTGACAGAGCAGCGACTTAGCAATAAATGCTAATAATAATATTAAAATAAAATTACAGTAAAAAACAAAAGAGCATGTATGTCTGGAATCCCCGAGACTCATTAACACAAGCTCAAAACATGTTACACATTTAATTTTCACGCATAATTATAATTTGGGCTGTTATTTCTGAGGGCTAACAAGTCTTTATATGTCAAAAAAATTATTAGCTAGTATTTTTTTCACAAGAGACAAAAACAAAACAATATATTTAGAGAGGAATGAAGGAACAGAAACATAATGTATGTGAACTATTTCGATTATTATTTATTATAAACCCTTTTTGGGGTAGAACGAATCCTGAGACTTGTAACAAAATGTTATAGTGAAATTATTTTTTTCAAAAGCAAGTGCCCAGCAAACAATCAGGCGTTAAAAAGCCGTTGAAAGGACGCAACGTCCAGTAAATGAAAGTTGAAAATACATCTTTGTCTGATAGCCATTCAATCAATGTCATTTCAGGATGTGCCGATATCTGGATTTTAACAGCGGTGCAGATTCCGTCCGATCTGACAGGGTTTTCAGTATCATACACATATGAATAGAAGCATTAAGCCATTCATTAGTTACTATATGCAAATCACAATTCTCTGTAAACTTCATATATAAAACAGTATTTTATATATAATTAGTAAATATATAATTGCTGCTGTTCCGAGGTCGCCCAGCATCAGACTAAACAAAATATAGATAAGTATAGTTCAACATAAAACATTAAACATCAATGGTATATGGAACACCAGACACCACTTCTTCTTCTTCTTCTTTTACTTTTACTTTCGGCTGTTCAAAGTTTAGGGGTCGCCACAGCGAATCATCTGTTTCCACCTAACTCTGTCCTCAGTATCCTCTACTCTTGCACCAACTACCTTCATGTCCTCTTTCAGCACATCCATATATCTCATCTTTGGTCTTCCTCTTGACCTCTTGCCTGGCATCTCCATCTCCAACATCCTTCTACCAGTATAACCACTATCCCTCCTCTGCACATGTCCAAACCATCTCAACCTGGCCTCTCTGACTTTGTCTCCAAAACAACCAACCTGAGCTGTCCCTCTGATGTGCTTGTTCCTAATCTTGTCCATCCTCGTCACTCCTAAACTGAACCTCAACATCCTCATCTCTTCCTCACTGCTACAGTCTCTAACCCATACATCATAGCTGGTCTCACTACTGTCCTGTACACCTTTCCTTTGATTTTAGCTGACCCTCTTCTGTCACACAACACCCCTGACACTTTTCTCCATCCACTCCAACCTGCCTGCACTCGTCTCTTCACCTCTTTTCCACACTCCCCGTCGTACTGGACTGTTGACCCCAAATCCCTAAACTCCTGCACCTTCTTGACCTCAGCCCCCTGTAACCTCACTGTTCTATTTCCCTCTCTCTCATTCAAACACATGTATTCTGTCTAACTGCGACTGACTTTTTTTCCACTTCTTTCTAGAGCAGACCTCCAACTTTCCATGTGTTCCTCCACCTGCTCTCTGCACTCACTACAGATCACAATGTCATCTGCAAACATCATTGTCCATGGAGATTCCTGCCTGACCTCATCTGTCAACCTGTCCACCACCATAGCAAATAAGAGGGGACTCAAACCCAATCCTTGATGTAGCCCGACCTCCACCTTGAACTCCTCTCATACATATCTTGAACTACTCTGCCACTCCTGACATCCTCATACAGGACCATAGCTTCTCTCTCGGCACTCTGTTATATACTTTTTCTAAATCCACTAAGAAGCAGTGCAGCTCCTTCTGACCATCTCTGTACTTCTCCATTCACATTCTCAGAGCAAAAATTGCATCAGTGGTGCTCTTCCTGGGCATGAAGCCATACTGCTTCTCACCAGACACTTGCAAGTATGAATATTTGCATTAGATGGCATTTGTAAGTTTGGGGTGTCTGAATGTGAGTGCAACGTTGTGCCACTTTTATGCAAATGATCTCTCAAGTGATCTGTTGGATGTCTACCGTATTTCAATGTCCTCTCCACATTTGCAGGTGCATGCTATCCTAGACTGCTACAGATAACTAGTGTGTCCCTGCTCACACCGTAAAGAAAAGGATTTTTTTACATATCATCATTAACAAAAATATAAAGATGGATAACTGCAGCTCAGAGAGCGCCAGCAATGAACACCAAGAGACATACGGTTGAACTTTGTAGTAAGGGAAGTTGTCTGTGATCAATGCAGGTCAGAAACTACACAGACTGCGCCTGCGTGCAGAGTCGACAGGTCATCACTCCTCCAGCCAGCGCTCAGGGCAATCAGTTGCAGCTCGTCATAGTGAAGACCTACCTGAACGAGAATGGCTTCGCCGTGTCAGGGAAGTGTGACCGCACCTGCAACACACTCATCCCTTTCCTCATCTTCCTCTTCATCGTGACGCTAATCACTGCTTGTGCTCAGCCTTCAGCCATCATCGTAACTCTCCGGTAGGAAACACACATAACTAAAAACAATAAAAACAATTGCTGAAGACATACGTAACCACTTCAAATACACACTTCATTTTCAAACAAATATCATAGAAATTTTCATGTTAAATAATTGTTTTCCAGATCTGTAGAGGAGCAAGAGCGACCTTTTGCTTTGGGGATGCAGTTTGTGCTGCTGAGAACTCTAGGTAAGATACAACAGGGCCACTAGGGCAGAAAAGATTTGTTCTTTTTTGAGTCGTTTGGGTCTTTCAGTGTTTTGTCATTAATGATGAACGGGTTACGCTCAGAAAACCACAAGGATGTTGCGCATGCGCCACTGAACGAATCCCTCTCTGACACGACTCATTCGTCCCTACGGAGTCACATTAAAGACTCGTTCCAAAAGAACGAATCGTTCATGAACGACACATACTGAGTCTATTTTTGTGAGCGGCAGCCTTCTTTATACGCTGATGGCATTGCGGTATTTGACAGGCCATGTTTCCCCATTAAAAAGGACCTTAGAAGTCTAGGGCCTTTTTAAACATTGTGCTACTTTGTTACTTTACAATTATAATTTCTTTTAGTACAAACAACAGTTTTTTTTTTTTTTTTACAAATATTTCTTCATCACATTACAATAATTTCACAACAGTCTTGAAATTCTACAATAGCTTACCAATCCCAGCAGTACATTTTGTTTACTGCAAATTTTTTTTTACGAAAATCAAAAGTGTTCAGACAAAATAAAAATGTATAACTCCACCAAAAAATCAGGCAAATTTTTCTACACTGTTCCAAGCACTTTTTGTTCCATTTTGCTGTTTTTGTGCAAGAACTTGGATAAACACGAGTCGTATCACAGGTCTTGTACTTCCAAGGATTATCCCTTCTTTTCACCACTATATGGCACTGATTTGTAAAATTAAACTGACTGACAGACGATCGCACATTTTTTCACATTTTAATTTTTATTGCGTTGCAAATAATGTCATATCTTTTGTAATGTTTGTTTAAAACCAAAATATCAAAACTAATAACCTTTTTGAAACCTCACATTATATTTAAAATCAAAATTAAACAATAGGCTGGTTGCATTATTCCTACTTTATTCATAAACAGCCGCAGTGATTGCAACATGCACCGGTGTGTGCAGGGACTTCTAAGGGTTACGCTTGATGATTCCGATAGAACTGTGTCTCCAAAACGGTAACAACATAATTTCTATTGTTCTGCTTTTAAAGGGGAAACTTTCTGAGGCTGAATATTCAGAACAAAGCTAAAGCTAATTCAAGACCCTTTCTGCGTTAAATCAGTGGCAGATTCATTACAAATGTTTGTTTTCTATTATGTTTATTTACAACTGCAGTTTACTGAAAACAGTAGATAAAAATATTACTAGAGAGTTATTGTTTACTTTGGGATTTCATTATAAACTGGATGGTCAGTGCCCAGGTCATCATAGAATAACTCCAAAATGTTACTGTCAAATATTCTAAAATTTGGAATTCTGACAGTCAATAATACCTGCTACAATGATGTAAAGAGTAAAAAGCATCCATAAGAGAAAATGAGAAATTTCACACATTTGTGAAAACCCCACACTTTTTCCCCAAAAAGCCAAGTGCAGGGTGGAATAACAAAAAAAATGGTACATTCATTCATTA
Organism: Danionella cerebrum; assembly: GCA_007224835.1. Classification (NCBI taxonomy): domain Eukaryota; kingdom Metazoa; phylum Chordata; class Actinopteri; order Cypriniformes; family Danionidae; genus Danionella; species Danionella cerebrum. Next base: position 182,383 of record SRMA01025413.1, on the reverse strand, counting down.
CTCCTCTCCAGTGCACATGGAGCGAGAGGCGGGGGATACGCCAGTTAACCGCAGGGCAACACGTATATTCACACCTAAGGGGAATTTAGATTATTCAATTTACTTGCCGCTTGTTTTGGGGATTGTGGGGTAAACCCAGTGGAAATCAATGCAAGCATGGGGAGAACATGCAAACTCCTTCCAGGAAGGTCACCAGCGAGCCTCAGACCGACAATGTTCTAACTGGGAGGCCACAGTGAGTTTGCTCAAATTGCATAGGTTAAGTAGGTTGGATATCAGTACAACTGACGAGTTGTATTTTTCAACAATCTGTTTCAGTTTGTTAACTATACTATGTTTTTATTTATGTCCAACTCAAGGAGGACGAAATCCAAAAGCAGAAAAGCTAAATAATCAAGATATGACTAATCACACAGAGAATCAGACCTGTGGGTTCAGGACTAGAGCTATAATGTGTCTCCTGGAACTAAGATTGACTCCTGTGCTCTCTACTTCCTTGTCTGCAGCATACATTCCCACACCCATCTACTTTGGGGCAGTTATTGACACCACCTGCATGCTGTGGCAGCAAGACTGTGGAGTACACGGCTCTTGCTGGGAGTATGATGTCACTTCCTTCCGCTTTGTGTACTTCGGTCTGGCTGCCAGCCTCAAGTTCGTGGGTTTCGTCTTCATCTTCCTGACGTGGTACTCTATTAAACACAAAGAAGACCGTGTGAAGCGTTGGCAGCAGCACCTGGCACCTCTGAGCACCGTCAGTGAGCTGATCTGCCATGCTGGAGGTCACAAGAGCCATGCTCGTACCAGATCCTGCCCTGTGTTTACCCCGCGGCCTGAGGCCCTGGAGCAGCAGCCTCTCAACTCCAGACACTGCAGCCGGAGCTGCCCTGGAAATGCTCTCAAAGCAACAACCCCCTCTGTTCGCTCGCTGCAGGAGATGCACGCTCACATCTGAATTTGCCTTCGTCCAGTGCCGGGTTATCCTTCCACGTGGCTTTCATGGACAACTACATGAGCTGCACGAACACTGACTTTGCTGGTGAAGCGGCGGATGATGCCTCACGGTGCTACATAAACGAAGAGGCTGAGTTTTTCTGGGTTCAAGTTCAATAATCAAAGCTGTACCTTTAGCACACGGAGATACCCGTACTATGCAATCCGGTGTCGCTTTCAAACCTTCTTAAGGATGGAAGAGTCAACAGAATCCTCGATCCATTTAAAGAAGGCAAAACACCTCTTTCCTCAACCTCAGACTTGTTTTGTCAGTATTTATATACCTATATATATATATATATATATATATATATTGAGGTGATTTATCATTGCAGGTTGCTGAGCTTTCAAACCAAATAGCTCTTTACTTTAGTTGTGTATGCAAGTAGATGTTGGATGTTTTTGTGTTTGCGTTTATTGTGACGTGACTAAAACATCTGACATAAAATGGCAACGTTCACTAGAAAACAAGCTTCAACTTGCTTGTTCAACATGAGGGGCACTATTGCACTATTTAGAAGAAATTAAGAGTTTTTTTTGTTTGTTTTGAAAATCGCCATAAAGTTTTCTTTAGCACAAAAGTGGTTTGAGGAAAAACTACATTTTCAGTTCCAAACTTTCAAAGTCATACAAACATAATAATTTAAAATCCAAGATTTATTAAAAAAATAAAGATTTGTTTAAAAATATTTTTTTTCCCCCGAAATGTGATAACTCCATGGACTTTTTTCCACTAAAGCTATATTTCCAAGGCATCAATATAATTTTTTTTAACAAACAGAATAATTTTTGAATCAAGCGGCTGGTTCCAAAATAAATCTGTTAATCAGTCTTGAACTTTGGATTTATCCGCTGCCCGCTCAAGTGGGTCTCATCCAGCAGTCTTTTGCTAGCAGTGCTTTTGGGACATCTCTGACTTTACTGACTGTGATCGGCTGTAAAATGTCTTGATTCGGTTCCGTCTTGGTGGAATGATCATAAAATGATTCAAAACTTTTACAGCCATTTGTCCACCCCTTCAGCACCTCGTCTTCTTTACGCTGTGCTTGGTTTAATGGAGTTATAGTCTTTTGAAAAAAACAACAACTGGCGTTTATCACGTTTTAGAAGCAAACTCCTCACAAGCCCCCTCTTCATTTGTTGTCAAACCTTGGATTATAGTGCTAATTCTTCATTGAGCAGATAGATATCAACCACATCTATAAACATTGAAATGTGAAAAGAGGAAAGTGTTAATCTCTGTCCTGGTGCAGTTCAGCAGTAAACATGATGCAGTATATTAGCATAATTTAGCATGATTTGATTAGAAATAATGCTCTTCGTCAAACCTGCCACTTGCTCTTAAATAAAAGGACATAAATTGATTAATACCTAAAAGTAATGTGGACCTAAAACCTGCATCTACTCAAAACCATGATGCTTACTTTGGTGAAAATACAGTAAACAGCTTAAAATTTCCTTTGCATTTTTCTTAGAGTAATGAAGACTCCTGATGTTTGTTTAAATGTTTTATAGTGACAGAACCTTGTCTTAGCTCCAGCTAAATGCTGTTTTCCTCGTGTTCAGTGTGTACAGTGTAACTTGTGCTGTGCACTTTAAAGCCAGTATTCCAGGGGTCCCCAATTTTTTTTTTATCCAGGAGTCAAACTGTACAAGGGAAACTAGAAAGAGGGCCAAAGGCCATGACCTTCCCACACCCGTTCCCTTTTTTCCCCAGCGAGGTCAAAGAACAACCTCCTCCATCAAAGAAATTTCAAATAAAGACATTTAAACAAAAAATGTGTTTCTACTCCTTAATCATTGAAAATAACAGTGTGACTCTTGCCTTTCAATCAAATTTCGATAATGTCTTTTAGCCGTCATAAGATTCCAGGAAACATGCAAAGATGTAGATGTGGCTCTTTTTTGCGCTGCCACAGATTTGTCTAACATGGAAACAGTGGAATTTTTGTATGAAGAAGGCATTCGGGTAATTTCTTCTCTCATCTTTGTCGTATTCGAAAGCAATTCTGAAATGTACCCAAACCACAAGGTTTAAAAGCTGACAGTGCTCCTCCTTTCGCTGACATAGGGAGCTCCGCTTTGGTCATGCTTAAAGTGAAACACAAGAAGTCCCGCATTCCTCACCTGTAGCGCTCGCTGATTGGATATTTAACCAAGGAGAAGTTCATTGATTGGATAGTTTCTGGAGAAACATGTTTCACATCCGTAAACAAATACTTTTTGGGGCGTTTTGAAATAATAATACATATGGGAGATATTCAAATGAGGAACTGAAAAACCACGGTTTACAATCGCGTATTGAACTGAGTATGATTTACCATTCGGTTTGGTATAAAACGAGTATTGCGACATTCCTAGCCTGAACACATCTTTAAAAAATGCTGGCTGGACCCTAGGGCTGTTCAATTAATCGTGATCACAGAAAAATCGTGTTTTGAACACATGCAATTTCTAAACCGCATAAGGCTGCAATTTTAACTTAATTTATTTGGATTTTTTTTTTCAGAATGCGTTCTTGTGCACATGATTATAATATGGTATTGTTATGCTTGGAATTCAGGTTAGTTCATTTTTATTTTTCAATGTTGTCTGACAATTTATTACAGTTATTATTTACTGTAATAAATGACAGGTCAAATCTAGTTATAAATCAACAAAACTAATGGAGCCAGGGTTGGAAACATGATTTATTCCAGCTATCGTTGGAGTGAATGAGAACCTGCTCACTTCTGAAGCCTGTCTCTCGTGGCCAGTCGAGGAACTGCAGTTCGGTCACTTCTATATATAATTTTTTTTCCAAGCCATGTTACCCAGTACTAGTGAAAATCGATAAGCAATTTTTCCATTTATTCAATAATTTCTCATTTGAATCTAATGATGGTCTTAATACTTCCATGTAGCCTGACATTAGGTGGTTCCACAAAAAAAAAATTTACATACTCCAAATGAGTATAGATTAAAAATGTGAATCCCAAATCACATTTCAGTGCTATAGTTGCTTCTTAGGAGTTTTACACTTTGCAGCAAACCCAATTTCATAATCAAAAGTGGAGATACCAAAGTGACTGAATTAAAAATGATGCTTTTGATTTCAAACAGAATTTTCCGCTGATTGCTGTGGAGGCCTGCTAATGGAAAACACGCTAATGATATGATGGCGATACTATACTGGGTAAATAAACTTACCGGTACTAAATAAACTGAGGAAATACTTACTAAAATATTGTGGATGTACAAAGCTGGAAATAAACTTATGCATAAAAGAATAGTTTCAGTCTGCACATATTCCTCCCAGAAATTAAATAATTTCACTACTGATTTGATTTTTATTTGAGCTGTTAAAAAGTCTTTATGTTTCATACACATAGAGTGTATTTTTTACGTAGCAGGTCGTGGGGCTGGTCGATTTGTTTGCGATATGTTTAGTTTCTAAAGACTTTACACACTGCAGACGCAGCAGCAGCGGCAGAGCTGGTGATGGGGAGAATGTGGTGCGTCCTAACGCTTTCGGACACTGCCCTCTACCGTTGATCAGCGGCAATTGCGTCTGCCGTAATTAACATATTCATAACAAACTGGAATCTCTTGCGCTGATTCGTTTAGCTCGTCGATGCATTTTTTTTCAGACTGTTGTCTCCATTCTAGAGACACTGTCATAGTTCATACTGAGATATTAAAGGAAAAACACTTTTTTGCTAATTCTCGATCTCCACGAGATAAAAACTGCCGCTTTGAAATTTGGTTTTAGCTGTTTCCGTCCCTGGAGAAAGCACTTTTATAATATCGTAGATCCCAAGATAAGGAGTTAAATGATCAAAGAGTTCCCATATTTATAACAAATGTTCCCATTTAAATTTACAAATGCAAAAGGGTTCATTTATAATTGTACACAAACTTTACTTAAACTCTGCAGTATAATTAATTATATATGTTTTAGTGAAACATTAATAACGAGTATGTTGCCAACTGAAACTTTTAAGAGGAAAATGTTACTCTATTTTTCTTTTTTTGTTTTGTTTTAATATCTTTTGAAACCGTGGTTAAAAACATAATATAAATATTAGCTTCTAAAAAATCATAGATAGAATACGTTTCATTGTTTGCCTAAATCAACAAAACAAAGAATCACTTAGTGAACACAATTAGGTTTAACAATGTTGTTTTACTTAATTTGACGACATCGTGATTGACGTCATCACGATCAGTTAGAACACACGTGACGCACGTAACGAATTCTCATTAGCCTTCGACGAGCAAAAGCGTCGAGTTACTTTCAACCGGTGAACAACAGCGACTTTCATCGACTTTGTCTGAGTATCATTCTTTATATTACCTGTCTGAGATTATTCATCTGATTGTTGTCAAATTCAGCATTGCCACTTAGAGATTATTAATCCGATTATTATCAAACTTCGACGATATTCATCTGATTGATATCAAGTGTATCGGTCTGAGATTATTCGTCTGATTGTTATTGGGTTATTGTTATTGTTATAACCAGTCAGAGATTTTCATTCAGATTATCAAGTTTATTAGCATTGCTAGTCAGAAATTATTCTCGTTATCGAGTTTAGCATTAACCCGTCAGATATCATTAATCTGATAATTATTATATTTAGTAATATCAGTCTTTTATATAATTAATCTGGTTGTTATCAAGCTGATAATTACAGCACAAAGAAGCTCTTGTGTCAATACAGTGAACATCGGGGAGCAGGAGAAAATCCCGGGAATGGAAGAGGTGACACAACAGCCTCATTGCAGCCATCACGAAATGCCTGCTGTTGCTTCTGGAGAGAGGAGAGGTGAGGAGGTGTTGGAGGGAGCGACAAAGAAAAAGTTCTGGAAGCTGCCCTCTTTCCTGAAAAGGGCAAAAAAACAAAGCCCCCGAGATGAGCCTGAGGAGCAGGAGCAGGTCCCATCATGGCCTCACAGCAACTCCGAAGGTAAACTACTTTTCAAATACAAGTCTTTTTTTTCAATCTAATTTCACAGTTAAATTACACAATGTTCAAATGCCACAAAAACAACTAATATCTTGTTTTTTATCCGTGTAATGTTTTAATTTCCCACCCAGTGTTCTAACGCCTTCTCTGATACAGTTCCAAATAACTTTCTTTTAAGTTGGTGAACAAATCTTAAACGTGTGAATTGTGATCGTTTATTTTTTAACAGATGACATTATGGACCACTACGAGCTCATCAAACCCTTGGGAGCCGGTGGATTTGGCGTTGTTTTTGAAGCGACGCGAGTGGCCGATGGCTTAAAAGTAAGAACAAATAAACACAACCTTGCCCTTTTTTAAATGTTCTGTTTAGACCGCCGCGTGGAGTTATTGGACCTCTACTCACACGTGAATTTTTGTTGTGTTCATCAGGTGGCATTGAAGGAGGTCATGAAGACCAAAGACTTGGAGTACATAACTATTGTAAATAAATATTTCCAGCTTTTTCTCTTTCATTCCCTGCTTTCATGTAGAATTCTTTTGATGAAATATTCTGCCTCGATATCTGTGTTTCAGCCTGATCATCCGACACCTCTACCCACCGAGATTGCCCTCACCATCATGGCCAACAAGGGACCCCGCACTCCAGGAATTATAAAGCTCCTGGACTGGCAGGAACAGGACTTAGTTTTTGTGATGGTCCTCGAGTATCCATCACCCTGTGAGAACCTGGCCAGTTTCTTGGATTCCCACAATGGTGAGCTTCCTGCGAAGGTTGTTCGCCACATTATGCGGCAGGCAGCACAGGCGGTCGAGACGTGCTGGGAGCGCCAAGTTTTCCATGGAGACATCAAGTTGGAAAACTTCCTTTTCTACAAAGAGACCCTGGAAGTGAAATTGATTGACTTCGGGTGTGGAGCAGTAATGAGGGAAGAAGCCTTCACCGCACTCTATGGTTAGAGTCCGCCCAAAGTGACAGAGAAACGGGGTTTTCTTGAACAAACATTAATTGTGACGCACTCTTTTTCACTTGTGCTACTTCAGGCACCATGGAGTACTACCCTCCTGAGTACAGCAACGAAGGCAGGTACCATGGAGAGCCAGCAATGGTGTGGGCTCTTGGCGTCGTGATGTTCGCACTTCTGTGTGGACGTTTACCAGACCTTCAGGACCTCGTTAGAACCGCTGAAAATGTCTGGACCTCGCAAGGATTGTCAAAAAGTGAGATGCTCATCAGATTGAAAAATGCATTTTTGTCCTAAATCAAATTTTCAGGATTATAAGGAACATGGATGCACAGAGAAGTTTTACCATAAACACTGAACAATGTTCTCTCCTGCATTTCTGCACAGAGTGCTGCAAGTTGGTCTGCAGCCTCCTGCAGCCTGATCCAGAGCGGCGAATGAAACTCGGGGAAATCCTTGGCCACGCCTGGTTTAAGGTTTGAACTTGCAAACAGTCGTTTTTACCTGTTGTTAAAGTCACTTCATGAAATGTACATCTACAAGCTGAGATTTGTAGATTTAGACTAAGATTTTGTTTTGCCGCAGAAAAAGTCCAGGATAAATCCGGCTCTCTTTGTGCCGTCTGATGCCCCCACTTCACCGCTAAAGAGGTTTTGGAAGCTGCTCGCTTTCCTGAAAAGGAAAAAGCACAGCCCCCAAGAACAGGCTGAAGAAGAGGAGCAGGAGCAGGTGCCTGTTCCTCCAGCACCACCCAGCAACTCCCAAGGTACACTACCGCAGACTTCCTGTCTAAAAGTTCTTCTAATGCCAGAGTTAAAGGTACTCGAGAGCAGGGCTGAGCTTGAAATCTAACTGTATCTCTTGGTTTTATCCTCTTGGTTGAAAACTAGATTGTAATCAGGAAGAAGATCAGAGGCCAACAGCAGATGCTGGAGAAGAAGCTTCTTCAACTGAGCTTCAGGAGGCTTCTATTGTTTGTAGAGCTCTCTCCTTTCTCTTGAGACCCCTGCAGTCTCTGATTGATCAGTTCGATGGGCTTGAAGAGTTGGAGCCACAGCCTGTTGGAGAAGAGGAAGAGGAGGGGGAGGAAGATGAAATAGAGGAAGCGGAGGAAGCTGTAGAGGAAGCGGAGGAAGATGAAATAGAGGAAGCGGAGGAAGCTGTAGAAGAAGGGGAGGAAGGTGAAATAGAGGAAGCAGAGGAAGCTGTAGAGGAAGCGGAGGAAGGTGAAATAGAGGAAGCTGTAGAGGATGCTTCTTCTCAGGGTCCCCCAACAAGGCCAAAAAAGAGGTTTTTGAGGTTGCGCGCTTTCATTAAAAACACCAAAGATCGTCTGTCTGTGACCCCCCGGGGTGAGGTCTCGGTCACAGAAGAAGCTCACGGCAGCTCTGAAGGTAAACATCACAATTCCTTCGTTTCGATCTTATTTCAGCCCCAGAGTCGCTTTCACGTGTTCTTAGAAAGATTTCAAAGAGTCTTTTTCTGTCGACTGGAAGTTTTTAATCAAAGTAAAATGAATCTTTTATTTAGTGTCCAGCAGTGTTGTGGCAGTGCCACAGACTGAAGCCGTTTCAGAGGCGCCCTTAGACCCTGAAACCCCCCTCCCAAACACAGAGGAGCAGCGTCCCCAAACCAGTGGCACGGTGGAGGAAGCTGAAGAGAGGAACGACGAGGAAGGATGGTGGATGATGAGGCAAGAGCGAAACATGTTTCTGAGCACGAGGGTCTCCGTCACCAGAGAAATATCTAACTGCTAAAATATTTCTATTTTGCTGCAGGACCCTGAAGTGGTTTTGGGGATAGCAGGGACCAGCCCCAGTTTCTTCTCTTTCCCTCTGCTTTCATCTGAAAGAGGAGAATAAATGTTTCATGTTGTTTTTGTAGAAAAGTATTTTGTTATTTAAAAAAAAGTAGAAATGGACTGCTCTAGTGATCTAAAACAAAGCTGAACGTTTAAAGAGTTGCTTGTAGAGAATCCGTGAATCGCAGACACATTTCAAAGTGATGCTCAGTGATGCTGCTGAAGAGAGACAGTAGGGGTGGGCGATATAGCCCTGAACCAATATCACAATAATTCCAGGAATTTTATTGATAACGATACATTTATGATGCGTTATTGGATGACCAGTAGAGGTTATAACTGCACAAGTGTTGCTTATTGGAGTGAAACCAAATTGGCAAAAGTTTCTCTTCAAATATTCACCAAAATATTCAGAAAGTCAATTCAGTATAGAGCAGTGGAAATACAACAAACCTAAAAACTATAGCACGAGTTCTGTAATAAAACAGAAGTATTGTTCCTCACTGTGAGGTACATCAACAGTGATGCAAAAAATGAGATTATTTTCTGTGATTATTTCACCATTTTGTATATTCTGCCAAAAAAACGGCGACTGCTTTGGTGATGTCTTTCCATCAATTGCTTTTGCTGTTCTTTGCAGTAAAAGACGCGGCACTTTTATTATCAATTGAAATAAGTGAGTATAATACCGTAGAGTATAATACTTGCCACCAAAGCTGTGAGGTACTATGGGAACCGGCGGATAGATATAAGTGAACAAACCGAACCGGAGGAACCTGTGCATAGATACATCTAAATGTTAATCTCCAAACACAAGCCTCTGTTTCACCTCCGGTGCATCCATTCCCGTGTCTCTCGCAGCTGTATAAGCGCGTCACATGACCACGCACCGCAGAGCCCGAGTACTGTTCTATAAATTAAACCCGACGGGTTCGGCTCTATCGCATGCGGCACACTGCACAAGTTTACTCGAGATGCGTTACATCGTTATGTTAACAAGTCAGAATGCCACGATATAATAATGCCTTTCTCACGAAAGAGGAGCTTCATCTGTGCTGTGGAGGTCTTTCTCTTCTCTGTTCCAGGGTTTACCCCATCACTTGGATCCGGACCAGATCCTGACCAGGTGATCGACCCTCTGGGAGAAGGAGCTCAACACGGTTTCCAGGACTTGAGTCGATGTCACCCCTGCAGGACCACAGAGACCTACACCGTCTTCACCCACAAGAGAATGTTCCTGGTCTGTGTGGCGTCTGGAATGTTCTCACCGTGCTGGTGTGGGTTTCCTCCGGGCACTCCGGTTTCTCCAACATTTTCAAAATACTTTGCAATGGAACTGCGCTGAATTCTCAATAAAGCGATCAAAACGAAAACAATGGCGTTCGCTCTTTTCCTTTCACGTGTGCACGTTCTCTTTGAGAAGATTCTATGTTTGTGCTGCGTCAAGCTGCTCTGAAATAATTGTTTTTTAGTATGTTGCATATTTTCTAAAAATTGTTACTTGAAGGAATAATGGAACGTATCTAAAGTGTCCAATTAAGAAGTAAACGGTACAATAAAACAGTTTTAGTAAATAATTCAATTCACCAGTTTTCAGAGTTCTGTTTAGTGTGTGAGTGCTCTGGCTTTCCGTGGTGTTTTTATGTAAAAAAAAAAATATTTTGCATGATTCTTTTCTCTAAAATGTTGATTATTATTATTTGGAATATGCTCTGGCTTTTGGGTTGATATTCATGTGCTACTTTTTAAGAAATCTGCACTGAATTAATTTTTTATTTAAAATATATTGTGGTTTCAAATGTTATTGGTTCTTAATAAAAAATTACAAGAGTTATGACATAATTTACAAGGTAATTCAAATTAAAATGTTGGAAATTGCACAACTGTCTTTCAGTATTGTTTTACAGACCCAAATCAGTGCTATGTAATGGTCAAAACAAGGGATAACGCCGGAAAGTACAAGAATTGTGATAAAGAGTAATAAATGGGTTAAAGAGCGGTTTGCTTGTTTTTATTAATACAAATTTCACACTTGTTTTTGGTGGATTCATACATTTTTAATTTTGTCTCAACGCTTGATTTTTTTAAAACAAAACTTAATTTTTGCTGTACAAAATGTACTGCTCGGAATTGTATTTGTTAATACAGTTTCGGGTTTGTCTGAAATTCATTCATTTTCCAACCCGTTTATTCCTTTTTTGGGGTCACAGGGGTCTCCAACGCACATTGGGCGAGAGGTGGGATAAACTCCCTGGACAGGTCGCCAGTCCATTGCAGGGCAACATTCACTCACATTGACATCTAAGGGGAATTTAGATTATACAATTAACCTAAACGCATGTTTTTGGGATTGTGGAGGAAATTGGAGTACCTAGAGGAAACCCAAGCAAGCACAGGGTGAACATGCAAACTCCCGTAACAACAGCCTTCTAACTGGAAGGCCACAGTTCTGCTTTTCTGAAATTATTGTAAAGAAAATTTTTTTGTTTAAAAAAACCTGGGGTTGAGCTAAAATGTTATCAAGCGTTGCCACAAAAAGCTGTTTTAAAGATGATTTATTAGAGCAAATTTCAAAGTAGTAAAAAAGAGAGCCCGGACCTCTAGAGGACCCTCCATTAACAGAATAAACATTGAGACCAGTCTAGTAAATTGTTAAACTACAGAAAAGAGTTTTATTTTATTATTTCGTTCAATATTCAAAATCAAATAACTTTAAAAAACTTAATTGAACTGCAAGGTCAGGAGAGGTCTCAAATAACTCCTCACTGGACATGCATCAAATTTAAGTATTGCATTTACTTTAGCAGTCTCTTATAAGAGACTTTATTTAGAGACAGACATAATGTTTTTTAAATAAAAACTGCTTTTTTAAAATGCTACCATCCCTATACCAGCATTTAAAGAATTGCTTGAACAACTGACCTTGATGAAAACCTGTTACATCAAAATACAAATTCTGATATATTTCCTTACTATTTTGTGTTGATTCTGTTGAAAAAAAAACCCAAAAAACTAATGAAAATATTTTGGGACCAGTGACGGGCATTAACGAAGCAAATGTATCTCGTTGTTGTTCTTAAGTCGCTTTTTCAAGTATCTGTACTTTACTCAAGTATTTTAATTTGGGGAGGCTTTTTACTTTATCTTATCTTCAAGGTCAAATATCTTACTTTTTACTCAACTACATTTTATGAAATAAGTCGTGCCTTTTTATTTATGAGTGAATAAAAAAATGTATGATATGCGTGAGCCCCCAATCAGGGAACAGCGCTCACTCTGTTTTGAATAGTTTCTTTTGCTGTTTGGTGGCATCTACTTATCGCGAATGCAGTTCAGTGTCAGTTCAATAACATCAGTTTTTGAGCAAAACCTTCTCTGCTGCTCTCAAACCAAAGATGCAATCAACCAGTTGTCAAACAGAACTAACTTGGATATCCAAAGATAAACCCCAAACCATAAACAACACCAAAAATTCAACCTCCCAAAAAACCAAGAATATATCCATACAAACCAATCAGACACAAGACCCCCATCTGGAACAAAAAGAACCAAAAGTGAAAAAGAAACCTCAAAGTACAATAACTCTTCAACCAAATCAAGACAAAAACCGATCCCAAAAAAACGAAAATCCAAAAGATATTGAAATGACTGAAACTCACCTAAATGTAAAAATAAAGGACCTATTCCTATCTTTCCTACTTGAAAATTATCAGTCACATTATACAGTGGAACTGCCGAGGATTAAAAACAAATTTTACAGAATTACAACACTTAACCGCTGCTTTTAATCCTCTTGCTTGTTGTATCCAGGAGACTCACCTATCTCCAAATGATAATTTGACTTTTAAAGGTTTTAAAATTTTTAGCAAATTTTTACCAAATCTACAACGGCCCTCTGGGGGTTCAGCCATTTTAGTAAAAAATGATATAATACACAGTCAAATTGCCCTAGATACCAAATTACAAGCAATTGCAGTACAACTTACTCTTCACAGAACTATTACACTGTGCTCAATTTATATTCCCCCACATGATGCAGTGATAACTCAAGAACTGGACAAACTCGTCTCACAATTACCAATTCCATATATACTTATGGGTGATTTTAACAGCCACAATACTTTATGGGGTGAAGACCGATGCGACGCCAAAGGAAGGAAAATAGAAGGCTTCATAGAAAACAATGATTTATGCCTACTAAACGACGGATCAAAAACATACCTTCATCCAGGACATGGCACCTATACGGCTATAGACCTGACTATATGCAGTGCCGACCTTTTACCCGACTGTTCATGGAGAGTCTGGAACGACCTCTGCGGGAGCGATCACTTCCCAATTGTAATAACATTCCCACATACTAAAGTGCAAACCAGACCCCCAAGGTGGCAACTCAAAAAAGCAAACTGGCTCACCTTTCAAACTATGTGTTGTGAAAAACTCACCCCAGCAAACCAAGGAAACCAAAACCCTATAGAATCCTTCACCCAACAATTAATTGCAATAGCAGAAGAAACAATCCCAAAGACATCAAAAAAACCTCAACGAAAGACCAATCCATGGTTCAACAAACAATGTAAAAAAGCTATTGAAGCACGGAAAAAAGCCAAACGGAATTTCAATAAACACCCATCAACTGCAAACTTTATTAAATTCAAAATCTGCAGAGCTCAAGCTCGCAGAACCATAAATGAAACAAAAAAAACAAAGCTGGAATAAATTCGTCTCAAGCCTAACCTACTATTTACCCACGAACAAGATCTGGAACATGATCCGGAAAATGAAGGGAATGGAAAATGGACCAAACATACAACATATCAAAAGACAAGGAATACTTCAGACAACGGAGAAAGATATAGCGAACACACTAGCGGAAACCTTCAGAAAGAACTCATCAATAGAAAACTGCCTCCCTGAATTTCAAATATTGCGAGCACAGCAGGAATGCAAAGAACTAAATTTCTGCTCTGACAACAAGGAAACATATAACCAAACTTTTAAAATGGAGGAATTAAAAAACTCCTTAAAATGTTCTCATGATACAGCTTTTGGTCCAGATAAAATCCATTATCAGTTTTTAAAGCACTTACCACATAGCTCACTATGCCTTTTATTAGACAATTTTAACTCCATCTGGACAACTGGCAAAATCCCAACTTCCTGGAGAGATGCAACTATAATCCCCATACCTAAACCAGGAAAAGACCACACTGACCCAAATAATTACAGACCAATCGCACTAACTAGCTGCCTATGCAAAACTATGGAAAGGATGATCAATAATCGACTTAACTGGACTCTGGAAACAAACAAACAACTAACGGAGTATCAATGCGGATTCAGACGTGGGAAGAGCACATTGGACCAACTAATTCGACTGGAAAACTACATCAGAAATGGATTCATCAGGAAAGAACACGTCGTTGCAATCTTCTTTGATCTGGAAAAAGCGTATGACACAACCTGGCCATACGGAATTTTAAAAGACCTTCACCGAATGGGACTTAGAGGTAGACTCCCCAACTTCATTTCAAACTTCCTTACCAAAAGAAACTTCAAAGTCCAAGTAGGAAACACACTATCAAACTCACACAAACAAGAACTTGGAGTTCCCCAAGGTAGCATACTCTCTGTCACACTTTTCAATATCAAAATAAATAACATAGTGGAAAACATTGAACCAAACATATTCCGCAGCCTCTATGTGGACGACCTTTGCATCTGTTACAGAGGGAAGGATATGAACACAATTGAAAGAAAACTTCAATTATGTACACACAAAATGAATCAGTGGGCCACCGAAAATGGTTTCAAATTCTCTAGAACAAAAACAGTCTGCACGCATTTCTGTATCCAGAGGTCACTCCATCATGATCCAGAACTCTTTATCAATGGAGAACAAATCCAAGTTGTTAAAGAAATTAAGTTTTTAGGTCTCATACTGGATAACAAAATGACTTTTATCCCTCACATAAAATGGTTGAAAAACAAGTGTATGAGGACCATGAACATTATCAAAGTACTGGCAAAAACCAAATGGGGAGCAGATTTCCACGTTCTTTTACGACTTTACAGAGTACTCATCAGATCCCGATTAGACTACGGGAGTATAATATACGATGCCGCCAGAAACTCCTATAAACAGAAACTAAACACAATACACCACCTAGGACTACGACTTGCACTAGGAGCTTTCAGAACATCTCCCGTACAAAGCCTATATACTGAAGCAAACGAGCCTTCACTCCAAAACAGACGGCTCAAACTATCACTACAGTACGCAGTTAAATTAAAAGCAAACAAGAACAACCCAGCTCATCTCACAGTTTTTAACCCACAGCTTGTGCAGTTATATGAAAACAAACCAAAAACTATTAGACCATTCGGACTGCGTATCAAACCTCATTTACAAAATCTAAACCTTAAGCTGGATACTCTAAAACAAGTACACTTCTCCTCCTTGCCCTATTGGAGGACAAAGAAGCCCACAATTAACATGGACCTGAACCGCCAGAAGAAAGGAGAAACCCACCCTAATGTATATAAGCAACAATATCTGGACATCAGAAATCAATATCCCCAACACCCACCAATATTCACAGATGGTTCAAAAACAGATAACGGAGTTGCAGCAGCAATGGTAGCCGGAAATCAACACTACGGAACCAGACTGATCAAAGAATGCACAATCTTCACAGCCGAAGCCTGTGCCTTACAATTGGCACTGGAATATATAGAAAATAATCAACAAAAGAAGTCAATCATTTTCACAGACTCCAAATCATGCCTCCAAGCCATAGAATCTCCAAAAAATGATCACCCCCTGATAGACAGTATTTTAGCCAAAAGTCATCAACTACAAAATCAATCCTACCATATCATCTTTTGCTGGATCCCAGGACATGTCGGACTCCCAGGAAACGAGCGAGCTGACGCAGCTGCCAAAGACGCTTTAAGACAAACAGAAACCAAGTGCCAAGTCCCCCCATCAGAGATGAGAACTTCCATTAATAACTATATCCAAAACAAGTGGCAAGCAGAATGGAACACTTTTGGAAACAACAAACTACACGAAATTCAACCCGAAATTCCAAACAGAACTGTAAGACATTTTAAAACTAGATCAGACCAAGTGACTTTTACTAGATGTCGCATAGGACATTCAAGACTAACCCACGGACACTTGCTCCAAGGAGAAAACCCCATGCTCTGCCTATACTGCAAAATCCCAACAACTATAAAACACATTTTACTGGACTGCCCTGCTTTTAATAATTCCAGAAGAACCTTTTATGAAATGAACTCACTAAAAGACATTTTTAACACAGTTTCACCAGGAAAAATCTTGGAATTTTTATCATGTATTAATATGAAACATTTTATCTAATTTATGCAAACTAATTAAACTGTGACTGTATATTTGTTATCAAAATGTTTTGCCATGAAAATAGCCCTGGTTGCTGACATGGCATAAAATCAATAAATGAATGAAATGAGACGCCTGTGCTTTAATAATTTATATAAGAATCTCCCGAAACTAGTTTCTGTCCAGACTAGTTTTTGTTACAGTAATCTGATATGACCAGGTTTTATTTACAAATGGAGACATTTAGGTACAATATAGTAAAATAAAACTGGTGAACCTGTGTTTAATAGTTAAGACATTGAATTTTTTTTAGATTAAACTTTAAGAGACTCAAGCCCCTGCCCCTTTTGTCTAAAAGTGCCCCTCTCTTTTCTCATTCTAAAATTTTACTATTATAATTATTATTGATATTATGGTTATTACAATTCTACCAATACAATTGTATTTGATACAAACAATAGATAAATAATTTAGTGATTTTGACGAATGTATTTGGGAGGCGGCGTGGCGCAGTAGGCGGGGTTTCAGCACTTTCCGGCAGCGTCTTCTAGCCGTTAGTTTAACTTTACAAGCAAAAACAAACTTGTAGTGGACAGGTAGCGCGGAAACTGCTTAAACTATGCCTGATGAGAAGACTGTTAATCTAGCGCTCTACCTCAAACAAAGCACAAACTCAACGCCACTAAAAGTAGAAACGCATTCCTTTCTTTAGTCCATCTAATTTTATCCGTTGGTTCTTGGTTGCTGCCCGTTTTGATTGGCTGTCCCCGCTGTCACTCTGTTTGATTGACGTGCACCTATAGGCGGAACTTGTCTTGCATCTTCTGGCCTTCAATCCGTGTTTAACCCAACAGTCATCAGAGTCCGGTTAACGTGAAGTTGCCGCATTGTTTATATTGTTTTGCCTTTAACCCCACTCCCTTAACAGATTTTAATAGCCGACATTCAATTTACATTCACATTGGAATCTGTGTGTATAGTAAAAGTGACGCGTCCAAGTGGCACAATGTTTTCAAACTTACCTGACATCATAACCGGCACCATTAACTGTTAATGTCATATTGTTTCTTTTTTTTCATTTTAAACAACAGAGAAAAAAACCTTTTAGGCAATGTCAGAGAGATTTTTGACCATTTATATTCATTTTCAGGTGTTATTTGTGCGTTGAAAGGATAAACAAATGGTTAATACATTTTTTGTTAAAAAAAGCATTGCTGTTGAAAAACTTAAAAATAAATCACATTTCCAATGAAACATTTTAAATAATTCTATTGGATTCATTTAAGCCGTAGAGTGAATGGAGTCTTGTGCTTTTAATGTGTAACTTGCGTGGGAAAAACACTGAAACAGCATTAGTTTCTGCTGTTTTGAGAAAAAAAACTATAAAGCAGGTCCTTCTCAGGGTTCTGTAGCGCATTTCAGGTAAAGGTGTTGTACACCCTGGACAGGCCCCGATCCATCACAAGGCAACACACACATTCACTCTTGAGGGGAATTGGAGAAAATCTGTTCCTTGTTTTTGGCCTTCAGCAACCTACACTCAGAAAACCAGCACCTGATCTCAAACCAGTTACTATGGATAGGCTGCAAGACTGCATGCCACAAACTTGAAGTTACCACAGATTTTCAAAAGGAAATATAATTCGTAATAAAAAGCCTCTAAAAGCCTGTAATTTAATTAATATTTAGAACATCATATTACATTTAGTGCCCCACCCCGCCACTTTTGGTCCTTCTGCCCCTGGCTCACAAGAGGTCTGTGCACGCCACTGACCTAGTGTATCTGTACTTTAACTCAAGCCACGAAGAATTTTAGCGATCCATCCTGGTCTTGGATCTTCTCTCGGAAGGATGCAGAACTTGGATTGAAACATAGCTAGTGTGTCAAGTGCTAATCACAGTGTCTGTTTTGAACTATAAGGAATGACGCAACCTTGTTATTATTTCATTTTTATTCTAGATATGATGTGTAGGTTTCAAAAAGCTTATTGGTTTCGAGATTTTTAGTTTTAAACATTACAAGAGATATGACAACCTTTGCAAGTTACGTAATTCAAAATAAAATGTGAATACCTGATCACTCAGTTGTTCGTTTTACAGACCCTACATCAGAGCCTGTATTACAGGCTTGTGTTTTTCAAAATTTTGGCATAAACAAAGCAGTGGAATAAAAAGTGCTTGGAGCAGTGGATAAGTTTTGTGTGGGTTTTTTTATACAATTTCCACATTGTTTTGACCAGGGCTTTATGACTTTTTATTTCATTTCGAAAACTTTGTTTTTGCAATAAAAAGGGACAAAATGTTCTACCCACAATTGTGAAATTGTTTTTGTGGTTTGATGTGGAATTATTGGGTAATGTAATGGAAGAAGTATTTGTACATTTTTACTAAAGCAAATTGTAAAGTAGCAAAAAACATGTTCAAAAAGGCTTCAGACTTCTAAGAGTTAAAGCTCTTTTTTTAAGTAAAGTCCACTGCAGGAACAGAAGAAGGTTAGGGTTTAGTCCCTCCTGAATTTTTTTCTACCATCTATGATCAAATTAGTTTTGTTTGGATATTTGTGAAATGTTTTTGTTTGTTTTTTTGTTGTTGAGCAATTTGATAACTTAGTACCAATGTGACTGACGACAATGAGTCGGTCATGGATTCAAAAGAACAAGACAAACAAGAGTAAATGTACAAAAATGATGGACTTTTATTTTTTTAAGAGACAAACTACTGTCAAATGACAATGAAATGAACAGCTTTAAACTGTTAAGCATGAAAATATATCATATAAAAGAACTGCTTGCTTTTGTCTTTAGAAGCAGAAAATATATACAACGTAAAGGCAGAAGTAAGAAACACTTTGAAAAGCATTAGAAGTCAAAACATCCGTCAGGACTCGAACACCAATCGTTCCCAAAGCACTGCGCAGAAGTGAAATGCATCTTTACAAGGGAAGAACAAGCTGGACTCGAATGAATGAAGTCGATCAGTGTCAAGAACAGCGTGTGAAGGCAAAGACAAAGCAAGTACATTTCTGATTGTGTGGTTTCGCTCTAAATGCAAGTGGTACTCCGACAAACGAACGATGCATGCAAACGATTCGATCAGGTCAAATAAGGCTGTGCGGACAGCGACGTCTGGATATGTACATCAAACTCAGAAACGTACAAACTTAAATGTCTTCTCTGTGAGTTGGAAACGATCCGGGCAACACAATTTTGCATAATATGATAAATGTTGCATAATATATGCAGCTTTTAACAGCAGACCAATTAATCCCCACAATTTGCGTCAGTTGTGTAAACCCAACCAGTTAAATTGAACCTTAGATTAGTTAATTAGTTAGCTACATTGTAGAAAACGCCCTCTGAACACCTGGCCAGAATATCTTTTTTCAAGCATAGATTTAGCTCTTTCATATATTACAAATGTTATTTGAACAATCTGAATTTCTTAATAAAATAATTTGTCAATAAACAGATTAGAATTCTCTCAAATCTACATAGTTACAAATGTTAATTCTCTATATCATAGGCGACATCATTGGTGGTCGCATCACCATTGGGAAATTCTAATTTATAGGTAGATTAAACAGCATCAGACTAGAAACAGTGGCTTTTTGTGTTAACAGGCACAACATCTTGTCCTCTATATTGCCAAAACAGTGAATAAATAGCCCTAGGCTTGAAATAATTTAACCAAAAGTGTTGCGTGATTCTGTGCCTCACAGCAGAGACTGAATGCGCCGATAAAAGAAATGTGAACAAGCTTTTTTATTTATTTTATGCTCGATATGGCTCGGAACACATTTCATCCGGTGTTTGAAGAAAAGTGTAATAAATAACTTGGTAAGAATAAATAAAAGCAAACCGAAATCATGGTCGATATGCGATATAGGAGCTGTGTAGAATAAATTAAAGGAAACCGCTCACGTTTCTCCATTTGTGCTGCTGCTCCAACACCATTAAACAATCTTCTACACCGAGAGCGATGAGGTAGCCATGAGACAGACCCATACGCTCTCTGATTGGTTCATTTCTTCACAGATAAAGTGCAAAGTGAGGAGTCTCGGGGAATCTGTGTACCATCAGAAAATCCCAAGGAGCCTTATTGTGGAACAGGAATCTTTGTCTAGCTTTGCAAAAAAAAAAAGAAAAAAGTACAGACCAGCACCTCTAGTCAGAAAAGCGACTGAGAAAGAAACCCTCCAAAAGGGGCTCCTTCTTACGTTTGAGTACTGGAGATTCTCATGACTAAAGGAATGCCAGGTAACAGCGATGGTCTTTAAGCCTTGCTTCTGAAAGCTAGAAAAAGTCCCTGAGATACAGCTTCACGACTCCCACTGGTGCCCCATCTCAATTCATATAAATAACCTTAGCTATAGTAACATCGATGGATAGTTAGATGCTGATAATACCACCAACGAGAGTGACCCGTTAGTTCTTCCTGGCCATATGTACACATCTTCAAAATCACCTGGCCACACTTTTTTAGAACTGAAATGTTAGCTGCCACTGCAATGGCAATAACGATAATAATAATAATAATAATAATAATAATAATAATAACTTAATGCTTCCCAGTCATCTCAAAGGCAGAGTGTCCCAGCAAAGGGTCTCTATTCGGAACAAGAACAAAACAAAACATGGCGTTCATTTCCAATTTCATAGTCAATTTTTACAAGGACCCCATCAGACCTTCACCGACTCCATCACCGAGAGCTTCATGGCATCTTCTAGCATTTGATTGTCCGTAAAGGTGGCCGGAGGTTCCGGCACAGAGTCTGAGAGGCCGATCAGAGACTCTAGAAGACACGTGCCAGGGTCAGTGGCGTGCGGAAAGCTGGGGTAAGCAGGCAACTGGAACTGAAAGAAGTTGTCCACGTGCTCGTACTCCTTCAACGAGTTGTAGAGAGAACTTGGCCCCAAACAAGGAAAGCCATCAAAGAACTCGAGATCGGACTCGGACGACAGGCTAAGGTCCATGTAGCTTGCAGAGTGGTCAATGGAGGGCGATGGTGTGTGTGGGACGGAGCCGCTGTGGAACAGAGCGTTGCCTTGATTACCATTCTCGTCCAAGAGTTCAGACATGGCTGTGCGGCTGTTGTCCGTTTGTGACCTGCTATGGTGGTCGTCTGCTGTACTGAAGATGCCATAGCCAACCGACTCACTCGTTTTCTGCCTGGCATCACAGTTTCGGTTGCATTCCTTAACAGAGCAGTCTTCACTGTCTGCATCGCTAAAGCTAAGGATTCTTGTAAGTCCATTTTCATCCACATCGAGTGGCGACTGCTCACTAGGAACATTTTCCACCGATTCAGAGTCCTCGCTCTGGCCTGAGGAGCTGGAGGAGTCGGTCATGTCACTGCTGCAGCTGTTGTCTCCCGTGGACACCAGATCCGAGTTGAAGTGAAATGCAGGCGTATTCGCTGTGGTGGTGCTGCCCTCTGTTGTTTGGATCGATGAAGTGCAGTCTTGCTGATCCCCACTCTCTGTTGCGTGCTCCTCCAAACGCTTCTCCAGCTCCAGCTTCATGATGGTGTGGATGTAGTGGGTATGAACTCTGCTTGAGTTGAACTCGATGCGGCCTTGCGTGTTTCCACAGCCATCCTTCGTGCAGCCACAAGGGAACGACGAGTGGTCCATCTGCGAAGACAGAAATGAAGAGTTAGTTTTTGACCAAGACGCTTTGCATACTGTCGTCTCGACAATGGCTCACCTGACATTTGATCCCTGCCAAACTACAGCTGCAGGTCTCCGGCTCACAGAAGCCCTGACAGTCACATCCACAGTCTTCTCTTGACGTCCGCAACTCGTGCAGTTGTCGCTTCTCCTCTTTGTCGATTTTCTTCACACCAGCAGCTTTGAGGATGGTGTACCTTTTCTTTGAAGGGTATGGATGCAGGAAGGAGCCATCCTCCAAGTTCACTCCGCTAATGTCAATTTCATTCTCTGGGATGTCATCAACGGTCAACCTTTCTGCCTCCTCTGACTCTTGGGTACCATTTTTGGTAAGCTGCCACAGAAGGTAACATTATTTGGAATTTTGCAGGAAAACACAACACGCTTGCCTTCAAACAGTAAGAGAATGGAAACTTAACTACCTTCAGTTTGAGAGCTTCCAGTTTCTCCTCCTTCATTCGGTTTTTGAGTTTCTCTTGTCGTAGGTGGCGCTGTACAATCGCAAACTCTGCCATTGTGTAGCAGCGTTGGGCACTGTGCCTT
>SRMA01025413.1:0-157227 GCA_007224835.1 Danionella cerebrum | reverse complement strand
AAGCCAGAGCTTGAAGACCTCCCACCTCACTACGGTCTCCTGTTTGGGAACACTTTGGCTTCTCAGTTAAAATACATAACGGGGATAGACGAGTGGATAAATTTAAAGTTGTATGCAGACATTGTTCCACGGAGATCGGGCAGTCAACACATCTAACATTTTCTACTGCTGGAGGTATTGTCACTGCAACCAGATCTGTGCTCTCTTCAGAAAATGTGGATAGGTTAATCTATCCTAACTAGTTTCAGTATTTCTTTTTTATTTAAAAAATGTGTTTTTCTTTATAAAGAGTGCAATTTATTTAAAATATCACCCAAATGTGTCACTTTTATTTATTTTATGCAAGAATTCTACTGTGTATTGGCAGCTTTTTAAAATAAAGATTATGTAAGTTCTTATTGTTTTGTACCGAACCGAATAAACCGAACCGAACTCTCCAAGACACTGTACCGAACCCAATACGATTTTAGCGTACCGTTACACCCCTAATATATATATAAAACTATCCTCCTTTTTTCCACTCCTTTGCAACCCTAACTGGGATAAAGTTTCATTTTATCACTGTGTTCCTATTCCTGGAGAGCTAAAGCCTTCACACTCCTAATCACAGTGACTACGCTTCTTTCGAGAGTTTGGAGCTCTAGGTCATTGTATTTTAGGTGGGTAGAAAGATCCTCAGTAGAGCGGAACTCCAGACACAGGTAATTATTTTAAATACTTTGGAATCACCTAGAAGTTCATCCCAGTCAGATAAATTTCCCATCTATCCCGATTACATTTATTCCATGATTGAATAAACCAATCCAGACAGCCGTATCCTTTCCCTTCCTCTTCTCTTCATCTCTTGCTTCCTGCACTGTGCCCTTTGCTCTTTCTCAGCACCTGTGCTGGGTTTGAGCCCAAGGCTTAGACAAAGCTCTGCTTTCATTCTGTCTCCATCACATGGCACACTGGCTGGCTCCCTGCCCTTCAATCCTGGGAAACTCACAACTGTTTGCTTTCCTTCCCGACTCACCCCAACAACCCGACCTGAAGTAGGCGGTGTGTACTGAAACATCTTGGAAAATTAGTTCCATCCATGCAACTGCTCCCAAACCATTTTCCTTTCTATAATGACGGAGGAAGTAAGTAGTAAAGTAACAGATGATTTGCAGGAACTCACTGTTAAAGGCTGTTGCTGGGGAGCTGGGGTTGCTAGGGGTTGAGTCCAGGGTGTCCGAGTAGCAGCTCTCTTCATCAGAGTCCCACTCTGAGTAGGCAGAGGAGGAGAGAGAGGAGGGCGATGAGGAAGAGTAGCATGGGTCCTCCTCCACCTCCGCATACTTCCTCTTGAGAACCCCGCTCATGGCGCTTGGTGATCTGTGGCAGGACAACAGCGAGGTTAAACGCTGGATTGCTAACACACATCGTAATCAAACTTTCTTGAGAAAGCAAAAACAAGCATGGCGTCGTTTAAACGAAATGAACTCAATGTGCACGTAACATCCGAGTTGCAATAATATGGATGAACCGATTTCTGATAAAACAGATCATTTGCATTGCTCTCAAAACCAAAAGCCGACAACGCTGTAAAGAAACGCCTACTGGAAGCTAAGCATCCAGAGAGGATCGTAAATCCTGCACCGGCTATGACCATTACTCTCGCACAAGCAGCTGACCACTCTCACTGCCTCCGAGGGCTGAGGAAAACAGGAAGCAATCAATCGTGTCCCTCTAGTGCAAATCAACAATTACCAGCCCCTTCACCCGCTCCCAAATCCAGCCGCTCAGACAAATACATCGATTAAGATGGGGGTCGATTACACAGCCACATTAGTGAGCAGGGAGATATTCAAGATAGTCCGCGCTTAAAATAATTGAATAAAACCATTGAGCCAGCACAGAGCCAATTAGGCTCTACACGGCCTCTAAATGCCTTTTATGAGACTCTCTTGTAAATGTGTTGGCACAGTAAACATGTTTATGTAAGTTGAGGCGGCGTTTGTCGCTGCTCCTGTTGAGAGGTTGCTTATTGGGCAATAAAAAACAATCAATCCTTTGGCAGGAAGAGTCTAGCTGCTGCTCAACGGCTTTAAAGGGTCAGAGGCAGTGCAGCACAGCAGCTTTAGCACAAACCCCATCATTTGATAGCAGCGGCTACGGACACATTTGTTTTGCTGGCCTGAGATAAACCCCACTCAGCTGATTCACCTCAGGCCCGGCCTCCAGACATGTTCGTGCTGAAACAGGCAGAAAGGAAGGAAGGAAGAGCGCTTGATCAGTAAGGAGTTGTAAGGCTATAGTCTTCGCTAACGCATCTACAAGGACATTGTTCTCAGCTGATGAGTATTTTGTAACAAAAAGTGTGTTCAGAGAAAGTGGCAGTGTCTACAAGATCCTTGCTTTACAGAATGACTTACAGGCCGTCATCAAAATTATGCTTCGACGATAATGGAGCGCTTGTTTTAAGACTTTTAAATGCCATAAAAACAGCCTCCATGTCGCCAGGTTTTTCACAATACCCATCTCAGTGACCTTAAAGTCAATGTACCATCAAGAAAATAGGAATTTTTTTGTAGGAAATTCACAAGAACTGTCCGTGTGTCGGAAGTCAATGACTGATAAATGTATATGCTACGTAAATATGTCACAACTCATGATAGAAACAAGTGAGGAGTTACGAAAATCTGCATCTATCTGCTTGTTAAGTCTTCCGGCTCTTCACTCCACCATTGACAGACAATAGTAGAAGGTGCAGAAACCAAAAACGCTTTAAATCAGTTTTAAATCGAGCGAAACATTATGTATAGATTACCAGCTAGGGCAAAAGTTAAGAATCAAGTTGTCGTAAAAGAAATAACGTTTACAAGTGGAAAATGTGGTTCTGTAGCGCAACTTAGAGAAGCCCTGTGACGCATTCTCAGAGGCTCTCTCTCTATCCCTTTACACACACTTTCATACAGTCTGCGCATGCGCTTGGTTCTGTGTTGGTGTTCATAACTCGTGAAGTATCTCGACGGTTTGCCGCAACACATCGCCTCACTTGCAAGCTAAGGTTTCACATGTGTGTACATATTATTTTGCTTGTGTTTTATTATCATTTTTTACATTAACAATGTGTTTTAAGAATTGAAGAAACATTACTTGATTTTTCTCTGGTTTTCCATTTTTTTTTATCAATTTATACTGTTGTTTCTGAGAGCCGTTGCACAGATTTGGCGTTTCAAACGAGATACGAAAAATTCAGGATACGAAGCCCACCCAGGATTAATTTCATATCTCAAGGCATCATTGTAAATCTTAAAATATTAAAATCTGGATTTGAGATGTTTATGTTTGAGACTTTAAGGGAACTCTACATGGTCTGTTCCAAACCAATTTGTGCTGTAGAAAACTAATTTTATCACTGAAATTAATCAAATTGGAGTTATGGCGTTTTGAAAAAAAGTCCAATTCCTGTGAATGCTAGATGACATCCAAACTAAAACAGACTAAAAAAAAAATGTGCATATGAGCTGTATTTGGTTACTTTGCTTTAGCAATACAGTTTCATGTTAACTCGCAAAATGCAGTTTAAAAATCGCTCAAAAACAAAATAAAATGTTTTCACAATTTAGCAAGCAGCTCAGGGAAAGTAAAATTAATGCATGTCTGGCTCTGAAGTCAAGCTTTAAAATGCCCCAAAACATCACTTTCAAGCCACATAAACACTTCGGATTCTTACAAATAATATAGTAAACAACGTAAAGGGAAGCAATCGTGGAGTCTCTCCAAGAGAAGCATCTGTCGCCTTTGTGTTCAAATCCAAACACCATTTAGGGAACGCGTTCAAAGACACATCTGGCAAATGTGATTTGGATAACGCATGTTTTAACCAATACAGACAAAGGGAATCAGTTTGCTGCGAGTCAAATGCTAGAATGTATTTTTTTAAACACCTAAAATTTTCAGATCAATCACAAAACGCAAGTGGATTCCACATGTTGTGCCTTTATCTGTTATCTAGTACACAAAGCAGCCTTGAGCTATGGAAAGACACTATATAATTAAATCAGTGCTTAAATGTGCTCAATTGAACTTACCATCTTACGAGGATATCATAAACTGCTTGGAATTTATGCCATGGCATAATTTAATCTCCATATGACCCTAATCCTCAGACAGGACTTCACACGCTTTCCTTTCCCACAGGTTGCTTTGTTTACAAGCAAAGCGTCTATCTCTCTCTGAGCATGTGTGCTTCACACATTAGCGCTGCCGTCACCAATGTGCCAGACATCGAGGGCACGTCTGTGCTGTCTGCACATTTAGTCGTGTCTACTCGGATGCCAAAAGTTGCAGCCAAAAAGCAAAAGAACCTCTAAACCCGACTATATCCATCAGAAGACATTGTAACACCAGAACCAGAATCTCTCTTACAGAAGTCACACAGCAACAGCTCAACGCTGACAACACTCAGAAATGCAGCGAACGGCGGGTTTTAAACAGATAAACGATCGAGCAAACAGCAGAGAGCATCAATCTATTTTAACCCTTCAGTATGTGTCCTATACTTAGCATATACTCAAACTCTGTTTAGAGAACACCGACACATCTTGATGGGAATCAACAGGGCACTTTCGATGAGATCTTGACACTTGACTTCACTACAAATGCTAAGTGGACATCACGGTTTTCTAAAGCACACAAACGTAATCTGTGAAAACTCTTTTTAACTACAAAATGCCTGTACTCTTATCTTTAGCGTCATTAGTCAGCTTTTTATCTCTTCAAACACAAGCATGTTAAAGTGTGCGTTGTAGAACACTAGATTAGTGAAAAATAAGTTGAATCCAGCCATAATGAACTTTTTTTCTTATTTATGTGAATAGAAACCAGTGTTTTGTTCTGAGGTAGAGGTTCCTGGTCAATGGTGACGTATAAATTAAAACCAAAGGGCTGCACTTTCAGTAACAAATCTTCACGAGTTGCTCTAGTGCGACCAATCTGGCTCTTAGTAAACAAAGTGCCTACTCTTCTGGAAAAACATTGGTGGTTTGAGTTGAGTTTGCAGGCGTTATCGATGTGACCAGTTGCATCTTATCTCTTCTCCCTTCGAAAAATTGTTCTTGCATTGCATCAAGAAGTAAAGGCCTCTGCACACAGATCCGAATTAAGATTCCCAAGAATCATCAGATTCTTTTCGTCTGGATCAAGGAAATATCGATGCAATGTAGCTCCCTGCCTGAAGATGGCATTTGCTGTAAAACAGATGCACTCTGCACCTCACGGGGAAACAGGAAAGAAGACGATAGAGTAGAAACAAAAGAACGCTTTATTTAGCAAATGTGGGAGGGGCTCCCCCGCGGCTCTTATGTTTTCATTGGTCGTTCTCCTTGAGAAAAATGGATCCCATATGTCAGTGTTCTTAAACCACACCTTCTTTGTAAACAATATTGATCTGTAGACTCTTTAGTAACACCTTTTGTGTTGTGCCGTTTTGTTAGAACTTAAGGTTACCATTGTAAGACCAGGACCGTTGGCAGCATGCAATTGTGCGGCAGGTCATAAATAAACATGGATGTCATTTGTTTATGTGAAATTCTGGTTAACACCTTTGATTTAAACATGGCTAGTCAAAAGCATTTATGTGCTAAAGGGTGTTTTTTTGGAAGGTACTTGCAGTGAATATGTTAATTTAAAGCCTAGACCATTATGGTTTGGGGACATCTTGTGTTGCTTGTAACTTCACCAGCTCTAGGCGCATGAACAATTGGTCAACCAAGATTTAAAAGTTAAATCAACTTAAATTCACCCCAAGCTTTTAAAATGTTAGCATACATATTTTCTACAAAACTGAATTTATGTCTGCGCCTGAAATGAATGCAAAACTTATCTAATGTAGAAAAACAAAGAAAATAACCACCTCAAACAAAACATTTACCTACACACTGACGAACCCTCCCTTACTGCACATTTAGCAGAGAAACAGAGAATTCCCCAAGGACAGCAGCCGTGTCTAGCAAGCGCAGGAGTTGTAATTAAGTACAGTGAGCATTGGGGGAGGACAGTACGGGAGAGATGAAGATAGAAGGGGATGGGAGAGTGCAAAACCCTGGTGTTCGAAGTGGGTCATTTTCTGCTGCCTTCCTGACACATTGATTTGTTAATCTTGCTTAACAGGCAGAAACAATGACGACAAGCTAATCCCGGGAACGAGAGGGGCTCAGCTGGAGCTCAATCTGGAGCCTGTCCTGCACTCCAACATCAGTGCTGATGAGAAATGTGAGCTAGAAACCTCACACATACAAATGAGCAGTCACAACACTCGATCTAGCCATAAATCCGTCTTCGAGTCGTCCTGGATTTCACATCTAGCCAGAAGCTTTCCCAGATGCTTCGAGCAGGTGAGACATTCACATAGACGCATCAATTATGCAGAACTGCCATTCCAATAAAGGCAGTGCACCGATGCGCCACTGGATGGAAATCTCAAACAGGAAGCGAGAAAAGACAAAAGAGTTAGACTGCTGAAATCTGATCCGCTAACACACAAGCTTTTCTTTTCACATACCTGCTCCTGCAGCCCTGTTTCCACAGACTACAAAACAACTGATAGACCGGCTGCGTTCAACAATTCTGATCTTATGCAAGAGTTGACTTTGCCCCTCCAGCTCATACCAGAGCAGTATGCTCCTTGATCGAAAATGTAGATGGTGTAAAAAATGTCACACCAGATCATTTGAATGCAGAGATTAAAACCTCCAGCCGTCATAAACGACAAGCGAGCAGGAGAATGATCATCAATCTAGATGTTAAATGCCAGAGACATTCTGTTCCTGTGCCTCAACCCATGCAGAACACGCATTCATCCTAAATAGGAGAAAGCGCTGAGGAGGACAGCGGGTGAGAACTTTACACAAATAAATAATGCAATGTCTCCAGCCCACAGGAATTCTGCTCTGGCATGTGTTCTATAATAGTCTATCTATCCCAGATGTGTCTGTGTTGTCCAGTCTCACTGTTGCCCAAGAGTAAAATCTTCAAAAACACAGAAAGGCATCAAATACTGCCTTACAATGATCGAAACGATATATATATGTATGTATGTATGTATGTATGTATGTATGTAGTATTTGGCCCTGCTCATGTACAGACATTTAAATGGATTTAAAAAAGAAAATGCACAAATGAGCATAAAAAACATGCCATGTGTTCCAGCCCTGAAGTTATGGGCCAATCAGAGGTCTCAAATATGGTATCTGGTAGGGCTGGGCGATAAACTGGTTTTATCGATTACGTTGACGTTAAAGATCACGTTGTATCTTATAAACATGTGTTTAACTGTTAATAGAAGCCCTAAACTTACAGGAAATTCTGAAGAGAGTTGATCAAATGTATTTGTGCCTGTGTGCCGAACCTGTCCATTCATTATTATTAATGCAATAATAATTTTTAGACCAATTTTATTATAGCACTATTTATTATTATCAAAGTTATAGTTTGCTTTGAACATATTCTTCATTATATGCAGATTAATTTTAAAAAGTGGGTGAAAAAAAACCCTGATTAAATCTTAAATAGATTTTCTTGTAAAAAAAAAAACAAAACAAAAACTAATTTCTGGTATTTGGAAAAAAATTCCACGATGATGTAGAATCTGTGGACCATTCAAAAATCACTGTGTTTACACTACCTTTCAAAACGAATTCATTTTAAAAACTATTCTCACGTTGCCACGACCAAAAGGCCCCTTTTACTTGAGCTGTGGGTATAGGGAATAATAAACACAAACAAATCTCAGTGCACTCAAAGAAAGATAAACAGTTGTAAAGTGAAATGACCTGAAAAAGATCCATTCCATTTCACAAAGAACAATTTACATCAAGATCTGAAATGCTAACTTCCAAAAGAGAAAGCAAAGTGTAGCTTCCTTGAGAAGCCATCAGCATGAGTCTGCTCTGAATAATGGTGACAAAACAAATACTAACCATCTTTACCAGTCTCTTGAGGCTCCCAGGGGAGATTCTGTGTTTGTCTACTGGGTGGGGGAGACTAAGGGTCAGGGGCTTGCGTCTGGGGCACTCACTAGTACGCGGCAGAATGTTCGAGAGCAACAAAACAGATGGATTGCCTCTGCTTTGCCATCCCAGAGACACTGTGAGTTCAACTTCCCCCAATCTCACGGTACAAGAGCACACGTGTTAACAATCCCAAATAGAAACAGCCATTTTGTGGGTGGGAGCTTAATAGCAGCATGACACTGCAAAGTACACTCATCGTGGAGCCATCACTTTGACTAAAAACAGATGTGAACCTACCCAGACAAGTCATTTAAAAGCATTTGAGTGAATCACTAGAAGTGGTTGGTTTCACTACCCGGAGTACACGTGCTTGTACACACCCGTGAAGACAGAAGTATGTTGACAAACGAAATATTCATGGTCCTGGTAAAGGGGTCATCAACTCAGAAACCAAAGAGTTTGGATCGTTTCACACAACTGATAAACTTTTCAACCAACTTTTTATTGAAGTAGGCTCCAATAAAAAAAAAAAAAAAACACAAGTACAAAAGTGATACATTGTGACCAGTGATGGTCTATAAGAATTCACCCATTTGGAATTTGCCCAAGTT
This sequence comes from Danionella cerebrum, assembly GCA_007224835.1. NCBI lineage: Eukaryota > Metazoa > Chordata > Actinopteri > Cypriniformes > Danionidae > Danionella > Danionella cerebrum. Next base: position 148,634 of record SRMA01025413.1, on the reverse strand, counting down.
AAAACCGTTATTTGGCAACTTTATAAATTTTCCGCGGGGGTGGTCTTCCCCCAACGAGACGCATCTCTCTCTTTGACAATCCAACTCTTTGCAAGAGTGTCAACAAATGATCGAAAAATACCTCCAAGGAGAAACGGAACCAGCAAAATGTTAACCTGGTTGGAATCAGTTAACTGGCTACGCAGCTAGCTCATCTCTAGCTAACACAACTCTGCATCCAGCAAACACCTGGATGTCCCATTTCCCCTTAAAACGCTAACTGGGCATCCGATAATGCTGCAATTGGTTTCCAGCTGCGGGGAACACTTGAGTTTCAACCGACTCACAAGCGGGTTTTAGTAATGGAATTAGTTAGCGTGGTTTAGCTCAACACACCACGGTTTTAGAGATGAGCCACTCCGCTATATAACTCTAGTTCTGCGTTGTGACTTCATAGCGAATGGTCACCCGTTTGGGAAATCACTTTCAAAACCTTTACTGTACGTGGTGTTCTATTTATGATGCATTCTATTTTTGTGCAATGACATTTTTAAGCCAATCAGTGATCTTTAACAACTAACCAGTCAGTGATCAACAGGATGTTAAGGCATTGTTTCCTTTCAACCAGTGAAAGTTTCACCTTGGCCTGCTTTGAGATCTCAACCAAATGAGTTTGACTAAAGTGCTGCTAAAGGGGGCACACTGCAGGGGCAAAGACCGCAAAAACACTGCAACTCAGCCAAAACCGGTTGAAAATCGGGATAAAGCTAATGCCAAGACCCATTATTTTCAAAACTGTTGATTTATAGAACCATGAACCCAGTAGCGCACTCCTTAAACGCAATGTACGCAGTCTGCGTAGGTCACCAAACTGCCAGAGGGGGGCACCATTATCCTGTTTGCCCACAAGAAAAAAAAATAATCGTAAAAAAGTGTTAATAGTTCTTTTAAGAGAAGTTATATAACGTATAGCGTTAGATCTGAGTGATGTCTTTCTGAGTGAGTTCTTAAGTTGTGCTGTAATTAAGTCAAATATTTTGTCGGGTTATAATGGTAACATGTTGTTTGTACTTAGTCTCTTCATAAATGTACACTTGCTTTTTGTACAACAAAAAAAGCTCTTCCCTCTTAAACTTCAGCTTAAAATACTCCAACATTATGGACTTTGTTTGCATCTCAAATGAAGGGAAACGTTATAAACCCCGAAAGACTCCTACACAAATAATCTCTCAAACGCTCCGAGGGAGGTCGCCCGAGAGACAGAAGCGCAGATGCAACACAGAAAAGTCTAGTCAAATAAATAAAAAACATCCAATATGTTTTATCCTCACAACGGCGGGGATTTCAAAAATGCCCCTCGTACACGTTTGTTGGACGCGTACCAAACTCCACAAACCGAATCATTAACAAAGAGCCTCCAGCCGGTGATGCCAATCACGCCGAGCGCAACGTGTTTATGACGCTCCCTCGTGATCGACTCATGACATACATCTTAATTATCAAATGAGCGTTTTAATCAAAAATTTAGTTTTTATTGCCAAGTAAGTTTGCACTTACAAGGAATTTGCTACCAGAAGCAAAAAAAGCAAAAAAAAAAAAACATCTAACACGAGAAATAAATATAAATAAACAGATGAGTTTTAAGTGTTTATTATTTCTTTTTTTACATATTCTTACTCAATAAAGGACCTAGAGTTCCCAATGCTAGGGCTACTGATCCGAGCTGCAGGACTTCGGCTGGGTTCACACCAGGTCTCTTTCGGACCCGCATTGAGCTCGGTGCGTACCCCCAGTGACGTCACCAGAGTTGTAGTGCATCTGAGGCTGAGCGCAGATCAGCAGACTACATTGAAATGATGCGCTCTGGCACCTTAAGGAGTCGCTCGCGTTTCAGAAGACACACCAGCACTCCAAACGTGAACGACGAATGCACTCACACATCCAACCAACCCAGCTATTAACCCACAGCTTATCGGACACACACGCACACACACACACAGGTCCCTTATACTGGAATTCCGCCAGAGGATCCAATCAGAACCTCCGACAGCTGCGCTCCAGCTATTTAACCAAACTCGGGCGTTTGAGACCCACGCGAATCCTCTAGGAACAATGCACTTTACATGTTATTAAATAACACTCAAGACTTAACAAGCGTACCATCATAACGTTGGCACAGAAGACGCTGCCAAACAACAAACTTTTATCGGCTTTCGGTCACAGCGGCGCGTCGCGGAAATTGGCACAGTTACACGACGCGTTTTTATCGGCGGCTGACAAAAGAACACCGAAACTCCACAACCGATGTTTGGCCACATCGCAAACAACGCAACTCACCTATAAAAGCGTGTCCGTTCAGCATCAGTAAATCGCAATGTTGAGGGATTTAACGCGATAATAGTCCAGGGGAACCGGTCGCGCGTGTATCAGTCCAAAGACGCCGTGCGGCTGCCGCTATTGTGCGCTCCGGCTCTTCCCTGCTCGACTGCTCCGCTTGTCTGAACGCGGACGCGGAGCAGCGCAGGCTTTTCGTCAGTGGAAAACTCCCTCCTGACGCGTGACGCAGGCGGTGACTCTGCCCACGCGCCGCTTCCTGCCCTACGACACTCCTCCCGGCGCGCTCGCATCCTCACACTCCGTCTCCATAGCAACGTGTTGAGAAAGAGCACCGGAACAGAACATGCGCCGGTTATGGGAAACTCTAAATCTTTCATTACCCTCAAAACATCGGCTCTGGAAACCCGAGCGTCTGGCAAAATGCTGGAGTACACACCGGAATCATAAGAAATTCATTATCCTTCCGCGTTGACAGAACTCTTTGAAGCATTCATTTATGGTTCAATGTGTATTTTTCATTAAAGACATAAGTATTCAATTTCTCAAGAATTCAACAATTCCCAGATGCTACAGTTTCAAAGTGCCATCACCATCATTTATTAAATTTTATTTACTTTCGTGCAGTTGTGTAACATGTAGGAACATTGAGTTTTAAACGTGAATGTGCTCTGTGTATTGCGTGTTTAATACTAAAGAGTCGACTCTGAGACGCTGAAACGAGTTCTTTCTTCGGACCGAATCCTTACTTCAAAACTGTGACGTCACCCGATGCCCCTCCCACCACAGACATGTCATCCATTCATGTATAAAACAAAGCTCCTCCTACTCTTTACTGGAAATACATATATTCGAGTAAAAATATTGTAGAAATTGTGGCAAAACAATGTAACAAAATATTTACTGCTGAGAGGAATCCAATCGCTTTGATCTGCAGCGTCATCAGCCCCTGAGCCTCGTTCTCCTTGGACATATGTTTTGTTAAACTCGCGGCATTCTTCCTGGGGTTTTGTTTCCCGTGGTGTTGTAAAACTCAGTGACGGGTTCATACTGATAAAGCAGCGTCAAAGTTTACTTTTTAGAGATTCATGTAACTCGCGGAATCCAATTAGAGCTGACAATACCAATTATCGCAGGTTACGTCACTTACAGGTGGAGTTTTGTACCAAAAGTAAACGTGTATCTAAAGATAACTAAAGTGTTGGAGACTTCAGAAAGCAAATAAATAACTTTTCAAAATGATGATACGGATATGAATATGAAGCCAGTCATTCTGAAATATATCAGAGTCAAGTGAAATTATGTAATCAACGCAACATCAGAGATTGATTCAAAAGAGATGAATGAAAAACAATGAGTAACAATCAGCCTACAAATGATTATTACACACAGGGGTCTAAGAGAGGATATTTCACAATGAAAATAACCTAGAGCCTGCATCAAGCCGTAACCCCGAAGAAAATGTATGGATCGTTCAATATCCTCAATATTAAAGAAATGTAGGCCTACAGTACGGCCACATGTCCACGTAAAAGTACACATGTATAAGAAAAGAGACAATGAGACAGGAAGTGAGAGATGCAGAGACAGGAAGAGCTTAAATCAGATCAAGTTTAAAGCATTGTCAGGTTTGTGTGAATTGCAAACTTGGGTGAACTAGTTATTAAGGAAACCTAAACTTGTTTTTTTTTTTTTAATAACTGTCCAAATTTATGAAATAAAAGAAAGCTATTGCAATACAAGTGTTTGTTTGAATTTATCTTTCAGCAGCTAAAAACAAATTCGTTTTGAAAGTGATGAAGTAAAATGTGAAAAGTGAATTATTCCTTTGTGATTTAATTATTTTACTGGCCAAGTTTTATATTCACACACACACAAAAAACATTTAAACGTAGCACAACTTTCCTGTAGCACGTAGTGACGTTAGTCGTGAAAAAGATTGACTTTGAGCTCCAGATGAAATGCTAAAAAGTTTAAACATCATTCGTTTTTCCTGCTTTAGTTCTGTTACCGGGCTCCAAGAAGCTATTCAGACCTCCTCTTCCTCATCAATCTGTTCCTCGTGGGTCACGTCTCTCGACACCTCGTTCTCTGCATCAATCTGAATATCTTTCATAACTGTCTGGTTTGGTTCAGCTACAAAATCAGACATCAGAAGACTGCAGAGGACTGTTGGGACGGCTGAAAAGATTATTAGTGGAAAATTGCTCTGTATCCCTGGATATCACTTATCTATTTATTTATATCTATTTATTTCCCGTGTTAAATGTTTATTTTTTATTCTTTCTATATATTTCCTATTTAGAAATTTGCAACAGCTGTGTTTTGGAACACAATAGCTTCTGTCACCAAAGCAAATTCCTTGTAAGTGCAAACCTACTTGGCAATAAAGCTCTTTCAGATTCTGATATCTTCTCCTTCTTTGTGTTACTCCTCTGCTGTGCACTCGGAGCAGCTTCGATATGTCGAAGACCTGTTGAGTTCAAACTAGTGGCAAACATTTGGTGAGATTTAGACTCATTTTTCGCCTTTTCTTTCGCAGATTCTTATCTTTGTTTATTGACGAATTGTTTCTCAACATTACTCCGAATCTAAACTCTGAAAGCATTATTCTCACTGTCAAACACGATGGTGAAAACATGTTTTGGGGACCGCTGCATCACATCAGCCTGGGCGTTGGAAAGGGTTCGCGGATGCTATTCCACAATAACCCAAACACACGCCCAAAGTGTGACCCAGCTAGCAAGTTACTGACCCGGAGTGTCCTAGACTCAGTCCCGTATGAAATCTTCCTGAGGTGTGTCACGTTTAGTGAAAGGCACAATTATTTATTTCCTTCAATCAAGTGCAAACTCATTTATAGCTTTTCGAATGCATTGAATTTATGAGCAAACATTTAAAACCAGTCAAATAAATATTCCCTTCGCTGTGTTTGTTCGAATCCCTCAACCTCTGTAAAAATGCTGCCCAGAGGAAACTGGCACCCGTTCCTCAGACCAGCACTAGAGACGTCATTTATTGACCTCACTTCAGTTTCAATCGGTCAGGCGTCTATTCCCTGAATTAGTTGAACTAGTCTATTCCCTGAGTCAACCTCTGCTGAATGAATGAATCATAAACCTTTGCATCATTTAACATTAAATCCTGCAATTCTTCTGCATCATTCATCACTGCAACGTGTATACGGCTTAGCTAATTTATTGAACATGAAAAAAATGGGCAAAACCCCCCAAACATTTAATTCCATTACATTTTACATAACCCCTCTTTCAAATAAAAGCAAGCTCAAGAAACTTATGGATACAGCATGGGCGTGCATGACAGAGTAAGACGCAGATTTGCACCTGCACAGGATTCATCAGACACGCAATTTCTTGTGAAGAAGGGAGTGCTGCTGGTCATAAAAAGTTTGTGCACAGTTGGTTTTAAAAAGCGTCATCAGGATCCTGTCAGGAGCCTGACTCAATCTGCACGTCTGGCGGCTTGCTGTTGCGATACACAAATTCTCGTAGGTGACTGGTTGTTTTAAAGAGTTTACTAAAGCATAAATTATCCACATTTGTTTCCTTATTATGGCACGTGTACTCCATAGGAGTATGTTTTTCTTGAAATAACTTCCTGATTATGCTGTCACATAAAGTAGACATTGCTCACTCATTATTGTTTTGCTGAGCCACTGAGCAAACACCTTGTTTCAGAGGAAAAAAGTATGAAAGTATATCTATGTTATTAAACTGATAAACAGATCACGATGGAACACGTAAACTATAAACAAGCTATGAGCTATAAGCATACACTCAGCACATTCAATTTTAAAGTGGTCAGGACATTGTTTTATTTTTATATGAGCGCTGCCGGTTTAAAAAAAAAGGCTGGGATGTGGGAATGGCTTGCAATGGCTTTCGACAACAAATATCAAAGATAAGTGCTTCATGACAGCCAATAAAACGCACACAAACTGGGTTGATTTGCAATGTCCAGGTCCACCGTTCTCCAGTTCTCGTAGCTTTCTCGAGGAAAATGCTTGCTACAAATCCATAGTTTCGACGTGTCGGTTGGTAGCTAACCCAGCGCTCTAGTCAGCTAAGTCAGAGTTTAGCTAGAGAAAGCCATGTATCACCATATAACACTTGCGAACCAATCTGAGTTCCAAACTACTGCGCGGCCTTGAAACTGGGAGTCATTAATAAGTTATACACTGTGTCTTCTCATGAATAAATAAATTAGTAGTAACAGAAGGCGTTAAAGTAAAAGTGCCATTTTGGTGGTGTTGGTCGGCCTACAACCAGGAGGTTGGCCGTTCGACCCCTGCCAGGTCCATTCTGCCATTGTAGCCTTGGGCAAGGCACCCTCACCCGCATTGCCCTGTATGGATGTGTGTGACTGGTGGGGTGTGTCACCTGTGACTGGTGTGTGTGACTACGATCTGTCACCACCAGTGAGTGACTGTGGAAAAAGTGTCTTTCAGCATCTGGAAAAGCTCTTTAGAAATTGAAGGCATTATATTGAACCATAATAATGCAGAATGAGACGTCACTTCCTGAGAAATTTCTTTTCAAACAGGAATATTGCGAACAAAAGATAGAAATGAGAAATTGAATGCAACAGACTATACATTTGTCCTAAATAATTGTGTATATTGGTCTAATAAACACAATTATTGCTCTAATTGTATGGAAATGGAATTCTTTTACTCAGAAAGTCTCTATTTTTAAAGAAAAAATCACATTAAATCATTTTATTTTGTATCGCAGGCTTATTCCGGAAATGGGCTGAGATTTTCATTCGGAAAACTTAGTTAACTCACCATTGATTACTGCTGTGTATGCAAAGTTACTGTGTGGTGTTCACGGTGGATGTGAGGGAGATTAGAGAGATTCTTTATGAGCAACTTCAATACTGAGCGATCAATGTCTTATTAAAACAACACCGATGAGCCAGAATCTGATCCCGAATCAAATGCAAACGCATCTTCACCGCCTGGGCATCCAGGGCTTTAGTCTCTTCATCAGCCCAGTTAATGTGGGGCAATCTGGCCTTTTATGTCCAGTCTTGACGTAACCATTTGACTCATGTGGCTTTATCAATGCCACAAATAAAATCATTTTTAAAAGAAACTAACTTGTTTTTTTTCATGGTTCGATTTTTTACTCAATCTACTCTTATAAATCACTATAAGACAAATCTAGCGATTTTTTTCTGGTGTTCCTGAGGACTTTCAGTGAATGTTTTTATTCGGCTCTTCAGACGGAGGAACAGCTTCTGTGCTGCGCCTGCCTGTCTTTATTTAATAGTGATGTTTCGTTCATCAACGATTCATTCTTTTGGGCGAGTCTACAATGCCTTAGGAACGAGTCGTGTCGGAGGGGGATTTGATCAGTGGTTCATGCGCAACATCTTTGTGATTTTTCAAGTGTAACCCGTTCATCATTAATGACAATTACTGACAGTTGTCATTGTTTTAATAATAACATCATTTTATTTAGCATTACTTGTTTGTTTAATAACCCTATGTGTGTTAATTTAATAATGACATGAAACACGTGTACATGCAAGACTTTTTTTGTTGGTGTTGATTAAAAAAACATGATATTAAAATCACATTATATTTATGCAAATTAGATGGTGACATCATCTAGCGACTTATGGGTCAGCCACTAGTGACTTTTCTTACTGAGGAGTGTGCAACGCCAATAAAAGCCACTAAAAGACTCAACAAGACATGGTCCCTTTAAATAAATCCAAATAAACGCATTATACCCAGAAAGTAAGCTGTGCCTTTCTAGAAATATGTCTCCCCTGCTCTGTGGCTCCATACAAAATCTCACTTTATGCAGTGTTAAAGAATGTTGGGATGGTTATGACTTTACACACCAATCCACTCTTGCTTTCTATAAATTAACAATTAAATCTCTGCGTATGATAAAAGTCCAAGTGGCTCAGTGTAAATAAAACGGAACATAACAGACGTTTTAAACAAGACAAATTGTAAGTTACTCAAAGAGACGATTTCCTTTTCAAATCCCTGAAACTCACAGAACTGCATTTTCTGACACTTTTCATCATAATCAGCAGCACTGACTGGTATTGTCCCGATAATTATTTGTGTTTTGAACAACAGAGATTAAAAAACTTTACATTTAATGTCAATGATCACACACCAGTTCAAAAACTTTAAAACAAAACCCTACATTTCCGAGAAAAAGCATTCCCTTGGATTCGTTACAGCTCCAGCGTGAACAGTCAGCTAGAGGAAAAAAAATCACTGATACAGCTTTAGTTTCTGCATTAGAGAAACCCGCTACTTTCATGTTCAGGGTCACGGCCGTCTCGGGGCGAGAGGTGGGGCACACCTTGGACGGGTCCCAGTCCATCACAGGGAAACACACACATTCACTCCTGAGGGGAATTCTTATGGGAAATAGAGAACATCTGGAGCCCCCGGTGGAAACCGATGCAAGCACAGGGGGAACATGCGAACGCCTCCCAGGAACCCACTAGCTCGAACCCACAAACTTGCATTTGCCACCGATTTTGAAAAAGAAATGTGGGCAAATTGAATTTTGAATTTTATTCATTTATCTTCCTTTCCACTTATTCCCTTTTGCGGTCACGGGGTCTGCGGGTGCCCGAAGTGATCTCCAGTTCTCTTTGGGCAAGAGGGGGGGGGGTACACCCTGGACAGGTCGCCTGTCAATCGCAGGGCAACACACAGACATTGACTCACTACGGATTAGATTTTTGTTTGATTTTGACAATATTTAGAGCGTCAAATTTCTTTGATGTATAGAAAAGACACTTTTCAAAGCCCTACTCTCATCACCCCACACACAAATCAGTTAATACCAATGATATGATTCTATTAAATTAAGATAAGAGAAAACCACAACAATAACAGCTGCATGCAAATTTAACAGCATCACAATTTTAAAATTCAATGTTTTTGAATTTTATTACAAATTCAAACAGCTTCTAAATAAAAGCAATTGCTCATAACATGCAATAGTGAATCACTTCGAATCAAGAATCGCATTCAAGATTCAAATAGATCACTAATGGTCCATCACTTGCTTTGTGCATGAGAAAAATCGAACCAGACTGATTAGCAGAATAAAAAAAGATACTAACAAATGTTTCTCTTTTCTTCCAATAAAAGAAGTCTTGAAAGGGGGGATGGGAGCCTTTTGCTTGAGCCACTGCATATATTAGCAACTATGTCTTTAAAAGTGTGCCAGCGACTTGAGCACAGAGGACGCCCCACATCGAGAACAATAATGGCCTTCAATGCTTACCATCTGCAGGAGGAAAAAAAGACGACGCTGCACGTGTTCTCTAAAGCACCTCACATGAACTGACTCGCAGATCACACGTTATCTCACATCCCTTGCTGCAGACAACACAAAACAAGAGCATGCTAAAGTTTCAACACACATGTTTGAAAGAAGCAAAGCCACATGTAAAGGTCATATTACGGTCTGCTTTGGTGATCACGAAAACCTTCGCAATCTTTAGCTGGAAGAAGGAAGTGGCTCTCAGCAACGAGATTCCTGGTTCAAGGCCCAGCTGGACACTTTTCCTGGTAGAGTTTGCAGCTATGTAATATCCCGGATCTTCGATGCCTGACACTCCCGAGTTCCTCCCAGCCCACAACATGCTCATCAATGTGTGAATGACGAGTCAATGTGATCATACCGGTTTATGTATTTATCGATGAGCAAAAGCCAACATATTGTTTTAGGGTATTGATAACGACAGCCATTTTGTTTGTAATCTTAGTTTCCACAAGGAGTAGCACATGGCTTTGTTATGTATCTTGTCCAATGAAAATAAATATACATTGTTGTTTTTAAACACCAAATAGTTACTTGTACAACTGTGCATTTAGATAACTGTACATTTATATACATTTGTTATATAAATCTTCAACTATATTTGACGATTTTGAACTGCTGCAACGTGAACTAACAATATCAGGATACGCAAGAGGTGGTAGAGCTGTTGTGTTCCTCATACATTTATGATTTGACATTCCATATGTGTAGAGTTTCACTTTCAATTTTGCTAAATGACACTGCTCAGCAGCTTTGTTTAGTTTCTCATGATTACTAATTGTTTTGTAATATTTACCTAAGTCAATAAAAAAAAAAATTAGGTCTCATGGTTTTCCTAAAAATTGTAAAAATGTCATCTCGAAAGAGACATGGGGGTTGATTACTATTATTCTAAGTGGAATGTAGAAACAACATGGTGTCACTGATTCCTCCATAGCAAATCGTAGATGCTTGGGGGTTTGTTCCTTTTACTTGTGTTGTTGACAGGAGGAACATTATTAAATGTCAATGATTACTCCATAGTAACCAGATTGTTTATCATAGCAACCAATTTGGTAACTTTTTATCAAATCTTATAAAAATCATAGAGAAAAGGGGCTCGGTTTATGTTACTCATTGTGACATTCACAGCATTTAAAAAACAGCACTTCATCAAAGTTTAGTGCAAACTTTAGCCATCTAATTCCAATTCACATACTGTACAGTATTTACATTCATTCATTCATCTTATTAATGCCTTTCGGGTTCTGCTGGTGCGCACATCGGGCAAGAGGCAAGGGTACACCCTGGACAGGTCGCCAGTCCATGGCAGGGCAACACAGACATTCAATCAACCACATATTTTTGGGATTGTGGGGGAATCCTACGCAAGCACGGAGAATGAAAACATGCAAACTCATTTACAACAGTCTAGAAATTCTTTGACAAAATGCAATATTTCAAGTAAGCCACAAACGGATTCACAAAATTACTAAAAACTGCTTAGAAAGGCTGTGAGAGTTTCCAGATGAGGTTAAGAACAGCACGTCCCTAATACAAAGGCTTCCCTTGAAGGCAGCGCAGGGAAAAAGAGGGGAGGTTCCATGAGTCAGGGTGAAGTGCAGGTCTTAAGAGCAGATTGATGGGCCCAGCTGTCCCCGAGGGGTGGGGGAGAACAAAACTGGGCAGATGGACACCTGTATCTCAGACCAGAGCTGACCCTGCACTTCTGGAATCTGGATTTGCATTCCCCACACTCTCACAGCAAGCATTTCGTCAAAGCATGCTGCTAAGTTAAGAGAGGGAAGAAATGTAAAAAAGTGAATATAAAAATTAGAACAGTTTGTCCCCTTTCAAGATGGCTCATGTACATGCCCTTCTTGTCACATAACATCAACTGTGTGAACGTTTTGTGGTCTGATGAGCTGTTTGGTATCGACCCAAGCTGCATGTCGAGTCTTCCCTCCATCAAACATTATGGTGGAAACATTATGCGCACCACATCAAAATGTTGATAGACCATGTGCCGTCGAATCTAGGGTCAGAACAACCTTGAAAATGGTATCCCATCATGACAATGATCCAAAACACACAATTTGCTTAAGAAGAAGCACAATAAGGACCTTTATGGTTAAAAGAATTTGACCTGAAAGCATCTGGAATAAGGAGTGAAACTAAATAAAGGAGGAATAACCCTTGGAAGTACAAGACCTGTGAAACGGCTTGTGTTTACGAAGTTCTGGCACAAAAAAAATGTTTTTTTTCACATTGTTTTGACCTTGTCTTTACTTTTTAAAGGGAATTGTATATTTTTATATAGTCTAAACCCTTTTGATTTGGTTTTAAAAGCATAAAAACTGTTCTCATTTTTTGAAATTTTTGGCGTAATTTTATTTTTTGTACAATGTCAGGATTGCTGCAGTAATATTGTGTTACATAATGAAAAAAAATATTTGTAAAAAAAAAAAAGGGGGGGAGTCTGGATTGTACTTAAACCAATGATAAAAAGCATTGCCACAAAAAAGTAGTGAAAAAAGCCCTCAAAAAAAAGAGTTTGATCTCAAACTGTATTGGACACAGCGGTTAACCAACAAGCACCCCTCCCCCATTCTTCACTCGTTCCAGGAGAATCATTGTTCTCTCTCCCGTCGTGAGAAAAGTCAGCACTTTGTTTAGAGTCTGTTATTCAGTTTCTTCATAAGCATTTCTTCTCTGTTACAAGGAAAGTTATGCTGAATAGTATTTTATCTTTCTTCTTGGGTGGTGTTCATTAAAAAGTTTCTTGGAAAATTTATAAAGGAAGCTTGTAAACTACGATAACGGTGATATATGATGCTGCTATCTCAGGTGTTTTTTAAAAAAAAAACCTTTTCGTTGAGAAAAAAAAACAGCAGGCAACAGTGTGATTTCAATCCCAAAAGTTGTTTTGGCAAATCAGAAGCCGCCGTTCTTTTCCGGAATACAAAGAACATCAAGCATTTTCAGAAATGCTTGGTTTGACCGAATCGCTGAAGAAACGGTTTTAAAATGACCGCGCTCATGTGGACTGGGCCTCAATAATCACTTTCAGTTGTAACAAACACCCATTATAGCGAGTGTGTGAGGATGTGTGCTTTTCTCCTCCTCACTCTGCATGTCTTTGGCAGCTGAGGGGGAAGAGGAGAGAAAAGTCTGCTTTGTTTACTTAGCAACGTCGCAGAGCTGTAAACTAAAGCCTGTCCTGAGGGGATTTCATTCAATATTGCTCCCATTGATTTTCACTTTGTCATACACAACATCAATAGTGATTTGCTGATTAAAACATAAAAAATGTCAGGTTCAACTAGGAAAATATTCTGAGATTAAATCCATGCTTGATTTAGTGAAATTTGACCAATCAAAAAAAATGTGAGAAAATAAAAACATTCAGGTTGATTTCTGATCGCACGGAGAAAGTGACCAGAGGGTCGTGAGTTTAGAGCTCCAGAGGTTAATGATGAGTGACAAGTGGATTAAAACGGCTGCAGATCCAGACAGAGGCTGACTTTGAGCAACCCCCCCAGCAGCGGGAATGATCCTTAGATTCATGATGGAGTCTGGTCTCCTCGCAAAGCATTCATCAATGTTCTGAATCTCCAACCAGACAACAGAAGAGAGGCCAGAGCTCCCAGGGTGTGCTTTTCAAACTGTCTGGCGGATTTACATTTATGTATTTAGCGACTTACAATTCGGGAGTAAACATAAGCAGTTTGTTACAACATCGGATTCATCATAAGTTAGTTGAGTTAGTAAGTGCTCTTGAAAGAGTTTTTAGTTGCTTCTTAAAGGTTGAAAGAGACTCCGCTTTCCGGATTTGGAAAGCCAGAGAATTCCACCAGCCAGGAAATGTGAAGAAGAAAGTCCTGGTGAGAGATTTTTTTGCCGCTTCTATTCGCAGAATCCACGTGCTTGAAGTTTTATCTCATGTTTTATCATCATCTATTTTAAAAATAAGCATGAAACCTTCCCAATAGATAAGAAATGTTAAACCATTTAGTCGAAAAGTAAAAAAAAAAAAAAAAAAGAAACAATGCGTCACAAATCCTCTAGACTTTTTCTATGTGTTCTTTGATTTCTTCTCTGTCGTCATCGTCTTTTCTGTTTTCTGTGTGCTGTGGTGATTGAACCGCAAACGCCATCTTCAGGCAGGGAGCGTCATTGCATCAATATTTCCTCGACCCAGAAAAGTCCACTCAGACAAGAGGCGGTCACATTACTCCTGAACAACGTTGACAGTCAATGGTAGAAGGTGCTGAAACTTTGATCAATATGGCACCAAAAATGCTTAAATCAAGCGAAACAGCGTGTAGACTAACAAAAAATGACATTTATAATGTGGAATGTTCTGTTCTGTAGCCCAAGTTGGAGGAGAAACCCCATGTTAAACCTTTGTATTACCTTTAGCTTTTGTTTCCGAACAGCAGTTTCCACTTTATAAATGGATTTTTTTAGGACACCTTGACTCTAACCTTAATTAAGACACATTATTCGTAATCTACATAATGTAGAATAGCATTTTTAGTGTGATGATCAAAGTTCCATCACCTTTTTCCTTGTCTGTCAACGAGTGAGTGGAGAGCCATGGCCCGGAAACGCCGTGCGGCGTCACGACTTAACAAGCGGATATAAACTCGTCTAAATTATATCCAGCTTCTCTATAATCAAATTAAGGCAATATAAAGACATCCTAAAATGTACGTTTTGGTGACTCAATATGGTGTCTCAAGACACATCAGGTGACTCGAGATCGCAGGACAATGTTGAACTTTGCGAAATCTGGAAACGCAGCGCGTAGGCTGGAACATCCACATGGGATCCCATTCAAGTCAATGGAATTTTTTTCATAGGACGACTTCAGCATGAAAAGCCGTCCTCGATTAGTATTGGTGCCTTAAGTTTTCACTAATTGCAATGTTTACAAGCACCGCTTATCTCAAAACTACTTCCAAATGTGCGTAATCTGCAACTTCTGCATATAACATTTAAAAAAAACTTTTGGGAAAATACTGATCTGGTAGATGAAACTGATCACCGATTTAAGGGGCACTTTTAAGTTCTTGCTTATCACCTTTCCTCTTTCTCATAAACAAGTGTCATTGCTGACTATTCAGAAGGTTCTTTCCAGATAACCTTCCCGAGGCTAAATATCAGTTTCCACTTAAACGGGCGGAGAAAGACAGTGACGAAAACCCCTGCTCCGACGTCACACTCTCCGCATGTGAGAAAAGGAAACCAAACACAGTGTTAAGTTTCCCGTTAAAGCACAGCACTTCCTCATTACTGAACTGACACTCTAGCAAAAGAAGCTTGTGCCTTAAAAAACAAAGTAGGATATGAAAAACTTTAACATCAGCAACACACTTAAGATGAGCCGGATTATTTGTTTACATTTGAGGTACTTTTATAGAATGTGTGACTAACACACAAAAAAAGAAACACACCCAATAGAAAAATTAACAAAGGGAGGGAATTCAACACAAGCTTACACAAGATCTTGGTTGTAAGACAAAAAGTTTGAGTATTAGTGCTAAGCACCGTAGAACCGCAGACAAATCTAAACAAAAACAAATATTGTTATGTTTTATCATCCAAATCAAATATGAATAAATAAAAAAGCTTCTATATTACGTATATCTATATATATCTATATAGCTTCTAAGTTCTATATTTTGCATGGTGTCATGAGGGACGAAGATGCTGCTATATTCTACTCTTCAAACTGGATCAGAGGCAATGAGTTCAGATATGTTTGAATGTTAACAGAGCTGTGTTTTATCTCTTAAGCCCTCTACACACCGATCCGAATTGAGATTCAGACTGCCTTCACAAGAGGGTCTTCTCACTTTGTCTGGATCGAGGAAATATCGATGCCATGACATTCCCTGCCTGAAGATGGCGTTTGCGGTACAACAGTTGCATTCAGCGCCACACGAGGAAACGGAAAAGAAGAAGACGATGACAGAGATGAAATCAAAGGAAAAAATGACAGATGTTGAGCGGTTTATTCTGTTGGTGGCTGATCATAGAAGTAAAGAGAGGATTTGTGGATTTATTTCCTGTTTCCTGTACGAAGTCGCAATGAAAATATGGGATGAACAAGAGTGTCATCAAAAGAGCAGCTTTCATTGGTCGTTCTTGCAAAAAACGGATCTGATTTTCATTGGCGCCAATTGTTTTCCATCGAGGTGTGTTGTTGCACAAAACTTCAGATCGCTGTGAGGCCTATAAAGTTATTTAATAGGGGACCGGTAATGGTACCGCTCAACAAATTGTTTATTTTAAAGAAGAAAAAAGACATCTCTTGGATACATCTGCAAAATTGTAGCAAAACAGAAAGAACAAAAAAAAACTTTTAACTAGGGATCATGCGGGGTGAGAAACATTATGCTGCTAATATTGTCAAACCTTGTTGATCCTTAAATAGCTCTGCAGCACCAACTGACCATTTCCATGCATCACCTCTGGTGTAATACTGTCT
The DNA here is from genome assembly GCA_007224835.1 of Danionella cerebrum. Lineage (NCBI taxonomy): Eukaryota > Metazoa > Chordata > Actinopteri > Cypriniformes > Danionidae > Danionella > Danionella cerebrum. Next base: position 132,515 of record SRMA01025413.1, on the reverse strand, counting down.
TGTTGTGTGGGAACAGATTTCCCCATAAAGGGATGATGTTGATAGAGTTGCAGTGTTTGGACACACATTCTCATTCAAAGACTTTTTGAAGCTCATCAAGAGAATGCTAAGAGTGTGCAAAGCAGTAATCAAAGCAAAAGGTGGCTACTTTGAAGAACCTAGAGTATGACATATTTTCTGTTTTTTTTTTTTTTTTGTAATGTATACAATTCCACATGTGTTAACTCATAGTTTTGATGCCTTCAGTGTGAATCTACAATTTTCATAGTCATGAAAATAAAACTCTTTGAATGAGAAGGTGTGTCCAAACTTGTGGTCTGTACTGTATGTGTTGTTGGGGATGTTTTCATCCACTTCAGGGTGATTTTCTAAATATAACGTCATGGTTCAGTCAGAACCTTTTTTCACATCTCAAGGGTTAATGGCTCAAAATGGTGATCAACAGCAAAAATCTCAGATTTCCCCCCCAACAGGAATGACCAGCAACTATCAAGAATGCAGGATTATTTGGTGTCGTGGCATTGTAACCAAAAAAGATCGTTATAATGGAAGTCAATGGGGCGCAAACAATAAATGAGGGAGAAAAAAGGAAATTTTGGTGCGACACAAAAACTAAAGATCCATCAACGCTAATGTTTGACATGTACAAGACTCGGATGAAAGGTAAAAAGAAATCTATGTAAGATCTTGGCATTTAAATGCTAAAAATCCTTTATTAAAAAAAATAGTTGTTTGATTGGAGTGGATGTAGATTTGTGTAAAAGCAATGGAAGAAATATTGACCTTATAGATTTTTACAGCAGTTTAATTTAGTAACAGAGAGGGTAGTGATATCAAACAATGTAAAATCGTTAAATGGAAACTTTCTGCACATGATTTATGTCGCATCAGGATTCTAAATCAGCAGGCAATGACTCAACTCAAAGGCAAAAAAGCTGATGGGGACACCCCCACTTTTTGCAGACAATATCATGAGTTATTCTTGGAATATGGATTTATCACAACAGGGGATTCCCTCACATAAAGCCGCCGTGTGAAAAAGGTTGGGGACCATTCTCTCGTGGTTGTTTCATCAAGTAAATGCTATGGTGGAGAGGCTGAGAGTTCATAGGATTATGTCACTGTGGTAAAAAAATAAGATACAGGTGTTCTATAGGCACTTTTTCAGCCCTGGAACAGTGTACCGTGGGATCCATGCGTGACATGGGACGTAGACATTTTGCCAGACCGGCATTCGCACATAAGAGTGCATTTCACGGGTTTGGCGTCGGTTCTTTTGAGGGACTGCCGATAGCTTCTCTCATCGCGTATATCAGCCGATGATGAATGGCAACCGATCGATTGGATCACCTTCATGGAGGTACTATCATTGGTGTTTGCCTTCTTTCCATAAGTTTCAGGACATAAGCCATACATCAGGAAGTGTATGTGGACTCTAGAAAGCCGAAAATGCTTCTCCAGTTGTTAATCTTTTTGATGACTGGTTGTGGTGGATTATCAAGTGAAGTTGTTTTTCAGCAACTAAACTCCAAAGAAAAGAGCTCTGAATGCTTCATCATAGAAAGAAGAAGACCTAGGCGTAAACAAACTTGACTGGCAGCAAAGTGTCCTGACTGAAACCTAATAAAGCACCTTTGTTAGGAATTACAGCAAAGCCTGCGAGCCTTACCTTCTCCTGCATCATTTGTTTCCGCCACGCATGTGTTTCATGAAGAATGGGAGCCATTTATTCATAGAACATGAAGATAGAAAGACAGAAACCCAGCACAGCATCCACTTTGCTTTTTTTGCAAACTCTGAAGTGAAAGCATGAACGCTACAAGAAACAAAGCTATGTTTTTAATGCTGGCGAAACATGGTGATGATGGAGGATGTGTTTGAAACACTAGCCTGTCCATTCAGAAGAGAGCAAAAGGGTGAACTTGGCAGGACTTCAGCGCTGCGTTGTTACCACGGCTACAACAATGTGAGGACCAACCGCAGGTGCCACAGCAACAACAGCATTCCCCAATTAGAGACCCTGAGAGAGGCCCAATAATGAAATGTGCCCCGGGCTGCGCTGGGTTAACTAAATGGATCCACAGTCGTTTAGAGCTAACAAAAGGCTGACTTGAGAGGCATTTGAATGCCCACCCCTCTCTCCGTGTCTCGCTCTTATTCATGCTGCACAGTTAAGGATGGGTTTTAATTCATGGGACTGATTTCGAAATAAGAGATCCCCTGACAAGGCAAATCTATCAGTGATGGTTATGCAGAGGGGAGATTAAGTACATTTAGAGGGAGGATGCACCAACATAATTTCACAGAGAACAAAGTAATTTTCCAAATCTTAAGGCCACAGAACAAACCTGTCAAACTGTGACTTTTTCTCCAAAAAATTATTAACCCTCATTAAACCATTTGTTTTTTTCTCTAGTGATTTGTGTAAGTAAATAATGTAGTACAACTGTTTATGTTGCATGCGCTGTAACCTCAAGATACTGACCATAGGGTACTGTAATACTGCTAGCTGATATCCTGAGGCTTAGCATACGGAAACATGGCAAACCTGGGTGATGGCCCACATAAATGTTTTGTGGAGAATCAGTTACATTTGAAACCGCATTCTAAAGGCTTTTACACACCTTTGCAGCTGCTGCATGCAGCAGATCTTTAACCTGAAATTCAGAAGCACTAATGTGAGCTTACAAACCAGCTGGAAAAAACGTAGTGAGTCATTTTATTTTCCAGCAGTGCGTCAAACCTGTGTGTTAAAAAAATGAGTACACAAACCCTCTCCGGAACACTCGATGATGGATGAGTTATCGCTCGTCTGTAAATGTAAAACGAAACTATTCGTTTAAAGCCCATTTCAGACGCACGGTTTAGCCATGATCTTTGACTTATGCCTAGAATGGCTCAGAGTGTGAAGTAACAAAGACTCGCTCTGAGAGAGTCGCAGGCTGGTTGTGACATATTTGGCATGCTAAATATCTGGAGCTGTCGGTAAGTCACAATCGTTCTGACTGAAAAAATGTCTGTGAATATCTGCAGCCAATGAGAGCGCCACATCCAAAAGCATAGACGCCAATATAAATATATTATAATTGCAATAAAAATAATATTTAGGTTCAAAAGGGGCTTCTTTTCGGTCTATTTGGACCCAATAAATGAATTAAAAACTTGCACACTCCCAATTTTGATAATAATCCCGGCCTTGTGCTTCAGTCCTCGCACTGTTTTCGAATCTTTCTCTCGAGGGTTTGGTTGTGAGACGCAGTTTTAGAACGATTCTCTGCTATTCTGTCTAAAGTCGTGCTGTGTGAATTCATCTCTCGCCGATCTCTCGTGCTCTGAGAATTCACGACTGCTGCTCCAGAGAGTCTTGCACTCTGAAGGGACATAGCTTTATTTCTGCTCCTCTGTGAGTACAGCTCCTCATTTTGTTTTCGAGTGCCACCTACTGCTGCCTTTCTCAGTAGAAGACATGTGACCAAACGAGCTGAAATCACAGCGAGACCAAAATCACAGTGGTTTGCCGCATTACACAAAAATAAAAAAAACTGCGTTTCTTGATAACTGACATTGATGGACTACAATTTTTACACTTAGTGTGTACGGTCGCATTTGACGCCCATATAATCAAGATTAAAGATCCACTGCATGCTGCAGATGCATAGGTGTGTAAAGGCCTTAATCCTTTAAGATCTACGGAAGCGCCGACGATTCCATTTGCATATAAATTTTTAAATGCCGGTAAAACTGGAATAATCTTTTTGCATCATAAACAGGAGTTAAACTTACATATGAAGTATGAAACATGCCTCATCGAGTTGCTTTTTTTCACGAGTGGTTGTGTAGAAATCCAGTAAAAAGTAGCAAAAATCGATTTAAAACCTACATTACAAAAAAAAATGCACACAGCACTTCAGATGAAGAATATTTCATCATTTCCAGCAATTTTATCCGTGGACCACAGAGTGACGTCATCTTCCCAGGACTTTTACAGCGGCAGAAACTTTTTGCTCGGACTAACTCTATTAATATTATTAAAATCTAGGATATAAGGGTTGTATTGATGTACAACAGCCGGTAAAAATGTAAAATAAGTTCTTTGGGACAGTTCTATGGCGGGTCATAAAGGGTTAAAGGCCTCATCCCTTCACACTGCAGGACTGTCATGAGCAGTACTGTACCACTGTAAACAGAATCACAGAGAATTCTGTCCGTGTTCTCAAACTGCGTCAAGAAAGATTTGACCAAACACTCGCGAGAAAGATTTGAAAAAAAAAAAATCTGCCTAAACTATCTGCCTTTGAGGCCAAACGAGTCACTATTCTGGTCCCACTGAAACAAAACTGAATCCTGTTACAACCGCTTGTGAGATGATACAACTCCAAAAATATTTTAAGCAAGGAAGGCATTCCAGTGAACCCAAACAACTAATCCCTATCTCAGAGCCAAGGCACACACACAAACCAGCTCAAACACACATTAAGGACAGCTTTGCCCTTCAAGCTTGAGAAAGGAACCAAGTTGTCCTGTTTGCCGAGGGCTAGCGTCCACACATCCGCTTCCACAAAGAGCCCATTGAGAGTGGACCCCGGTTAAAGAGTGTTTGGAAACCCATTGGAAGGGTGGAGAATGGGTCCCAGAACCCTGACTGGGAGCTGAAGCAGCATGCCTCGCACTGATGCAGCTTTACCAAACACACAGACAGGCTGTTGTGCTGACACTTATGTTTTTAGTCTCCCTCTCCCTTCCTGGGGAACAATATGAAGGGAGGTGGAAGACAGGAAGTAGCCGGGCAGGGCGCGGGGGAGGGGGGAGTGGCCCCTCTCTTTCCCATGTGAAGGACAAGTCTGCCGGAGCGTCAGTCTGGGGCCGTGATTGTGTTCGGCGCCTGGCTGCGTCTCACAGAGGACTCCCATTAATCACTAGAGCAGGTCTCTCTCTCTCTCTCTCTCTCTCTCTCTCTCTCTCTCTCTCTCTCTCTCTCTCTCGGCCTACATGCCCACTGCAGCCCCTGCTCCCAGGACCTCACACACACTAAAGTAAGAGGCATGTGTAATCACATCACTAAAATCCTCCTTTATACAACACTGTGTCAAAAAAAATTCTTGAAAATGTCTAAATTCTAAATGTAATTCCAACATTTTACAACAATATTCAAATAACTGTGGTTATTAATAATATTATCATTAGAAGCCATCCAAGAATGCTTATTTTTCTTTAATTCTGAGGTTTAATGAACTTCAAACTAAATAAATACAAAATGTTTTAATTAACAGCACTTCTATTGCAAAGAGAAGTCCAGTCTCATGTTTTAAATAAAACGTCCAATTTCTCTGACATTAAAACCATTTTCCATCCACCTATTTTTATGAGCATTTTGGAATATCGCTAGATGGAAACTTTTAAAGTCCCTTAGTAGGATAAACTTTTTGTGGCTGTGTCATCAGCTCCCTGTGTCTTTCTCTTGTGTTTAAAAATGAGTGCACAGATCCTCTCCTGAACACTAGATGGCGCTTCGGTGAACTGCAATTCACTCCATGCCACACGGCAGCGCAGAAGCAATTCTCACTGTGTGAGGCGCATTTATGGAGCGATGGGTTATCTGCCAATATAAAACTGTTTGTTCAGACGCGCAATTTTAGCCCCTATTTTGAGTTTATGCCTAAAATCGAATGAAAAATTGAGGTTCGCGCACACGTGTGACTGCCTCACAGATTTCTCGTGAGATGTTTGCTCCTCAAATATCTGTGTGTGTCGTTGAGTCACAGACATGCAGTGTGTTCTGACTAAAATAATGTCTGTGATTATCCCACATCCAGAGGGCAACGAGAAGTTGCAGAGATAGACGGCAACATAAACAGTGGTTTCAGTTCAAACGGTGATTTCTTCTTGTTTTGATTTTTCCGGACTCAATAAATTAATCAAAATCTTGCGCGCTCCACTTTTTTAATAATAATCATGCTCTTGCGCATCAGTGTGGCACACGTGACATCGTGCAGTTTTCGAATCTTTCTCGTGAGTGTTTCATTGCGAGACGCAGTTTAAGAACAAGTTTTCTTGAGATTTTGCTGTGTGAAATCCTTTCGTCCAGAGTGAAATTACTAACAACTGGATGCTGCTCCAGACTTTGCTTTATTTCTGCTTACCGCTGCCTTTCCCCGCTGAAGACATTTGACCAAACGAGACAATCAGAGCATTTGATTCACTGCTTGAAAAAAACAAAACAGCTCAGTACATTTCTTGAAAAAGCCGCTGCATTAAAAAAACTAACGGAGAGATTTTAAAATTTGTTAAGTAAGTTATTCTATATGAAAAAAAGGCCTTCTCTTAACGCAGCAACTTCCATTTTTATTTTGCGATCTGCCACCAGTTTATAAGGAAGTGACGATTTTGTTCTCTTGGACTCATTGGATGAAAACTGTGAATTTTTGCAATATTCAATTTAATTTGCATTTTTGGACAGAAACGTGGATAAATGTGTAGCTTAACTCTATTTCAGAAAAGCAGCATGGTGGAGACCATCAAATAGCACTTGGGGGGATGGTCTGTTCAACAGTTTGCTAAACATTGAGAGTTATTGTTCCTTGGGTGCATCCTTCGAAGTAAAACCAACTTAAAATCTCTAAAGCCTGAACAGAGCCCTTAGAACAGTGACAGGAACCCTACTGAGAGACCGTCACACTTTTAGAATGGTCATAGCTCCATGTGTTAAGCAAAATCACAGCAATTGATATATTTGGTGAACATAACAATTAGAAGAGAACTTGAGAAGGTATAGATGGTTATGTCAAAGCTGCAATTAAGACAGACGAAAACATCATAAGAGCCTCTCACTACGCCTCAAAACATGTTTGTCTCTCAACCCAGATTACGAGATTACACTGCATCTGCAATTCTAGACTCCTGGCATTAAATCTGAACACAACACAACATTACAGAAAAACATCATTCCTCATAACAATTCTTATAGCAGGGAGATGAAAAATGAGGACAGCTCATCATTTAGTCTGATCAAAACACACTCAAAGAGGACAAATGGACCTTTGGATTGGCAGCGACTGAGTGAACGGCCCAGTGTGATGTCATTAATGGTTGTTAGGATGTATTGCAGTGTCAGCTTGATGAAGCGTTGCCAGTGGAAGCTTCCCATCCATCGGCAGTGATTAATCAAGCCATCAGAGACTGTTAATCATGGAAACAATAAACAGATTACACTCACAGACACGTCCCTAAGAGCTCATCCATGCAGACAGATTTTACTTCTTTATACAATAACAAACCATTATATTTGATTGGGACTCGAGCACCAGAGGTGTGCGGAACCCTATTGTAATTGCTCAGCGCATTATTGTTTCACGGCTTTCGGAGCTCGAAAAGTCACAGAATTTCACAGATTTGAGTCTGATGGTAAAATGGCTCTTTAGCGCCATCTAACAGCTTATGCTACGCTAATAGCTTGTCGTAGGGGAATTAAATTCGGCACACATGTGTAGGGTACCAAGACTTAAATATAAGTATTGTGAATTGCGTTTAGGTTAAGGCACATGCGGTGTTAAATTGTGAAGCTTTTTTTACTTCGTTACACTAAAGGCACACGGCGGCTGTAAAAATTAAAAATTTTCCCTTAAACAGGAAGTTGTCAATAAATCAGACATACAATGTCCGATCGGGTTCAAATTGCCATCCTGTCTGAACATATCTAAATAGACCCACACAGTGTCATGTATAGCGCCACCTAGTGACAACATGGAATATCCCATTTTATGGTGTTTTATACTGCTATTTACAATATTACCCTTTTTGTGAGGTTACTGCAAAATAACTAACTTGCTGTCAGTTTTAGAAACACACTTCAATAGACTTTTTGGGTATATCTTGATCGCATGGTGTTCCAAATTTCAGGCATGTGTCCTGTAGCGTCGTGGTGTAGTGGGTAGTGTGCAGGACACATATGTCGTCTTTCTCATCCACTCCATTCTCTCTCCTCCCGATGTCCTGTCATTCTCCACTATCCTTTCTGTTCTGAAAAACAGAAATTGTTATTAACTTTTTAAGGCTTTTTATAAATTTTTTATTAAAGCTTTAAATAAAACTTTAGCGTGTACTTCGAATTCAAATTGCAGAAAAACAAATATTCTTTGTGGCCACTATGTGGTGCTATGACTAACACTGTAGGTTTCTATTTAGATGTGTTCAGACACTGGCTTTTAACAAACGTGCCAAGTTTTATCCTAATTGGACATTGATTAGCTCATTAACAACTTCCCGCTTCAAGGCGAAACTTCAAAAGTAAGAAGACCTCCAAGAACAAACTGTTTCACAAGTTTAAAGAAGCTTTGGAATTTAATATTTCAGAAGCCATTAGATGAAACTGTCAGAGTTTTATTGGGATTAAATGAAACCTCTATGAGGAGTAAGTCTGAAGCCTGGAATTGTAATGTTTTAGAAGAAAATGAAAAATAACTGACTTCCTGTCAGTTTTGGACACTCTCTCTAATTGACTTTTTTTTGTAGGTCTTGGTCGATTATTCCAAACATGTTCTTCAAACACACTCTGAAAATGCAGTAAAAAACTGCAGAAAATGGGATATTCCATGTTGCCGCTAGGTGGCGCTATAAGTGACAATGCAGGTTGCTTTATGGATTTGCTCAGAGATGGAACCTTAACACGTATGGCAAGTTTGAGCCAGGTCAGATTCTAGGGTTCTGCGCTCCTTCGGTTAGTGCACAAGCGCTAACTATGCTAATGTTCGCTGAATTCAAGTGAGTTACTAGAAACTGCTTCAACTAGAAAGAATGCGAGGCGCTCAATTTCCTTGAACTTTAAAGAGGTGAAGTTGCACAGCCCTCTTCCTTCCTCTCAGAGTACAGTGTTTGGCTCATGTCGTGTTTTTTCACTTAAATTATATTGAAACTGCATAGAGCTTGCAATCTCTCAACGTCATATGGGAATATATCGGCGACGCTGAGCTGTAGGTTCTTTCTTTCTGACTGAAAGCACACGTTCCTAGACTTTTAGGAGTTTTCCACTGTTTTCCCAGTTTTATGCTGCCCCATTGACCCAAATGTCATCATTTGTTTACTTTATATCAAATTATTATTCAGTACTGAACATCTAAATGTGTTAAAACATAGGTAAAACTGTGTCAAAGGTACGAATAAACAAACGCTTTCAATCAGTTTATTTGTTGTCGCTGGAATGGATTTAACAGGAAAACAGGGTTGGAAGAAAAGACTAAGCAGATCACTCATCCCGCATCTGTTGGTGGTGCATTAATAAGATGAAAAGGAAAGATGTTATGTGCTTTCAATCCACTAATGAGACATTCAATACGATTTGCACGGAGCCTTAAGCATTCTTTCTGTCATTTTCAGCTTACACTGCATATGCAGACATGGCAGCAATCATTAACATGCAAATGAATGTGTGAAATACATCAGGAGGCGAGTCGTTGAACTCTTCTGTTCAGGAATGAGTGGTTTTCGTGTTATAAGTGAAAGATTTACATCTGTTTTAACAGCAGCACTCATTCAGCTTATCAACTGAAGACAACGTGACTCAAAAAACACGTTTGGATTAGGGTTAGGTTTAGGGTTTTGGTTCAATGCTGCTGCCTCTTTTGGGTTGGTGTAGTAGCATTGAATGATTTAGGGGGCGGGGCTGCACTGGGCGTGCACAGCTCTATGCACACCAGCTCCTTTTAAAGCATGCCGCAATCAGACCCCTCTCAATTGAAACGGAGCCAATCGATTCTGATAATCTTTGTGGCTCGGAAGTACCGCCATATAAACGAAAGGTCGAGGAATTAATAAACAAAGATTGAGAGTTGCGTGTGGCAAGAGAAAACAAAGTGAGATACAGAGGAGAGAGAAAGAAATACAGATGACGGAGAGGAGGAGAAAGTGAGAGGCTGACGAGGTTCTCAAGTATCACGAATTGAGCGTGTAACATGCATTTCACCGTTCTCACACGACACACGTGCACAGAAATTCAAATACTGGCTCTTAAATTAAACTGCTACAGGAAAAAGTTTTGGAAGCACTGGTTCGAGTCACACCGTCAGTCAATCACAATAACGTAAAAAAAGAAACGTATTTCATTGGGAGAAACTAGGGATCCAACCAATCAGAAGCAGAGGAGGGCGGGACTTTATCCCCAAACAGCCACAGTGGGGAAAATTTCCCACTCAATTCAGAGCTAAACTCAACTTAAATCCCTTGTGTTCGTTGTTGAAATGTTAAAGTTGTATTTGTTTTATTTTATACTTTCTCTAGTTTTTTTTGGCCATGAAATGAAAAAGAATAAATGTCCTTTAAAGCAACACATTAGTTAACAGTTTGAAATGTAACCCAGCTATTAATGCTACTATTAGCGAAGCTTAATACAAAGCTATTTATTATTTTGTTATTATACACTATTATTAAGGATATGTCTGTCAGGGAGACTGCATTGTGAGACAAAAAGGTTTTGAAAACACAAACCCACTCTCGCTTATATATGCTTATTATGTAATTATTTCATAAATGAGATAACATTGTAAATAAATGCTCGGCTCGATGTTGCAGAGCGATACATTTGAGAAAAGCTTTTTAAATTCTTCTGAATAATTATGTTGGCTTAAAAAAGTTTAATTGAGATTCAAGTATTGATTATATGGGGGCTAATTTATAATTGATTGCTTGTAAATTGTTAAACTTTATAATCTTCTTGACCTTTCGGAAACTGGACCTCTCTACATTCTTTTCACCCTGTCCTGGGTGTGCCCCAGTGTTAGGTGCAAATTGGAAAGCACAGGCGGACCCAAAAGCAAGTTAAACTTAAGAGTCTTTAATGGAAAAAAAGGCAAAACTATCACCGGCACCAGGGGCCTTAAACAGTTCAACAAAAACAACAGTAGGAGAGTATTCCTGAAGAACAGGCCCAAAAATCTCACAGGGCGTAGAAAAGCTCAAGCAGTGTCCACAAAAGGGAAGCTGTGGAGAGCCTCCGGTTCCGAGCAACCACCATCCTCAACAACTCGTAAAAGAAAACTGGTCGACCGGCCGAGCAGGACGGATCCGACTCAAATCGACAAGACTGGAAGGAAAGGAGTACAGGTAAGACTTATCTTAATACGTGCAGCTAACTATGCCAAGCAGACATTAATCATCTGACAGGGAGAATCTTGAGGAGAGAGACTAAGAAGGAAAGCTAATCAGTGCGCAACTGGAACCATTGCGTGTAAACGAGTCAGGCAGGTGCTCTAAATGAGATGAAAAGAGATGGGAGAAAAGAAATGTGAAGTAATTAGACAATTATCAGAATAGACTAACACCCAGCCTCTTGGACAATTTGCGCTGGAGATAGGCACCAGCAGACCACCGTGACCCCAAAAGGGAATAAGTGAGTTGGGATGATGAAGAAGAAGAAGTTTCAAATGCCATAAAACAAACAAAATCATTCAAAATGATCATAAACTACAGCGTCCATCATACATATTCTCAAATCCCAATCCAAAGAGGACTTTTTAGTCCCCAACCTTTTGCTGTCTGTAGTAGTTAAGGCCACGAGGGTCCCCCCCCACTGCCAGGAACAAATTCCATCTTTTGGGCAAACTCTATCTCCTGAACGACCAGTTTTCTTGAGTCTGGGATAAAGTCCCCTGAGGAAACCTAAGGCAGAGGACAACATGCAAAGTTTATGTCCCACTGGCGTTTAATTGGCAGCCACTGTGCGACAAAACTCTAATAAATTCATTTATAGCTTCATAATCCTTCCATCCATCTATGTTCTATAGATGGATGGGACATGGGGGTCTGTTGGTGCCCACTTCAGGCGAGGGAGTGAGGTGTTATATAGCAATAATTGAGCGTGTTACACAACAAAAAATAAAATAACCCATTGACAGTTTAAAAATGTAGTAATAATTAATCCACCTTCATAAAGTGTGCACTTCTTCACCTACTGTTCCTCACTGATTGATAACAATCTTGTATTAAATTTTATAATCAGCCTCATTGATTAAGTGTGTCTTGAATGCACGGAACCTTCTATATTCCGGATAAACCGCAGCACGCAGTTCTATTGTTGCTTCACAACCTTGACCCTGAGATGCATGATATTGTACTTTTCAGTGACCTCTCACTCCTCTCCCACTGTTTCTTTATCCTGCACACGAGATCATATCGAGAAGAGAGCGTTTGTGCCGGATTATAACAACGGACAGTGTTTCACCTTGATTTTCTTTAGGTGTTGGTCATTGTGCTCATTGAAGCTTCACACGTACAGATCGCTGTTCCTGGGACAGATAGATAATGATGGAGGATTAAACGCCTCTCTCCCCCTGTGCTCTTTATGTATTCTGTGATTGACATAAAAATGACAGTAATTCCTATTTGGGTGAGTGGTTTCGGATTAAATACGAATGGTAATTGTACAGAAATGCATTGGGAGGACTGAAGAGTGATCTTCGATGAGCAGTTAAACCGCTCGATCCTGCAGATCTGTTCTGTGTGACATCAGAAAGATCAGGCACCTCCTTACAGAGGTGGGGGTATAACTAAAGTCTTGATTACTGCAATGCTCTTCTCGCTGGACTTCCTTCCTGTTCAGTCAGACGTCTTCAAATGACACAAAACTCAACGGTCCAACTGATCTTCTTCATCTCTCTCCACTGGCTCCCCATCATGGCCCAGGTCAAGTTCAAAACGCTGATGCTTGCATACAAAACAGTCACAAGGTCAGCAGAATTCTACCTCCTCAAACTCTTGCAGTCACACGTCCCCCTCGAATGCCTGCGTTCAGGAAATCTAGCAGCACCTAGAAAATCTCTCACCAGAACTTTCTCTTTCACTGTTTGGAATTATCTTCCAATCCCAAGAGCAGAGTCTCTAATAATGTTTAAAAAGCACTTATGAACATACAAAAAAAACTCTTAAGGATTTAATCAGAGCATTGTTTTGGAGCTTTCTGTGCATTTTTGAGGGCCCTAACATGCTCGAAAAGACTGACTGTTTCCCAAAAACGTCTGAAAATTGCCACCTTTGCACATGATGTACTTAAACAAACCCCTCCTATAGATTTTATTCTCGAAACTCCATCAGTATTATCTGAGAAGTTAAATTATGAAGCTTTTTTTACTTTTAACTTTGACGTTAAACAGTGTGTTCATCGCAGCCATCAAAAAAATCGAAATTTTGACATAAACAGGAAGTTGCTAATTCCTCAGCTATGCAATGTACGATTGGGTTCAAATTTGCCATGCGTGTTAGTCCATGTCTAAACGAACCTATGTAGCAACCTAAAGAGCCAGTTAAAGAGCCAGTTTTTTGTAAATTTTTGTACGATTCCAGGCCTTGTACATTAACAAACTCTGGCGATCTCATTTAATGGCCTTTGCTTCAATTAACTTCGGCTGAATTTTGATGTTTCACAATGAAGCAGGAAGTTGTTATGTCTCAGCCGTATATTGTCCGATCAGGATAAAATTTGTTAAGTGTGTAACGAGTCCATGTCTGAATACACACACATATATTTAGCAGCCTATAGTGTCACATATTCTGCAGAATATGCCATTTTCTGCAGTTGTTTACTGCTATTTCAAACTATGTTTGAAACATTTGAAAGTTGGATGACTTACGTAAGGGACCAAGATGAATCAAAAGTCTATTACAGCGAGGTTCTGAAACCAACAGGAAGTTAATTATTTTGTAAAACCCCCTAAAATGGAACATTTGCTTGTCTCGTACTTTAACAAACTCAAAACTCTGTCTTATCTTAAGTGTTAAATGTTAAGCTTTTTTGACTTTGTTAAGCTATGTACGCCATCGAAAATCGACATTTAGCCATGAAGAGGAAGTTGTTATAAATCAGCCAAACAATAAATGTCTGAGTGATCCCAGTCCAAGTTTGTATATATCTATAATGCACACTCTTGGTTATAGCGCCACCAAACTGTGTTTTTTTTCTGATCTGTAAGTTGCTCATTATAAAAGCGTCTGCTAAATGGGTAAATGATGAACTATTGGCAGAACAAATACGTTCTTCCTCTTCCTGAGCGGTGAAACTCTTATGAAGTGCTCAGGAATCTGTTCAGACAAGGGTTCAGAATCGAGATGAATCAAGCTCAGCATGAGTAAGAAGGAAGGAGTTTGCATGTTCTCCTGGTGCTCGCGTTGGTTTCCTCCGGGTACTCCATTTTCCCCCACAATCCCAAAAACATGTGTTTAGGTTAACTGAATAATCTAAGTTCCCTTTAGGTGCGAATGTCTGTGGGACATGGGGACCTGTCCAGGGTGTACCCCTGCCTCTCTCCCAATGTGCACTGGAGGTAGGCAAAATGAATATATATATCTAAAAGGATAAAACATTAAATGACAGATTGTTTCCATTTTTTGATTGGTGGTTTAATATAGATATTTTAATTAGTTTTTTGTTTTATTGTGATTTTTACATTCAGTGTCCTCAAAAAACTAGTAAGATTTCGAGCTTCTTGAGCATGAAACATCTGGTATCACTGACATTCCCAGCAGATCTGTATGCCTGGTTCACGGCCGTGTTACTTGAACACACAATCAAGTTTTGTTCCTTATCTATTGCAAACGGCTCTCAAAGGAGAGCTTAATTCTGATGGAGTGCCTTGATGTCATAACTGGTTTCAGAGTCAAAGACAAATGTGGCCTTTGTTTCCACTGAACCACTATCCTCACCTGGAACCAGAGCGGGGCTGGACCACTGCCATGAGCGCACTTGGCTAGCTAGGCTCTGTGTTCCTGGGAGATGAGGTCTCAGCGGAGGATTTGAGGGCCTGATAGGATTAGACGTCGCTTTCTTTACACAACACTGATGAGGATAAGGAATTCGTAGAGCGCTCAAGCACTCCAAAGCTTCCCTAATGCAAGCGTCGAATGGCTGGACTGCAGTGCAAATGCCGTCAAACCTCTGCAGAGATGATTTGTCAAGCAGCTGCTCTGGGGTATGAGCCGGAGAACCGCTGCTGTAATTGTTCCACCACAAACCCAAAGTGGTGTTTACTAGCTCATGGGGAATTTGCTCACTCCACTCCATATGCCGCACATACCTTGATCTTAAGATAAATATTAGTAGTGTTTCACGGTGAGCCGAGCGGAATCTGTGTAAACAGTCATGTGAGGACAGTCGAGCACTGAAGTCCACCAGCATCAGGTTTTTCATAGATGAGTTCCCACTCCAAAGGGGGACAAATAGCATAGTTGTTAACATTCCAATAAATGTTTTGGATGCATTGACTGGGTTAATAGGCTCATGTGCCTGGCACAGAACTTGAATCTGACATCATCTTTTGTCATGGGAACTTAAAAATCTTTTAAGTGACCCAGCTAAGGCCCTGTCCACACGTACCCAGTTATTTTGAAAATGGAGATTTTCCTGCTCAATTACGCTATTCGCCCACTTGTCTTGTTTTCATGTAATTGCACGTTTTTGTAAACAACGGCCAAGGGGCCAACTTTGTTTCTGTGCAGAGACCGAAACGTGTTTTTTTTTTAGTTTTTAAGATGTGGTTTGTCATTGTCATTAAGGCCTTGTGCTTGACATCACCTCTTTGTTTACATAGACCAGTCTAATACGGACGAAACGAGGACTGTGCTGCACTTTACTCTACTATAATTTCCTATTCTATCTGTGTTTTTGCAAACTCATTGCTAAACACTCGTTTTAAAATTGACTTTTTATGGAATTTTACCCTAAGTTGGATTGTAATTGCTGTATTTGTCATAAACAACCGTATAGAAATTTGACTTGGCATCTTGGCCGCGCATAACGCCCTGATATTCACCTGTCTCTTTCCGACACACCCCCTTCAGTGCGCCATACTCCATGGGCACTGCTACAGTTTGTTTTCATTTTCCGAGCGCCTCTTCATTTTCATAGTAAAAACATTAAAACCGTGTTTTTGCAAAATGGCAACGGAGGATTTTAAGCCTATGCACAATATCCTACATTGGAGCTAGAAAGTGAGTTTTCGGCGGAAGCGGAGCAAGTACAGAGACTTTTTCAAGACGTGTCTGCTTGGTAATATCCTCTTGAAAATTTACACTATTTTGTGGCAACATTTTACAAGGAAATTAAAATATGCATCATAATGAAACTATGTTTTGCCATGAAATAATACATAAGCTTTTTAACCATTTTTGATGAAGCGTGTCATCCTTGGGAAGTGTAAAGAGAGGGCTCTCTCCGTGGCATCCAAAAATACATCTCCTTGTAGAAGTCTTTTTGTAATTCGGAGAACTTTAGAGAAAAGCACCCCCCCCCCTTAAATAAAAGTAATCCGGAGGAACATTTACACCACGTTATATTGACAAATGCAAAAGAATCCATGGTCTTGGGCCAAAGGTTGCTTCTACAGAGCTGAATTAGTTGCCAAATTTTCAAGGAATGCTTCAAAGGTTTAGAGAGGGAGGAATTGGGATGTAATAAGGTCAGAAAGGGGCCATTTGAGGCCCAGACGAGCTCAGCCTAGACTTCAGAT
Source organism: Danionella cerebrum (assembly GCA_007224835.1). Taxonomy (NCBI): domain Eukaryota; kingdom Metazoa; phylum Chordata; class Actinopteri; order Cypriniformes; family Danionidae; genus Danionella; species Danionella cerebrum. The sequence goes on along the minus strand of SRMA01025413.1, from coordinate 116,031 downwards.
GGGTGTCGAGAAGCACGGAGCTGTTGAAGACACTCATGTCCTCTGTCAGATAAGGCATGTCTCTTTTTGATCTTTTCCTTCAGCTTTGATCAGCGTCTTTAAGTGGGAGTGCGTGCTGCTCATTTGGACATTAGGCAGCAGGCAGATGTGAAGACCGAAAGTTGAGAACATTACACACAGATTTGCCTTTGGTGTCTCTGACATTGTGAGGTCTAAATTGTGAGTGGTGTGGGTTTCCCAATATAAAGCCTTGATCCTGAAACATAAACAAACACCAGTGAGTCGATCACTTATAAAAGGCAGAGAAGGTAACATTGATAAAATCGTTAAAATGAGATGCAAATGAAACTGCAGGTTTCACACATTAAATGGCCACATTGATGCTTAAGTTGATAGTAGATTTTTCATGCTATGAGGCATACTTATACATCTTTTATTTTCTCATAAATAAAGAGTGTTTGTCCGGCCCCGTGGAACAATGAACTGTGAGCGGGAAATATACGCACGATTGCGCAGGGCAACGCAGGTTTGAATCTTGAACCCGTCGTCATTTCCTATCTCTCTAGCCAACTCTGTTCCTGTCTAATTACTATGCTTTCGGTTTGAAATAAAGGCAAAAAAAGCCAAAAATAAATCTTAAAAAAAATGAAATAAAGTGTGTTCTGATGCATTCTCACTGACTTCGAACCGACTTTATGTGGTACATAGGACACAAAATCAATGTAGAGCCAGTTTTCTGAAAAAATTTAACCTTGTAACTTCATTCAAAAGTACTTTGGTACTTTTAAATTCAAAAAGTAATTAGTTACTCTAAAAAGTAACTCAATAGATACTTTTTAAAGAAAATGTTTTGATGCCTCTTTTAATGCCCGTAAGGAATGGATAATTTTTTTTTATTTCCGTATGTACTTTATCTTTAGACTGTGCATTAGTCAAAAAAGACTATTTAATTAAATTTTAAATGCTAATTAATTTAATATATATAGCAGAAAGTACAAAAAACCCCCACACAGTACTTTAAAAAGTACAAATATGGTATAAAGTACAAAAACCTGCATATTCACAACAACAACAAAAAAACACTACACGTTCTATAAACCAAGAGTTCTTAAATATAAGAAATATTTTATTAACTATTATCTAATAAATAGTTTAAAGTCATGTGTATTTAACATACATGTATGCACATATTGCTTCCAGCTCTGTCTACACTTCCGGCCTTTGATCCTAACCTGCAGGTTAGTTCTAAGGTCACTTCCTCAACCTCCGAAAGCACTAATAAAGATTTCCTGCATGGCTACGAAGTAAACAATCTCTCCCGTTATGCAACAGAAGCAATTTGAAACAATAGCAAACACATCCACACAGAAGCAACGAGCAGAACTATTCACTGAACACCTAGCAGTAAGTGCTGAGAGAGACATCTTTTCCTTCAAAAGAGTTGATGATCCACAGCTAACAAATCTTAAAGAAAAGGCTGCTTAACAGTCTTGGAAAAGAGCCCATAATGAACCTTAGTCAAGCTGGACAATGGAGTAAGTGTTGTGCAAATGAGTGGACTCGCCAAACTCCTGCTGCACACTCAGAGGAGCTTCAAGCACTCCATCAAACGCTTTCAAAGCACTGATCTTATCAGGTGTTAAAAGGGCCCAGAGAACAAAAGCTTCTATACTCTTATGCTACACTAAAATGCTAACTTGAAATGGGACAGGGAGGCAAGATTAAAGAGAGTGTTTTTTGCAAGGATCACTGAGGTCCCAAATACCATTCAAAACCTTCTAATGAAAGCATTTAGCAAATTCTTTTAAAGAGAGTTGTTTGATGCACAACATTTGCTAAATATTTACATAAATATTAACTTGATGCTTCAGTTATGAATGAGGAGCTCTTGTGGCAAGATCGAATGGCAATGTGTGAAATACAGTTCTTTTTAAAGACAAAAAGCCCACAAATATCAGGACAATAGATAAAACCGAATTCAAATTTGGGCACCTGCAGTATACTTGAGCATTCATGTTGCATAGATCTGAATTTTCGGTCTAAAGTTTCATGCGGCAATGCGCCTCAATCGTAAACCATGGGCGCCAACAGGAGCTTGCACAGCTGACAGAGCGAGTGGTGTCAACGAAAAAGAGTTTTGCTCTGCCATTTCGGATTAGTCACCGCGCTGGCGATCAAGTTAGAGTTGCTTACATCCTCTGACCAGGCTCCTTTGCAGTTGGATGACTGGTTCCGGGACAGCATTGGCACTCAGTTCCCTGCATACCTCCAGTGCTTTTTTGGGGAGCAGTCGTGGTCTAGTGGATAAGGTGATTGACCTCAGTGGTTTGAGGTGATACACCTCACTGTACCAAGGTGATCAAAAGCTCCACTGAGAGTCGAAATGTGTTAAAAAAACTCTCTCCCACCTGTGACAACCTTTATCAGGTCACTAGTTTCCCCACAGCTCACCGGGCGCCCCAGCTATGGCTGCCCACCGCTCCGAGTGTGTATTTGTTCAGTGCTGTGTGTGTGCACTGGAATGGGTTACATTCCTCGTATGGGTCAATCCATACTTGGTCCTATTGTCACTTTCACTTTACCAGAGGTGCATGAGGAGTTAAGGTTCCCATGTCTGACAGGGGCTCTAGCTCCTCCCGCTTCACCTCTTGGCTTACAGGCAGCTACAGGACACTCCTGCATTCCAAAGCGGACAATGCTGTCATGGTGTACAAGTGCCCCAATAGTGCAGCGGTCCCAACTGAGGGTCTCCTCCAAGTCAGGCCTGTCTGCCCTGATGACGAAAGCCCATTTGGCTAAGAGTGAAGCAACCGTGCCTCTGCACCAGGGTAGTGGCAGTCAACAAGTTCTTAAAAGACTGTTCCTCCACTGACTCCACTCTTCGGGCCACTAAGTCAGCTGCGTTGAACATTGGCTGTACAATTCTGGCCGGTAAATGAGTCTGGGATTGGTGTTTTCCAACAGAACAGTACTCTGATTGCGAATTCTGGTCAAAGGGAGATCATTGTGTGGGTTTGTTTTTATGATCAAGGCCTGGTTCCAGGTAAAGAACATCGTTGAGCTAATTTTGTGTGGAAAAACTTTACTGAGATGAATTAGAATGCCGATTTTGGGCAACAATTTGTCTTTTAATATCAGTGCTGGTCCTCACTCATAAATCTCATATATACAGTGACAAAAATACAGTTTTTTTGTACAATATACAAAAAACAGCTATATACATAAATTGAAAGTTAAACAAATAACAACGTAAGTGTCAAATCATGAAAAAGGGCATTTTTGGATTCCCCCCACATTAATTTACAGCTTTTGAGTCCAGTGGATCATGGGATCATTACCAAGGAGCCTGGCAGACTTCAGAGGCTCTGTGGGATACTTGGCTCCCAGGGCTAATGGAGCTCAGGGGTAAGTGATGAGGCCTTGCTGGAGACAGTCTACCTTTATATTGTTATTACCAGAGAGGAGGAAGCTCTAAATCAATCGTGTTCAGAGGCTCTTCGGAGGAGGAACTGGATTTGCCAGCAAAGAGGAAATGAGTCTGTCTAGGTCAATTAGATTCTGGATTGGAATGTTTCCTGCTGGTTAAGCACTGCCCATTCTTTGAATCTTGGTTGACCACTCCTTGACAAATTAAGCATAAAATAAATTCAATTGAGTTGATTAAAACAAACACTTGAGCCAGTTGACTCCATGTGGCACTTGAAGGACCTTTTAGCTGTTGTCGTCTACTGGCAGTGACAAGATATTACCCCTTTCGACATACTCACGTTTTATGTTAGTGAGAATGTTTCAAAGCCCTGTTTATAATAATTTGTTATTGTACAAGACCCATTGTAACCAGTTCAATCATTATTTTTTGTATGAAGGAGTAATAAAAAGGGGGGCTACTTCTCATGGGCAAATGACTAAGTGATTGGTTCTCAATATCAAAAGTAAAAAGTCTGTATTGTTCAGAAGGCTTCGAAAAAAAGAATATCAGACGGACACAAAACCTTCGACTATAATGTTGAGGAGAGAATCCATATTTCTCTCACCTACACTGGTCACAAATGGAGCTGCAAAAAGGTTGATGGTGATGGGGTATTGCTAATTACCTCACATGAACTAGCGAGCGCATAAACAGCAGTTATTTGTCTGTCCCCAAGCAGCTGAAGTGCTGCTTTAAAGCAAAGAGTGCTGGAGAAGTTCTTCAGTTCAACTCCCAGAGCTCCAGCTGAGTGAAGGCGCTACGTTCTTCACTACTCTGCTCTTAAAGGGACAAAACAGTTCCTCAGTCGACTCGGCAGCAGAGAAACAGTTGGGGAGGGAGGGGGTTGTGGGTGTAATTAAGGACATGTTTTACATTTTAGTGCAGACCTATATAAACATTACCTAAGTTGTATATTTAACACTATTTGAGTTGAATTAGCACCCCAGTTAGAGTAAAATGGAACGAGGAGCTAATTCTACATAGTGTTGCATTTAACCCCCCTATTATCCCTGGGGTCTATATGATCCCAATTCAGTGTTTAATGTATGTACATTAGGGGTGTAACGGTACGCTAAAATCGTATTCGGTTCGGTACAGTGTCTTGGAGAGTTCATTCGGTTCGGTTCATTCGGTTCGGTACAAAACAATAAGAACTTACATATTCTTTATTTTGAAAAGCTTGCATAAAATAAATAAAAGTGACACATTTGGGTGATATTTTAAATAAATTGCACTCTTTATTAAGAAAAACACATTTTTTTTTTAAATAAAAAATGAAATACTGCAACTAGTTAGGATAGATTACCTATCCACATTTTCTGAAGAGAGCATAGATCTGGTTGCAGTGACAATATCTCCAGCAGTAGAAAATGTTAGATGTGTTGCCTGCCCGATCTCCGTGGAACAATGTCGGCATACAACTTTAAATTTATCCACTCGTCTATCCCCGTTATGTATTTTAACAGAGAAGCCAAAGTGTTCTCAAACACGAGACCGTAGTGAGGTGGGAGGGTCTTCAAGCTCTGGCTTCTCTTTCGCTTTTGCCATGTAATTTTCCTTCTCGCGCTCGTGACTCAATAGCGTCCGTGCGGAAACTATCTCCGTGGAACAATGTCTGCATACAACTTTAAATTTATCCACTCGTCTATCCCTGTTATGTATTTTAACAGAGAAGCCAAAGTGTTCTCAAACACGAGACCGTAGTGAGGTGAGAGGGTCTTCAAGCTCTGGCTTCTCTTTCGCTTTTGATATGATTCCATTTTCCTACTCGCGCTCGTGCTCGTCAGTCAATAGCGTCCGTGCGGAAACTCGCCTAGGAACATTGTTCCGCTGCGCTTAATATCGCGCTGATAATACATTTATATCATTTAATAAAAATACCGAATACCGAAACGGTATGCAAGTGTCCCGAACCGAACAGGCCGTACCGAAACGGTTCAATACATACCTGTGAACCGTTACACCCCTAATGTACATGTATATATGTTGTTGTTTCAGATTAAATGCTTTTTCTAATTTAATGAAGAGAACTTGGTAAACATAAGATAATCATGATATTATTTTTACACATTTTGTCACATCGGTTTTCCTTGGGGTCATTTTGGACTCTGATCATGAGTCATCCTCCTAGTGTTGATCCTCCTGTTGCCTCAACCAGCAGCAGACACATCACCTTTCAAAAATAGAAAATAAAGTTATTATGGTCCTGCTCCCCACTTGAATGTCAGGGTAGACTTAGTGCTGCTAATGTCATCAAAATGGTTCCATGTTCCACCAGATATGCTGTCAGTCATGTTCAAAACACATCTTGTGAAAATAAAAAGTCTTTCACAAAACACATCTTGTGAAAAAAACTAAGTGCGTGTGACTGAAACTTGGCAAAACGTTTTTTTACTTCAATCTTCTTAGGGGTTATACCTTTGTCTTTAAACCCTGCTCCTTTGGGAGAGATGGAAGTCTTGCTGTGATTTCAGGCAAAAAATCAAAAGTAAACTGTACAAAATTTTCTATAGGGAATATGAAAACAAAGCAGAATCTATTCTCAAGGGAGAAGCGACGCACTATTTCTTTCCTGTTTCCTGTGAGAAGTTGCTATGAAAATGTGGGATGTGTTTCACAGAGCGGGTCTTTACGCTTGACTCACATCATCAATAGCCAGCTTTCATTGGTCGTTCTCCTTGTGAAAAACCAATACGATATGGCAGAGCCAAGGTCTTTTTTACTGGCACCACTCGTTCAGTCAGATCGAGTTGGAGCCTATGGAGCCTATCAGTTTTCGATCGAGGTGCGTTGTCACATGAAACTTCGGACTGAATAGAGGCCTTAAAAGGCTATATCTATCAACAAATTTGTGTTGTTTCAAAAAACTTCTCTCATAGTTGAGAAGCTAAATATGTCTCTGTTGTGTCGAAAACATGCGCAAGTGATGGGAGAGAGTTTTCGCTAACGAAAGCGAGAGTGGAGGAAAATGAAAATGAGTGGACGGTTACACGTTCAAGAAATTTCTGATTCGTGGCTGTAATCCGTGATTCAAAATATAAAATATCCACCGGCGCTTGTTATCTCTTATCTTTGAACAGAGTACGGGGACTTCCTGCAGTGCCACTCCCCAGGTGAAAAACATGATAATTATTGTTCTTTTTGAGGATAATGGCGGACCATCAAAAAAGGCTTGATGGTTGGAAAGACGAAATTATATCTGCTGCTAACACCCCCGAGGAACTGCGGTAATAACACAAATGCAGCTAATAGACCATAGACTGCAACGGACTTCTGATAAAAAAGTTAGCAGGCAGCCTATTGTGGCTTGGAGTTATGAGCAAAACTTTAAGCGTGCTATGACTTCATAAGACATCTTGAGATTAATGCTGCCCCCCCCTTCATACTTATCTAAGTATATTTTCTTCCTCCATTGCTTTTATTTTCGGCATACATATGTTTATAGCACTTTAGGTAATTGTAAAAAATAAAGCCACAATTTCGGAATGTTTTTTTGTACTTGGATTTTTAAAGTAAGTAAGATCAGTTCCATTGTATTAACACTTTATTTCCATAATACTTAATAGGTCATATTAATGTATCGTTGTATTTTGTTTTATGAAAAGCTTAGTGTCACAGTGTGAAATGGACCATTCATTCATGTTTAAATACACAATTGACTAAAACTAGACTGACATCTTTTATTTTTTGAGAACAAAACTGTTACAATTTTTAAATGACTAAAATGTGACTAAAACCACAATCATTTTCATCATGACTTAGATAGCTTCCAATAACAACACTGCGCAGAACCAATATTTTTGAAAGGGTGTGTGTGAATGTGTTCGTAGTTAAACTTAAAACGTGTGTTTCGTTTTGCTTCGTATCACAGAGTTCAAAAGTAAATAAATACAATTGTTATCTCAATCAACTTCTGCTTTCTAGCAAAGGGGTAAAAATCTACCAATCCAAAAACCTCAAACTTTTTGATGTTCTCCCTTTCATTACTCCCAGGATTCAAGAACACAAATACACCTGTGCCGAATGTGCAAACAAACAAATGCACAAAATATTCATTTTTCATAACCTTGCATGCACAATCAAGGCCATTTTCTCTGGTATGTTTGGCTTGCCGGTTGACTGAAAATCCAGAACATGTGCCACGCTTCCCAGCCTGCCCATTATCCAAAAGGAGAGAGAGAGATACGCTGCCATGTCGAGTCTGCATATTGATTGTGGGGCTGCTTTGCCAATGTTCCCTTAATATGTAGGTCAGCAAAGCTCCAGACTCGCTCAAGAGCACATGAAATTCTCTTTTATGTGGGTCGCCCCTCAATTACCACTGCTCTGCTCCTGATAAGCAGCTCAAAGATGATGTGCAAGGAAAATTCCTTTGGAGTAATTCAAGAAATGACGCTCAGAGGCTATTTTGCAGTGCAACAGGCGCACATGGCGGCAGACGGAATTTAAACGCTCGCTTATGCAAATGACAAGCCCACTCACATCCAATCTTCCCAGTCATTCAAACTTATTTACAAGCGCCTGCATCATCTCGGGAAAGAGGAGAGAGGTGCTTCTGAAACAAAGAAAGTGAGTCTTTTTAATGCTGTGCAAAGAGATGTAGCAACCAATGCGCGATTGGCCTCACCACAACCAATGGCAAGAGGCTGCTCCAAAGCTCCAATCAGAATTAGACAGTTTGGAACAAAGGAATGTTGCACTGCATTTGATTTCACGAGAGCTGGGAGACTTCAGGAAAAAGAGGCTCCGGGGGAATGTACTGAAACTATTCAACATGCACGCTTCCAGTAGCCAGACAAAAAAAGAGGGAACGATGCCGTTGTCTTTGTTTTAATACGAAAGTCTTAATTGATTAAACGTTTGCAAGGGATAAAACAAGTCAGACATTCAATTAATGCTCAAAACACTCCTGCCATGGGGTCAGTGTTAAGCCTCAACCCTGAAGTCCCTGTCTCCTTCGATGGGGGAGGGAGAGACGACAAGCTCAGGGATTCAACCCTCCACACACATTGGCAGAGATTAATGAAATGAATTCGAGAGATATAATAACAGCAAGGAGCAGACACATCGCTCAAGCGGGAGAGAATATGACAGGAGCTGTCAGCCAGTTGTGCACGAGGAAATCACTCCATATACTCATACTGAAGATTAGCGTCACACATCTAGAATTAGCTGCAATTCTCTGTAATTGAGCATTTTGTTAATGGCAATATTTTCATATCTATCAAATACAACCACATCATGCTTTTTAGGGAATGTCACGCTTCCTTGTTCCTAAAAAATGTTGTGTTTTTATATAAATATATATATATTTTCTATGCTGAAAATGAAAAGCTTGCGTCACTTTGTTTACCTTATTTCTTGGGGTCGTCAAACACATTCACTAGACTCAACATAGCCAGCTTCTGTCAGTTATACCAGGGGCAAGGATTCACTAGAAACAAAAGCGTGCAAGAAGCAAAGTCCTTTTGGTTTTGGTTCGGATACAATTATGCGTTATGAAACGAGTAAGGCTGTAGAAGGCAAGAGCTTTTTGACTTGAGTTATTAATGACCAATGTGTAGTTTTGACCTGAAGAGTATTTGTTTTACAACGAAATTAGCTGTTATGAGCAATCAGGGTATATATGTATATCGGATGTTTATGTTTGTCATGACTGATGAGTTCTCATCTGAGGCGTCTTCACGCTCACACAAAATCATTTCAGAGCAACTCTTCATGGCCATTTTGCTCCAAACTCTTCAAATATTTCTTAATCCAATAAGGGATGAAAAGCTGCAGTGGGCAGAAGAGAATATTGAAAAAATAAACTGTTTTTTTTTTGTTTTAGGTAATAAATAGAAAACATTTAAAAAATAAACAATTTTTACATTTTTAAATTGAAAATCAATTCCTCAACCCCACCCCTCATTATTAAAACTACCATGGGTTCACTCCACACAGGCGGTCTTTTAGTTAGTATGCTGCCCGTAGATGGAACCAGCTTTCAGAAGAGATCAAGGGCGCTAACCAGTCCTTAATTTGTTTATGACGAGGTCCAGGAGCACCATGACAGTGCTGTTCCAGCAGGTTCAAAGAGAGAGAAAATTGTTCTGGGTTTGGAATTGTTTTCATCACTTTGCACAATGTCTCAACCATTTTTTGGAACATGGTTCCTGTGACAGTTGTAGAACTTTCAGGGTTTAGTACTTTCATTTGTTTCATTTTAAGGGTTAAAACAATTCAGTCTTTTTTTGATCACTTTTCTGGTTAAATAGAATAAAAAGGGCCCTGGAGACTTATGTGAATGTTTGAATTAGAATTTTGGTCGTAATAGAACATTTTAGAGGATTTTAACCATTTTCTTCTCAAAAGATATCTTGGTTTTAGTCCTGCGGTGTGGTGTAGTTGGTAGTGCGCAGAACACGTGTGGTTGTGCAAAGACAACTCAGGTTCAAATCACGAGCACGTCACCTTTTCCCATCCCGCCCCATTCTCTCATCTCCTCATTTCTTGTCACTCTCCACTGTCCTTTCCGTACAAAAGGAAAAAAAGCCAAACAATAATCTTAAAAGAGATATTTTGGTTTAGCACTTTGCAGACGGCCCATAAGCAATCCTGTATCAATCAGCTTAGCAAACATAGCTATTAGGGGTGTAATGGTACACAGGGATGTATTGAACCGTTTCGGTACGGCCTGTTCGGTTCGGTACACTTGCGTACCGTTTCGGTATATTTTTTTATTAAACAATATAAATTTATTATTAGCGCGATATTAAGCGCAGCTGAACAATGTTCCTAGGTGAGTTTCCGTACTGACGCTATTGAGTGACGCACAGTAGAAGTGCACGGGTTGCTGTGTGAAATGGCAACAGCGAAAGAGAAGCCAGAGCTTGAAGACCCTCCCACCTCACTACGGTCTCCTGTTTGGGAACACTTTGGCTTCTCTGTTAAAATACATAACGGGGATAGACGAGTGGATAAATTTAAAGTTGTATGCCGACATTGTTCCACGGAGATCGGGTATGTGGCAGGCAACACATCAACATTTTCTACTGCTGGAGATATTGTCACTGCAACCAGATCTATGCTCTGCTCTCTTCAGAAAATGTGGATAGGTTAATATTTTTAGCCAAAAACCTGAATAGTTAGTTTTGTTAATATACAAGCTGAAGCTGTTGCTAGTGTTAAAAGTTTTCAGGTCCTAACTAGTTGCAGTATTTCATTTTTTATTTAAAAAAAAATGTATATTTCTTTATAAAGAGTGCAATTTATTTAAAATATCACCCAAATGTGTCCCTTTTATTTATTTTATGCAAGAATTCTATTGTGTATTGGCAGCTTTTCAAAATAAAGTTTTTGTAAGTTCTTATTGTTTTGTACAGAAAATTAACCGAACCGAGCTCTCCAAGACACTGTACCGAACCGAACACGATTTTAGCGTACCGTTACACCCCTAATAGCTATGTATTTCGGCAAGGGGGAGGATGACATATTTTGACAAAATAGCGTTGTAGTTTGTCCACAACGTAACTCAGATTAAACAGAGCGGTCCTTTGCTAAATTAAGAGTGTTTAGGTCTGGTGTTATTGAGTAATGAAACTGAATCTGTGAATCTGCAGCAGCTTTACTGAACTCTGCCATCCAGAAGATCTGCCGAATCTACTACTTTTGCCTGTTCGGGTTCCAGCTGAAAACAACACAGTTTTGACATTTTACCTGTTGGCTGACACCTCTTTAATTTTTTTTCTTAAATTCACAACCAAGCGTCACTTCAAATAGAAATAAAACAATTACAAAACACTGATATAATTAGATATTACACATAGTTTATTTACAGATTGAGACTGAGAGGGAAGGGTCCAGAGCCAATCAAACAAGTCCCGATCCCAGCCTGTGAGTTACTAGAGTAAGTTCCGTCAACACTTTTGCCACATTTAAATAAAAATTAAAATACAGCTATTTAATTATGCTTTTGCTGACTGAGTACCAGTGTTAGAGCAGTTCTGACTTCATGCATTTTTTTATCAGTATGCATTGAATGATTGCGAGCAGGTGCAACAGTTGTTGAGTTTTAGTTGTTGGATTTCCAGGTTTTCCAAGACTTAATCACAGAGGTTTTTGAGCAAGCTTTTGTATTTACAAAACTGCTTTTCTGATTGTATTTGAAGTTTGACTCTAGCTGGGAATTTGCTGCTAATTTAATTTCTTAAAATTCAGTGTCTTAACTATCTGTAAAGCACTTGTTAGCTTTATGAATGAACCGAGGCGTCCATTAAATCGGAACAATATCACAGGCGGCTGGCCTCCATGCCACACTGGATTTCATGCAGAAGGAGAGAAGTAGAATGAAGTGCATAGAACATTCTTTTCAGAAGACTAAAAAAAAGATTTTCTATAACAGCTCCCAAGATATTGACATTTTGCCTTCGCTGATTTGTAAACCATAAATAAAGCCTTGAAATTATCGAATCTGTGTAGTGCATTAGTGTAATTGAATTGATATCTTACATATTTTTTTATATTTTGAATAAGATTATAAATGTATTTATTTCACAAAAATCACATTGAAAAAAAACTGCATAAAAATGTCTGTGGTGCCTGTAAGAACTTTCTCAAATGTATATTTTGAAAAATGTGCAGGGGATTTATTTATGCTTATAAAGGGGTCACTCTGAGCTGTATTGTTTGAGAAGAATATGGCTTTAATTTAAAATTAAAAATAAAAACTGAGCAACAACATATCAGTGATTTACTGCATTTAAAAATGTTCAGAAAAAAAAATCAAACATCCCAACCAATTAAAAAAAAGGTTTGTGAACAATTACTTTAATGACATTCAAAACAATGACAAACACAGAAAGCAGGTACATCTCAATAGGGTGCACTGACAGTAATGGTAGCTCTCTTCTGAAGCGTAGCAGCATGAGTGATGGGGGAACACACCTCCGCCACCAAAAAGCCATCCACATCTGTCACCGGGACCTTCTGGATCTCCCTAATTATCCCACTAATGTCCTGTGAAGGTGTATGATTACAATCACCTCCTGGACACAAAGAACAAGCTGCTGTCGTCTCTATTGTGAAGAGGAGAGTTTGTTAAATCTAGGTGTTCATTAAGCTTCCAAACTTTATTATACAGGATTAGGCTTCATTACATGCTGTGAAGCACTCCTTACTGTATATCTCAACTCATGCTGTGTTTGTTTAAGCTTATCTTCCTGTACAGTAAGCCCTGTTTGCATTTCCTTCTATGATGCTATTTGGTCGATCGCTTTACAAGTAGAAAGATAACCACCACAAGTAATGAGAATGCAGGGCAGACCTTGCACATTTCTTACGTGAAATGCATTTAGTCTAGAAACAACTGTACAAGGAATTCATTGTAAACCGTACCAAGGATAAACTACAAGAAAGAGAGAAAAGAAATTAAACTCAAACCCTAGTCGCCAGGGCATCAGATTCGGTCAGTGTTTGCGTTTGGAACCCATATAAACACACTCTCTAAACCTGAATAAGTTGGCATTACTAAAAAAAATTCAAGGTAAGCAGTTATAGATATTTTTAAGTTTTGGATTTTTATATTTTAAAGTAAGAGGAAAACACTGAGTTTTGTTAGTGCTGAAAAGTTTGGTCAGTGTATTGAGATATATTGTTTAAGAATAAAGCAGTGGTACCCTGAGATATGAATGCTTCGAGTCACGAAATGTTTGAGATACTAAACATCTTGCGGGTAATTTTTTGCTTCGAGATGCGGAAAAAAAATCAAGACACACTTTAAACTTTAAATACTCTTCAAAACATAGTATAGATTACCAATAATGTGCTATAACAAATGTTAGAGTCAAGGTGTCATAAAAAAAAATACCATTTATAACGTGTTAAGTGCTGTTCTTTAGCGCAACTTAGAGAAACTCTGTGACACGTTCTCTGCAGCACTCTCTCCCGTACGCTCAGTACTGTCTGCGCTTGTGCTTGAAACCGTGTTGGTGTCCGTAATTCGTGAAATATCTCGAGAATGTTAACTTTCATACGTAGTGCCGTATTTTGTATCTCGGGGTACCACTGTATATATATATATATATATATATATATATATATATATATATAAACTGCAATAAACTGTAGATATTAAAGCAAAAAATGTCAAATATAAAATAATATGGAGTGATGGATAAATAGTTTATAGATTTGTGGTCAGTCCAATCTCATGAATATTTATGAATATTTGTGGCTCCAATCTCATGAATATTTATCTCATTTTACCCCGAGACCCCTCACTGATTGGACAGTTTCTCGAGCATATTAATAAACCATGTGATGAAACTTTCTTTTCAAAACCAGGACGTGCCAAAATGACCCCAATATGGGAAAATCGGCCATTTTTTATAACTAAATGCTCCAACATATTGCATGGTATCATCTAAGTGATTTGGGTGTTTTGGGATTGAAAATTAATGTCCAGTTATTATTTTAATACCTGAAAAACATACATGACATGTAACATGAACATTATGAATTGAATAAAAATCTGGAGTTGACTAGGCCACTGGAGCATTCTATAACTAACTGAATACAACTTTATTTTCAAATATACAAACTATATTCATTATCTGTCACAGTCCTACCATTGTACCATTCCAGCCTTGATATCCCCCCTCCCCTTCAGGTTCCCTTCTCATTATTGATGTCACCTGCTGCTTATTTGTATTGCTATTTAAACCCCTGTTTTCTAGTAATTCTAGCTCATCTCACTCTGTGAGTTCTCTGTGTTTTAGGATGAACTGTCTATTCTACTTTTCGTTCCATAGGGGTTCTTGGACTTTAGAATCTCTCCTGTACCCTTGGACTGGATTTTTGTAGTTTGGTCTTCTCACAGGAGTTGATCTACCAGTCTGTGGATTCTTTTCTGTTCCTGTGCAGCTAAAAGACTTTTCTGTTTGAATAACCTTTTTGAACCTCCATAAAAAAGACAGTACTTTGTGTTTATTCTTGCTGCCAAGACTTATAAAAGACATTCGATTTCAGTCAGAGATCATGACATTAACACTTTGTTGTCTCAATAATTTTTTTATGATACAAATGAATTCCATTTAAGATGTGTCCATTTAATAAAAAATACAAATTCCAGAAAGCATCTCAGCCCATGCTTGCCTGCATTGCACCCTCTATACTGAAGATTATTGGAGGTCTCCTATTAGGAAATCATCACTAAGCTTGGTCATGTTTTAAATACAATTTCACACATTTCGAGATGTAAGCGAACAAATGAGCACACCAGTTCTGTATGATCAGAATGTGTCTAACTATTCTAATTTTAAAGTTCGTTTAATCAAAATTCATATTAGCTGGGCGCAATCTAATCATGTGGAACCATAGACTGTAAAAAAGATGGACGACGTGACTCCGCCTACTGCCATTGGGCTCAAATGAAACCATTACAGAGCTGGAGAGGAGGCTGCCATCGATGGCTGCACATGCGCACAAGCAACTTCCTGTTAAGGGTAGAACCGTGGTTTCAGAGCTCCGCCTTGAGTCTGGCTCAAATCGGCCCAACTCACACGCACCCTGTTGTATACAACTTATTTTGCACTTTTAAAGAAGAATTTGAAAGCAACTTCTCTGAATTTGATTGTTAGCAGTGTAAAATATCTTGTCAGCGGTCAGTCTGTGTTCTGTGCAGCTGTCAATCATAGCTGTCAATCACACGATCCCGCCTAGTTTTAAGGGGAAAATGTAACCATCCTGAACCGCATAAAAATAAACTTTAGCGAAAAAAACTATTGAAGATTGTTCATTGTATAGATAACCTTCAAAAACCAGTAAAAGCTAAAAGCGTTTGTAAAAATACCATACTTTCTGAGGAAATATTTTTTAAAGTTTAGCTTTTTCCCATAGGCTTGTATTGAGCGGTAATCATTCTGCAGCCAGCGCCATGGGGGCACTAACTCACTCACCCGCCATGTGAGACAGAACTTTTGTGGAACTAATGTGCACGACAAAATCAAATACTTTCTAAAGGTTGTTATTTTGTGTGTATTTGGTAGGGGCTGTTTTAGGAAAATCCTTAACTTGAGCAGTGCACTGACTTCTCTGCACACATGCTTCTCTCATTGTTTTAAACATTACAGAAGATGTAAAAAATGCTAAAAAAGCAGAGTCTTCCCAGTATTCCTAAGAAGAAAACAAAACTCCCTCTCTGGAACTTACCATCTTACCATCAGCCATTCATTTTCTTCAGGGGAAAAAAAACCCTGGAAGATGTTCAGGAGATTAGATGTGAGATTCTCAATCAAAACGGCTGAAGGTTGTGCCCTTGATGTATTTCATACCAATTTCCTTTTAAATCCATCTGGTTATTATAACAAGATCTAGGTTATTATTGAATCTATTCAGCGCTGCTGCTGGTGTATCAATGCAATAGATAAGACATTATCCCACTGGAATTCAGAGCAAATTGTGAGAAATGTCTTATCGGTGTTGTAATTATCCTAGAGTGAGGATTTTAAGCCTACTGCATTTCCTAAAAAAAGAACCAAGCGTGCATTAATTGTGCACGAGGTGGAATTGATCCAAGTAAAGATGCTTTTCAAAAATATCCATATGTTTGGAGCTCCAGACAAGGAATGGAAACTGTGCTCGGTTCCTTCCGGGGTGTGCGGGACGGGAGGGTGGAGTGGCCTCAGGATCACTCACATGCTTTTACTGTTGCTGTGTGGAAACTTCAAAGAACTCAGAGGTTGAAGAAAAAAAAAACATGTTCTTTTTTTCCTAGTGCAACTAGGCAACATGCCTGTGGGCTGCGAAGCTGTCACTAAAAGACAGAAAATTTTCTGTGACTTGTACAAGAATGTAGTGAGCTCATGCGTTTCAGAGTTTTCCAATAACACCACAGGTGCTTCTCAAAAAATTAGCATATTGTGCTAAAGTTTTTTCTGTAAGATGCTGATAAACATTAGACTTTCATATATTTTCAGATTCATTTACACACTATTGTTTTAATATTGATGATTGATGAATATTGAAAACCTCCAAAAATTTGCATATTTCATCGACCAATAAAAGAAAAGTCAATGTTCAAATAATTCTGTTCAGTTCTGCACTCAATACTTGGTCGAGAATCCTTTGTCAGAAATGACTGCTTGAATGCTGCGTGGCATGGAGGCAATCAGCCGGTGGCGCTGCTGAGGTGTTATGGAGGCCCAGCTCCTCCAGAGTGTTGGGTCTTGAGTTGAGCACCAGTAATACCATGGTCAGTAAACCATTTACCAGTGGTTTTGGCACTGGGAGCAGGTGCCAGGTCTTGCAGAGAAATGAAATCTTCATTTTCATTAAGCTTTTCAGCAGATGGAAGCATGAAGTGCTCCAAAATCTCCTGATAGCTAGCTGCATTGACCCCGCCCTTGATAAAGCACAGTGGACCAACACCAGCAGCTGACATGGCACCCCAGACCATCACTGACTTTGGGTACTTGACACTGAACTTCAGGCATTTCCCTCTCCCAGACTTCCTCCAGACGCTGGCACCTTGATTTCTGAATGACGTGCAAAATTTGAGCAACAGTCCATTCTCTGTAGCCCAGGTCAGGCGGTTCTGCCGCTGTTTCTGGTTCAGAAGTGGCCACCTGTAGCCCATTTCCTGCACACGCCTGTACACGGTGGCTCTGGATGTTTCTACTCCAGACTCATCCACTGCTTCTGCAGCTCCTCTAATGTCTGGAATCGCTCCTTCTCCACAATCTTCCTCAGGGTCCGGTCACCTCTTCTTGTTGTGCAGCGTTTTCTGCCACACTTTTTCCTTCCCACTGACTTCCCACTGAGGCGCTTTGATTCAGCACTCTGGGATTTGTTCAGAAATTTCTTTCTGTGTCTTACCCTCCTGCTTGAGGGTGTCAGTTATGGGCTTCTGGAGAGCAGTCAGGTCCGCAGTCTTACCCATGATTGCGGTTTTGAGTAATGAACCAGGCTGTGAGTTTTTAAAAGCCTCAGGAATCTTTTGCAGGTGTTGAGAGTTAATTAGTTGGTTCAGATGATTAGGTTTAGAGAACCTTTTCATGATATGATGTTTTTTTAGTTTTTGGGGGTTTTCATGAGCTGTACGCCAAAATTATCAATATTAAAACAATAAAAGGCTTGAACTACTTCAGTTGTGTGTAAATAAATCTGAAATAAATGAAAATGTTTATCAGTACATTACAGAAAATAATAAACTTTATCAAATTATGCTAATATTTGGAGAAGGACTTGTATGTTCGTTTCTGTTGATGTAATGAACAGAATGGTTTTTTTAACCTTTCAGGGTTCACTCAGGAGGATGGTGGATTTCATCATTATTATATAAAAAGGGGGATGACAAACAAATAATTCAGTGTCGCAGTGCAGTGAACATTCACATTCAGACATTATGAGATATGGGAGGAAAAAGTAGTGTCTGGAACGTGCAAAAAAGCTAAGATCACCACTCCATACTGTGCCAGATGAGGTGAAGATATATTTATTAGCAATTGGTAAAAAAAAGATTGCTGCAAAGTTAATAAGTTTGACTTACTAAATCATTAAAAATCAAGTACAATTTTATTTACAAAATAGTGTGGATTTTCCTCAAAATAAAACTTTTTAAACATCTGCAAGGCATCATGAATATGTTTAAGTAATTATTTATTTAGCATTTCAACATACATTTGTTACCTACTCTGTACTCCGGTGCTCTTTAACCCCTAAAGCTTTTAAAATACCACCTGCATTTTAAAATCTAATTGAAAAGCTCCCCCTACTCATATACACAGGCCAAAGAAAACTAAATCGCAAAGTATGGTTTATAACTTTTTATTTATTTGCAGGTAAACAAAATTATTTTTGAGTGTGTTTAAGTTATTTACTGGCAGGTGCAAACCTACATGGCAAGATTTCCAGGAACGGTTTGAGAGCTGTGACTTAAGGCTAATACACACCGACCTGAAAAACTGTTTCAGTGTACCATATCGAACGAGTTTTTTGCAAAGAGGTGGTGTTCGTTCCACATTTACATAGCGACTTCGTACAGGAAACCGGAGAGAAATATTGCGCCACAAATCCTCTCTTTTCTCCACATTTTTGTCAAACAGCTCCCTGTAATCAGCCATAAACAGAATAAACTGCTCGACATTCAGGTTCTTTCAATGTGTTCTTTAATTTACTCTCTGTCAACATCTTTGTGGCCCGAAGGGCATCTGTTGTACTGCAAACGCCATCTTCAGGCAAGGAGCGTCATTGCATCAATATTTCCTTGACCCAGACGAAGAGCATACGGAAAGTCATCCGAAGAGTCGTGTGAATCTCAATTCTGATCAATGTGTAAAGGTCTTTAAACCACCATCCCCCCAAGTGGGGTGAAGGAATGAAAGGAGGGGAGTTTGGACAATGTCAGAGGTTCTATAGTTGATTAAGATTATATAAATCTCTAAAAATCACTTGTGTCATACTTTACCAAACTCCTCCTAGTTTTTTCTGTTTAAATACTTATCCAGAGTGAGGAAAAGGGCCAAGAAAATCACTCTGAACCCCTCACACTTGAAAATCACTCTGAACCACTCCCTCTTCGAACTGTTGCCGCTTGGTCGTCGCTTTAGAGCTTTGATAACCAGAATGACCAGGCACAGGAACAGTTTCTTCCCTCAGGCAGTCCAGGTCATCAACAACTAAAAATATTCCTACACATACCACTCTGCACTAATTTTTGTACTGCTGAAAAGGGGTGTAACGCTTCACGGGGATGTATTGAACCGTTTCGGTGCGGCCTGTTCGGTTCGGTACACTTGCATACCGTTTCGGTATTTTTATTAAATTATATAAATGTATTATTAGCGTGATATTAAGCGCAGCGGAACTATGTTCCTAGGCGCTATTGAGTGAGGCACAGTACAGCTGCACGAGTAGCTGTGAGAAATGGACACAGCGAAAGAGAAGTCAGCGCTTGAAGACACCTCACTACGGTCTCATTTGAGAACACTTTGGCTTCTCTGTTAAAATACATAATGGGGATAGACGAGTGGATAAATTTAAAGTTGTATGCCGACATTGTTCCACGGAGATCGGGCAGGCAACACATCTAACATTTTTTACTGCTGGAGGTAGTCACTGCAACCAGATCTGTGCTCTCTTCAGAAAATGTGGAAAGGTTAATCTATCCTAACTAGTTGCAGTATTTCATTTTTTATTTAAAAAAATGTGCTTTTCTTTATAAAGAGTGCAATTTATTTAAAATATCACCCAAATGTGTCACTTTTATTTATTTTATGCAAGAATTCTATTGTGTATTGGCAGCTTTTCAAAATAAAGATTATGTAAGTTCTTATTGTTTTGTACCGAACTGAATAAACCGAACCGAGCTCTCCAAGACACTGTACCGAACCGAATACAATTTTACTGCTGACTGATATTCAGTAAACTTTTGCACATATTCCCATTTCCTCTCGCACTACTTAATGTCTATTTTTGATTTTATATATTTTGTCTATTTTTTTTATTTTTATATACTGTGTTAGAATGTCCTTGTAAATTTAGAATGTCTATTTCATAAATTTAGAATGTCTATTTTATAAATTTAGAATATCTATTTTGTAAATTTTATATTTTATTTTTTATTACCTGTATCTTGTCTTTTCTTGTGAATCTGTTGCACTGTAGTGCCTCTGCACAAAAACACATTACTCGTATGTTCAAACATATCTGGCAAAAAAGCTCATTCTGAATACAAACTCCACCAGTTTTGTTATTTTTGGGGGGAGTATATAGGATATTAAATAAATTTTTTTGATATGTAAACTATGTACGCACAGTGGCTGTCAAAAGTTAATATTTCAACACAAAGACGAAGTTGTTTTAACTCCAGCATACAATTTACCAACTACATTAATAGTCTATGTCTCTCAGGAAATACATTTAACTTTAAAAAAATTTACATTTTTTCGAATTTTGGCAAATGTGACAAGATTATTAGCCAAAACACCAAATTACACTCATGATATTTACATATTTACACTCATGATATTTACATATGATATTAAATATTTACATACATGATTTGAAAAGTCATTATATGGAAGTGTGTTTTTGGGCTTTACTAGTGACACACGTGTCAGGCCCTGAGAAACTCCCAAAACTCATTTACTGAAATCACTTAAAAACCCTTAGCTGACTACATTCTTATTCTTTAGCAAAAAGCTAGTGAAAAGATTTATCCTTCAGATCAGATGTATTCTTAGTCAAAAAAACAAAACAAAAACAATATAAGTGAGGATATAAACAATAATATAATATTAGTGAGGGCCTAAACCTGGTCGAAAAGTCATCGAATTTCTCACACGCATCAGACCTGTTGAAAACTTAATGTCTGACTGTCATTCACAAAGTGGGTAAGTGGTAAAACAGCTCTACCGAATATGTTTCAGCTTATGTTGCGCTCTCAGTTTGTCGTAGTTGAATGAAATTTGGCGCAGATGTGTAGAGTACCGAGAATTAAATATCAGTAATATGGATTGCATTTCCAAATTCAACAGGAAGTCAGCAATTACACCAAAATTGGCTTGTAACGCACTTTAACAAATTCCTCCTAGGTTTTATCTGTTTGAATACAAACTCCACCAGTTTTGTTGTTTTTATGGGGGACATACGGGACGTTAAATTGCTTTTTTATAGTAAACTATGTACGCACAGTAGCTGTCGAAAGTTAACATTTCAACATAAAGAGGAAGTTGTTTTAACTCTGCCATACAAGGTACATTTGGTACCAAACTACATTAATAGTCTGAGTGTCTCTCGGTTATAGCGCCACCAGGTGGCCACAGGAAAGACACTTACTTTTGATAAGGTACTTTTTTCTAATTAATTTTGACAAGATTATTAGCCAAAGCAACACCAGAAATTATTTAGACTAGTAAAAAATGATTAGAAAATGTTTAAAGTCATTAGCGACGCTTGGGGGTCATGACACATTACACTGTAGTTTTTATGATTTAATTTGTGTCAGGGGGTAAATAAGGCTGGACCCAATTGTGAGACAAAATAGCAGAAAAAAGCCACTCTTCAGAGAAAAAAAAAGCAATCTACCCCGAAGGGGAAAAGAGAGATCTAAAGGTACGAAATCAGTCCCACAAAAAGGGGCTTCGTCAGAAGCTTCTGGAGGGCTTACAGTCTGTAATCAGAAAACACAAGGTAACTGAGGGGCTAACTTCCACAGGACTGGTCTCTCACGACACGTCACGAGCACATACAACACTATGGAGGCGTCTGGGATACAGTATGTCTCATAGAGAGATTAAACCACGCATGCAGAGAAAAGCTGCAACAGCAATATAACAGGCTAGCAATCAAGGAATACACCTGCAATCACTGATAAGGAAAGGGGAGAGAGGTGAGGGTAAAGCAGGAGACAGATTGAGCCTATAACACCAGGGGGAAAAAACACGAAAGAATGCATAAAAAAATGAGAATAAGTCAAACTAATACTCATAACAATTTGTCTGTATTGTTCAGTGCTTTGACCATTTCTCGCTTGAATAGTTCTTTGATCCCTGAGAAGTTCTTTGTACTTTAATGTTTTTCTTGTTCCTCAACTATAATTGTGTTATACCAAACCTATCTTTCTTTCAGGTTGGGGTTACGGGTTCTCTATCTCACATTGAGTGAAGCTGTACAAGCCAAACAAATCGCTCAAAGTTTTCAATTCACCTGAACCATCTTTTGGACTCTGGGAAGTCTCCAAAGTACATAGAGGAATGCAAACTCCACAGAAGAAGGCCTCCAGTACAGAAAAATCCTGTGTCACCTCCAGGGATCCAGGAATCAACTGAAAGTTGGTGCTTTTTGCACATCGTCTGTGCAACTCCCAGACTAAATAACCCAGTTATATAGTAAATAGTATTATTTACTATTGTCTAACCCAGTTACCATCTATACCGTTGTTTACAATCTGATCAGTTTAACACTGACAGCAGCAGCCTGAAAAACATGATCATTGTCAAATTTCAAAGCTACAGGAGACACACGGCCCGAGTCAACGTGCAAAGCAGTATCCTGCTGTTTAATATCAAGAATATGAGATTTGTAAAGAATTCCTGGCAGACTCCAGTGGCTGCATGTCACAGGATCCAAACTGTGAAGTGGGGGAGGTTTCCTGCCGCCTGCCAAGAGCTTCAGTCCAAAGTACAAACAGTGAAATGACTAATTCCCTCGGTTCTTTCATCGTGAAAGGATTTATTATACCGTTTGTGTCAGCAGATCTTTCTACAGAAGAAATGTGTTTTAGTCACAACCTTTCTCTTCAATATACACAATAAGATCCAAGGTAGATATCCAGGTAATAACTAAAAGAAACCCTGAGCTGGATGTAAAGAGTGTGACATGCTATTAAGATATAAAACAAATTCACCCTCAATATCTTGGCAACGATAATGTATGCAAAACCCTCTTTCACAGGAGATCTGGCAATGTGAACACTGCCTTACTTCTTTGAATCCACTCTGTTTGTACTATCAAAGCATCCATACTGTATCTGAGGTGTGAGGTCTCTCTGTATAGGCACCTGCTTTACATCTCTGGAAGCTAATGCCATCTGCCACTGTCCAAAACATCAATCATTGGTATGTTCTGGTACAACAGGATCCCTTTTCTCTCAAGAACTTTTATGAAAACTCCAAACTCTTTTTTTTCACTGCAATGTGAGAACAGCAGTGGTGGAGTTGGTCGTCCTACAACCAGAAGGTTGGCAGTTCGATCTCTTCCAGGTCCGTTCCGACATTTCCCTGTATTGATGTGTGTGACCAGTGGGTTGTGTTTGGTGGTGGGCAGGGGGCCGTAGGTGTGAAATGGCAGCTAGTGAATAATTGTTAAGCGCCGCCTTCCTGTTTCTTTTATTTTGCCCTGCTCCCTAGTTTTTGACCTGTTTTCTTACCCCTGCCCCTCTGCCTCGTTTTCTTCCGCCTATTTAGTCTAGTCATTCCTTTCTCATTGTTAATCAGGACTGCTGATAGGTTGCTGCAGATCATTTCATTAAGCGTGAGTCATTGTTATTCCTGGTAAATTTGTAATCCTGTTTTTGTTCTTAGTTAGAACCAGATTTAGTTATAGAAGTTTCCCCAACAAAGGGGTTTTTCTGAGAAGGGTTCGACTTTTCTTTGGAAAAGTGTTATATGAACTGAAGTTATTATTATTATTATTAAAAATCCTATTTGGTCAAAATATTATTGTGTGCAGCTTTTGTTGTATTTTTGAGGGCAAAGTGGGTGTGGCAAAATGAATACAATAGCACTACCTAAACTTTTGTTGCACTCTCAGTTTGTCTACACATTCGTACCAATTTTTATTAGTGTATGTGTGCCAAGATTTAAATATAAGTAACATAGTTGGCTATTTTGCGAAAACCTGTAAATCTTTCTTATGTCAAACTTTATCAAAGTATCCTAGAGATTTTATCTCTGCCATACAATGTCTGATCTGGCTCATATTACGCATGCATGGTAAGGGTCCCTATCTGAACATGGATATATATAGTAGCTTATGTTGTCAGTTGTAGCGCCACATAGTGGTCACATGGAACATGTAATTTTCTCGTGTTTTTGCCTGTTACTTGAAACTGTTTTAGAATTAAATGTTTGAAATTTCAATGATATATGTAAGTGAACAAGACTTACAAAAAAAGTCTATTGAAGTAAGTTTCCAAAATAAATGGGAAATCAGTCATTTTGCAGGAACTCATGCTTCAACGAACTCCTCCTGGAGATTTTATTTATCAGTCTCAACTCAATGCAAATGGGAGGTTAAATTGTGAGGAATTTATTGACAGCATTAAACTATGTGTGCGTGTCTTCCGTCAAAACCCTGAAGCCCACAGACAAAGAAACGACGAGTCCTTTAATTGAACAAAAACACTGAATACATTTGAACTGATATACTCTTGTATAACTAAAATAAGTATTGGACCCATTAGTTCACACTTGAGTAGACAACCCTAACTGTTTTTCCTTGTTTACATCTCAGGAGAGATTTTGTCCAGACCCTCTCTGGTTCCCTTCAGAGATTTGCTGAGATCTGGAGAAAAGCTGCTGAAAATATTGTAGACCTGGATCTGTGCCTCGTATAAACAGCGTTGTGTTTAAAGTGTAATAAATAAAGATGAATGAATGGCTGAAAAAGACCTTAACACAGGGGTGTCAAACTCATTTCAGATCACAAGGCGCAAGATGGACAATTTGGGTTTCTGGGGGCCGGAATCATATCATACAGAACAAATCATACAGAATATTCATTGATAATTTATTTGTTCATTAAATACATGTTAATATTCCTATTAATAGTTTTTTGTGTTTTTATTTCAGAAACAAACCAGATTCTGAAAGTTAAAAAATGTTTACTTTTTTTACTCCTCAAAGTATAATGTGCTTCAGAAGTCAGGAACAAACCTTTCACTTCATACTGAAACTCTTTGCACATCTCTGAGCTCCCAGTTATCTACAAAACTAAACAGTTGATTCGATGTAATAACTCTCTTGTAATGTTTTTAAAGGAATTAAGCAACATTACACTACAGTTTTAAATAAATATAGCATAAAATAAACAATTCTACTGAATTTACTGATTTGTTTTCCACAGAAATTCTGACTCTGGTTCGAGGCAAGAGTTAGCTTTAGCTTCGTACTGAAACTTCAGCCTCAGAAAGTTTCCACTTTAAAAACCGACAAGCTTTTAGCAGCACAACAGAAGTGATGATATTGTTACTGGTTTTGCCTCCTGTAGATCGAATCACTGGAAGTCGGAGGCCCATAGAGATGGCCGGCGCCTGCACTGCTCACTGCGTCTATTCTTCCGCAAGAAAAAATAGACCCGTTATATTAACACACTGCTGCAAGGTGGAGACACGCAAGGCTAAATACTTGGTTAAAAAGAAATTTATTAGCAAACAATTAATTCACAATTTATTTACACTATACTGCGATGGACTGTCCAGGGTGTCCCTGCCTCTCGCCCAATGTGAATATGAAATGAAGAATGAAATAACCTTTTTTTGACACATGCACTGTTACATGCAGTGAAATAAGACTCCTCTGGCCACAGACATAGACTGTGGTGAGGAGACACCAGTGTTGAGAGGTAGCATTTAGGAAAGAAACAGAGAAAGGGGTTTACATTGGGTAAGGTAGCTCAAAAAGAGCCTCTTCCGCACTGTCCTTCAGAGGGCATTGTGGAGCAGGTTAAAAAAAGCCACTGCAACCAAGCACATATAGACATAATACGGGGAAAAAAGGGTAGGGTCAGGGAAAGTGGTGGGACCGCTGCAGTCACCCTCGTGACCCCAAAAGGGAAAAAGTGGTTTGGAAAATGAATGAATGAACAAAATACTATATTTGTAATCCTATTCAGAGTGAACTTCCTCTCTCTCAATCCACAATCATCCTGATTGGACGGCCTAGCAGACCGTATGTTTGACACCCCTGCCTTAACATGTCAATCTTTTTTGCCTTGGATGTGTGTTTTGGGTCATTGACTTCTGGAATACCTATCCATGACCCAATTTCAATACCCCGTATGAGGGAAGGAGGTTCCTAGCCATGATTTGATAGAAGGGGGACAAATATTTATAGTTAATTTTACATATAGTATTGTTTACTCACTCCAAAGTGTGCTTGAAAAGGATTCTACTAATGTGAGATTGATTCTCATGAACCTCCTTCAAGCTGAAAAATCACTCGTTAAAAGTTTGGACGTCAATTTGCCATTCGCAAAACAGCCATCTTTTAAACATGCTTAAGTACAAGCAGAAATGAAAATCAGTATGAATTAACCGGCGATCACATTTGCATATTTCCTAAATTCTTGTAAAACTGGAACCACATCAGATAGAGCAATAATTCTTTTTGCAAATAAAACAGAAGGAGTAAGACTTACATATGAAGAAAACATGCCTCAGACAGCGGCTTTTTGGGTGTGCAGGAAACCAGTAAAAAGTTGCAAAAAATCCATAAAACACAATAAAAGCATAAAAGCCGACATAATAAAAGCATTATTAAAAAGCAATAAAGAAGAATTATAATCCACACCGCGAGTGTTAACAGCACTTCCGGTGAAGAACATTTCATCGTCACATTGTAAAAGTGATAAATTCCCACAATATTACCCGTAAGCCATAGAGTGACATCCTCTTCCCGGGACTTTTACCGCACACAGGGGTGAAGAAAGTGCAGCAAAGTGGTAAATGCGGTCCCTCCATGTGTGAGGCGTGTGAAGGGCATCAGGAACTCACCCGTCCTCCCACAGCTCTTGACTGTAAATAGTTGTATAGTGACTAGTTTGGGATTTTATATTATTATTTATATATACATTTTTTATAAATATATTTATATATAGATATTTATGCCTGATTTTGTTTGTTGTGTTCTCCTGTTCTGAAGTTTCACCTCAGCAAACAATCTTCAAATTTTAATTTTTATTATTTATTGCACTGTATATGGATAAGTTTTGTCTAATACAAAGCTATTTATGATCAAAAATGTAATTGCAGAGTAGTAATTTGTTTATTGTGATGTTCATGGTATGCTTTCTGCAAAATGTGCATGTTTTCGGGGTTTTTTTGTCTTACTTTACAAATTCGAGTGTATCTCAAAAAAGTAATGAATTCACTCAGAATAAATTCTTCAAAAGCATTTTGTGCAACTTTTTTTACATTTACAATTTTGAGAGATAAAGCTGTGAAATGTCTGCATTTAGAAAAAATACTTGGAGAAAAAAAAGATTTTACATTTTTTTGTGGTTATTGTAGTTTTGACATTTTCTTCCATTAATATTGACCTAACTCTATTAATATTAATAAAATTTTGGATATAAGGGTTGTATTGATGTATAGAAAATTAAAATACTCTAAAAATGGCACCACAGCAGGTAAAAATGTAAACTCTGCTCTGGCGGACAGTTCTATGGCGGGTCATAAAGGGTTAAAGAGTTAATTTGTATTGTTGACACCTACTTCCGGACTAATAGTTATATTTTAAAATGGTGCTGAATAACTTTTAGGTAAGTTTGAGATCAACCACGGCACTCTCTGTCTGTTCACATGAGCTAAAAATATCCCCTGTGCACTCTACCGTGCTCAGCATGAAAACTCAAGGCGTGCAGGAACAAAGGTCAGCGCTTCAATCCCGTGCTATTGGCTTACGTAACAATTATCGGGAAGAAAAAAAGAAGCATGTTTCCACATGGTTATGTAATATCATCTAATTAAAAATCAGCCAGCTCTTTTTAAAGACAGATATACGATCAAACGGAGACATTTCACTTGGCTGGGAGGGGATCACTGTCTCTCACGGCCCTCGAGTGTTTGACAGGACGGGTGTGTGTGCTGTCCTGGGACACCAGGGCTGGCCTTTACCTGTCGGACAGTGCTGACATTCCACACACAGGCCTCCCTTTCATGACGCTGTGTGAGAATGTTTTGTTCTGTGAGTCTTCAGCACTGGTCACGTGGTGTCCAGCAGACAGGGGCATGTGTGGCACCCGTCCGGTAAACAGGACACAGTCACACAAGGCATTAAAACTAGGGATGATGCGCAACCCCATGACTGATAACGCAAAGTCTGACTGGTTTCTCACAAATGATGAAATAATATAATTAAAAGCTATTCACCACAAACATAGCTACACACTGTTTTTAAATGGATATTAAATGTGATCTCTCCACATATAAGAAGTGACGGAACAATAAATACAATGTTTGCAAAGCAGGACAACGTAAGCATCTTTTGCTTTGGCTCCTTTTGAAAAAGCACAGAATGCTTCCAGAGAGTCTGGTTAGCTCCTCTGTGTGCTTGTGATGTCATTAAAGAAGGCTTCTTTGAAGCCCGGAGCTCTCTGTCAATCCCTGACGGCCTTGTCTTTGTTTCTGAGCCTCCCTGGTGTTGGCGCAAAGCGCAGGGCAAAGAGGGAGCCCCGCTTGGCACTGGAGGATGAAACGCAGCAGCCTGTCGGCTCCCCGGCGCTCCAGCCTGCCCCACTAACTGAGTTTTTAATAAATAATGAGACGCTGTATAAATAAACTACGAAGCCTTGCTACTGCCGAAGGGCTGCAAGATACCAAGGTAACAGCTCTGAAAGAGAGATTCTGTAAATAAGTAAAGAGCGACTCGTTATCACTCGCTCGTGTTTCTACGCTTGTCAAAACCACATTAACTAACACCTATAGATACCCGGGCTGAATGCAGTTTGTTTGTTTTTTTCTTTCCAGGAAAGTAAAGGAATTTAATTATCATGTCAGAATCACAGAGGCAGAAGTTCCTCGAAGCAGGGGGTTGCGTCTCACGTCTGAATTCTGCTTCAAAGAGCTGGAAGAAACATCAGGTGCCATCTACATCCTTTATGTTATCGTGCCATCTATAAAGGCATATATTAGAGCTTGCATCTAATTTATATTTAAATCATTTATTATTTCATTTTTAAACAAAGTATGTTCAATAATTTCAGGGAATTTCAATTTTTTTTGCTTCAAAACTATGTTATATTAGTGAAAGTGAAACGTGTCAAGCCTTGTTTTGTTTAAATTTGAATAATTATGGATATTTATCTTCTTTTATTTACATTATTTTACATAATAAGCAATTAATTGATAAACATTGGTAAAAGCAACTAATAGCAAAAAACATCTTACGCAAATAAAAAAAGTACAAATAAATTAATTTTTAAATAAAACGTTTATAAATAATAGGAAATAAAGGAAAATATAAATAATCAAATATGATTATTATTATCAAATATCAACAGAATTCAATCAGTACTCAATTTTAATTTTTTAAAGAATTTCGTATTTTTTTTATTGTTTCACATTGTTCTGTTCAATATATTTTTGTTTATTTGCACCATTAATAATTTGAGGGCCATTAATGTTTCAGGTTTTCTGCAACTGTCAGAATCTGATAAATAAATTGCAACACAGTCTTTGTGTCAGATAAACTTAGCAAAAAAAAAATCCCTTTAATTTTATAATTTACATTTATATGAAATATATTTAAGATTGGGTCACAAGCAACTGATGATCCTCCATTGGTCAAAAGTAAATGATAAAAATAAAATGTGACCTTTAGCTATAGAGCGGCACAGCAGATGCATCATGTGCTGATGCATGTGCTCTATTCTCAGCATCCCTGCTTCACACACAGGCGAGCACACGCAGACCTGTACGGGTGATCAATCACCAGCAAACTCTACTGACAGCAGGGGCAGAGAGAAAGTAGGTCTCCAATAACAAAACATATCACATCCCTCTGAATTTCCTCTCCAAGAAGGTCTTTTATGCAACTCTCCCATCAAATATTGAGGTCATGCAATATATCCCTTAATCTTTGACCCAATCTTGGGACCTTAGAACCAGTTGCATAATGTGATGTTATGCCATTATCTCCCATTCGAGTTGAGAGGCACAGGGTAACAACCTACAAGATCAAGTTTAAAGGGTAGTTGTGCCTGGTTCAACATGATTAGTTCAACTCGTGTGGAACTAAATATGAACAAGTGCAATGTGCGAGACAATGGGATGAAATATCTGGAATCTACTTCCTGTGACGGCTGGGAGAATATGAGAAGAAGAGGACGTATGCTTTATTTGTTTATTAAACCTCAAGAATGTGCAAATGGAGCCAAAGGAAAACAAGGCTGTGAGGTAAGACCTCTTGTGGCTCGCTTTTACCCTGTATCTATAGCCCCCACGTAGCACAAAGAAGAAGGAGAATGTAAGTAAAGTTTATAAAACTACGGGTAGCATAAGGACCCAGGAGAATGGAGCCTGATCCACCCCAGGAGTATCAGAAAAAGAGTAGAGCTATAACATTCTAAAAACTGCCAGGTGAAGATACGCTAAGAAAAATATAAACGCAATACTTTCAGTTTTACTCCCATTTTTTGTATAAGATCTGGAATATTTCCAAAGTACTCAAAAGACTCATTACTCTCCACTCTAGTTTACAAATCTGACTAAAGGCCTCTACACACCGATCCGAATTGAGTTTTGCAGAAATCTTCAGATGGTTCCATAGCAGGCTGTTCTTCGTGTGGGTCGATGGAAATGTTGATGCAATGACGCTCCCTGCCTGAAGATGGCGTTTGCAATACAGCAGAGGCACTCCACACCACATGGGGAAATTCAGAGGAAAGAAGAAATCAAAGGAGAAAATTCTGGATGTTGAGCAGTTTATTCTGTTGGGGGATGATCACAGGGAGCTGGTTGATAAAAGAAAGAATTTGTGGTGCGATATTTCTTTTCTGTACGAAGTCGCAATGAAAATGTGGGATGAGCGGCTATTTTATGTCATACTCTTGTTTCTCTTTGCGAAAAACAATTCCGATATGCCAGAGCCCATGATGCCCATGCATTTCGCTCGAGGCGCAAACCCACACGAAACTTCGGACCGGTTTGTAGAGGCCTTAAATTGGTATAAGTGAGCTCCTCTACTTTGCCGAGATAATTCATCCCACCTCACAGGTGTGGCATAACCACAATTGAGCATTGTGTTCATTAAGCCTTTACCACCAAAGCTGTTGCGGGCGACAGAATAATGACATTCGCACGTCAAACTACCATGGCTCTGGTTGTATTCGCAAAAAATACCAAACAGATTCTGAAAAAATTCTGAGTACATTTATTATAATAATGACAACATTGTGTGGAGCTTGTGGAGCATAGGTGAGCAGCAACAGATGATTTCCTGTTATTTAATACTTGACCGGTGATTTAGCCAACATTTCATTGTAAATATTATATTTATATTGTATATAATAGTATTATTATATACAAAGTGTTGTCTTTGTAGTAGTTGGTATAGTAGTGTTAGACTGTAATGTTTTTTTATGTCTGTGATTCTTCCGCATCTGCACATGAAGTGCGTCTTTTCTTCCTTATTTCCTCTGATTCTTCCTCCGTTTTTGGCACACATAGTGTTCCATTTCAGTGCCAATCAACTTGAGATGATCGTCAAGAGTGAGGAGAACTCCTGGGAGATTTGTGGAAGAGGATGCAGCAGCATGCAGGGGGCATGTCACCGTCTCAATCACAGTAAGTAATACATTTTTTTATACACTGGAGATATTCCCAGCTTTATAACAATAATGTTTTTCAAAATATAGTGACATTTTTTTCTAATTGACTTTATATAACATTGCTTTATTATTGCTCATGCTCATATTTCTGCATACTGCTCATATTGCTTCATTAATTATTTTCATTTTATCTTTTGCTAATTTTTGTATAGAAACACAAGGGTTTCTTTTGGACAAATCTAATTAATCTTATGTAATATATTTATAGAGATTCTTTTGATAATGGGGAAACCTCCTGTGTGCTCTGTCTTCAGCTGAACTACTTCACAAAATTCAACAGCTGAAAAAAAACATACCTGGACCTTTGTATATAAAACAACCTGTGAAATGAACACCGAAAGCCCTTTTCAAAGAAAACTGGTTGAGTTGATGTAAAATATTTTGAGGTTCAATTTTTAAAATCTCAAAAGTCTTGTTGCTGTACGTTTCAAAGAGAAACTCTCTTTTCTTGTTATTACACACTGTACTGAGCATTTATAATATAAAAATAACAAATATTTGCCAGATTTTGAAAGTTTTATTTCCCCTGAAAAGAAAAACAGGTAAAATACAATCAAACAAAGACTATTTTCTGACACAATGACTCAAAAAGTGTGGATCTCAGCTCGTGCTCAGTTGCATGAGCACATGGCTTTGTTCTTTTTTGTTTTGCTATGTGCTCACCTGTGCTCCTCCCTTCCCATCATTACATGAATATTAGTTTATTTTTCCTCCATGCCATGGGTGTTTCAGCTACTGTTTACTTGCCACAGTTCTAATGATGGTTACTCTATTTAGCAAGCTCTGTTAGACCCAATGAAACATTGACACATTGATTAAACTTCTCAGAAGCTTTAAGTGTTTGAATGAACCTCACTTCTCTAAAGAGGTTGGTTCTTCTAGCTTGTGCACGCTGTGCTCAAGACCCATTTTATTACTCAATCTGGGCTAAAGGCAAATACAGTTACATCCAGTAAATATGTACAGAAACGAGACTATAGGAGTGATGGAAGATAGCACATGAAAACCAATATAAATAATGTGAGACAAGCAAGGGAATAAAAATCATGAAGGGATAATGAAAAGAACGGCTGGGTTGAAGGCTCTTTAAAGTTCTCAGTTTCATCAAAGTGGCACTTAACAGCTTTCATATTAAAATGATTAAGCACCTTTTGAGGCAGTGAGAAGATTGAGGGCAGGAGCGAGGGAGCGCAGAGAGTGATCTGAAAGATGCCCGAATGTCATAAAGTCTTGTAAAATAAATGCTAGCGACATACAGGTCGTATAAGTCTATTCTTAAATCACATCATGCTGCTTGTATGAGAAAAAGGTTGAATATGTTGATCTGGAAAAGCTACAAAAAATTAGTTCTAAGCTCACCTTGTGCTCCCTAAATCCAATAGCAACCATTTCTCAAAGTCATGAACTCTTCTCTATCACTAGGGCACACCCCCAAGCGAATCCAGTCATTAAAACTTTAATTAAGAAGCCACTAGTTTCACACCCATTTCTATTTTTCATTTTATGTCTAAAATACTTGCAAAAGCAGTATTCCTTCCTGAAAAAAAATGATCTCTACGAAGAGTTTCAATCAGGCTGTAGACCGCGCCACAGCACAGAGGCTGCTTTAGTTAAAATCCTAAATGACCTTCTCCTAACATATCCCTGTTGGCTTTGCTTGATCTTGGCGCTGTATTTGACACAAAATTCTACGCGAGAGAGAGAGAGAGAGAGAGAGAGAGAGAGAGAGAGAGAGAGAGAGAATAGAGAACTACACAGGTTGTCCAGGGTCCAGCTCTGAAATGGTTTATCTCATAACTCAGTTTGTAAACTTGATGAGTAGAGGCATTAAAAGAAGTAAATATTATGACTGGGATGCGCAATAGAACATATAGGTTTTGCGCCGTGGTTTGGATAAGACTCCATTATGCTTCACATCTGCTGCAATTTATTTGTTAGAATCCAGTTCGAATGTATTTCTCATTTCTCTATTTCTCTATTCAAAAATCGGCCAATCAGAGCAATGCATGATTGCTCTAATTCAAAGAGATTCAAACTAAATCTACTGAAACAAACTTGAAGGCTCAAAATAAGGCTTGTATTTACATTGCTTTAAAACGCTAATGTTTATCACTGTATCTAAATCATTTGACATCACTGGAACCAAACAAGAAAACAACCAAAAGAGCAGAGTTTGCAGAGCAAAGGTAAAGAATGTGAAAATGCCAAAGTAAGCCGAAAGGAATCTGGTGAATGTGCTCTCGGGAGACCCGTACAAAAGGAAACAGCCAGTCTCGTAAACTCCTGCAGGTGTCCCGTGCAGGAGAGACATGGAGAGTTTCCTGATGTTAGTGAAGCTAGATGCTGTGGGGATTTCCACAGCTCCTACACTCTCTATCTCAAGCAGCGCATTGGCTCCTGAGCAACAAGGAAAGACGTACTTATCATGGAGTATTTATTAAAGACAAGATGAAAAGGGTGAATCTGGAACCCTTCAGCTGTAGACCATTAGTTTTGCTTTTATGGGATGATGACTCTAACCTTTAAGAATGACTATGACGAAAAAACAAGCGAACGTAATAACCTTTTAACATTTTAAGGAACCCTATAAACACTTCTTGTATTATTTTTTCTTTATTTGTCGCAACTATCTCCCTCCTAACAAAGTCATTTTAATTTCTGACTGCTTTGGTGCTCCAAAACTTTTAAACAATTCCTATTCTTGTCAAGAACACAGACAGAATTTCTTTTTCCTTCTTCAGAGGGATCTGGCCAGCTCATGTTCTTCTGAATTTAAATGCAAAATAATCTTGTTTACAACATTTCAAAGCTTAATATTAAATTACTACATGATGAGGGACAGAAGTGTTTGTCACCATGTTTTTTAACAATGGCCTTTATTATCAGTCAACACATTTAATTGTTTAAAGAGTTAGGGACAGAATAGCAACATTATTAATGGATCTGCACTTATTTTGCTTGCAGAAAATGAGCCCGTGAGTAGCTTTGCATACGTTTCACTGCACAGCTGGATAGTTTGGAGAACATCCAAAACCCTGCTCTGCAGGCTGCAAAGAACTCTCCACTACATCGTTCCATTCACATAATCATCAAACAGCACACCACTTGATTTGTTCTGGAAGATTTCTGGATATGACACGAGTATAAGACCTCAGATCGATCACAAACATTGGGATATTTGTGATATTAAATCTCTCTGATGGAGACTCTGTCGATAGATTCAGTACATTTCTCTGTTTTACTTCAGGGGTCACATGAGCTGAGTTTAAAGAGCGTGGAAAATGAATCGTGACCTCCAGGAAGGGCGATGAAGCTTGAGTCAAGAGAATGCATTGAAATGAGTCCGAGGTGCCATTAGTCAGACTTATCTTAATGTTCCTTCGCTGAAGCATCTCCTGCTGCATGTTTCAGTGGGAGATAGCTGGTCGAATTCTTGCACTTCTTAACCTCTTGACCTCCTCTTTTGAATGCGAATACTGAGGCTGGACAAAGCTGTGTTTCTTAAACAGCCAGGGACAATAAAACAAAGCCCTCAAGGGGTCAATCAGCAGGGTGCAGCTCAGCACTTTTCTATAGAATTAAACCATCATTTAAACACATTTTACAGCAAGGTGCACTAGCAGGAATTATTAAAATAACACATTAATTGCGTTGCCTTCAGCAGATTTTCTCATTAAAGTCCCATAAAATATTTTACCCAGCAATGAGTAAAAAAACAGAATTTTTTTTTGTGTAGTGGTATAACTGCAAATGAAGCTCAAATAGAATCCAAAAACTTCTAAAATTAAAACCGAAGTTTAGATGAAAGATAAACAAATAAATTTAAAAGTTCAGCAAGCGGAAAGAGAACGCACCAAATCCAGCATGACATGCGCGGTCCCGATCACTTCCAGACTAGTTCAATAGTATTTCACTCTCTTTTAACTGTAATTAAATATCTACAGGCCAATTCATTCACAACGCTGATGTTTCACAAGAATAAAGTCCCCATTTATGTCTGTTCCATATGTCTTCCTCCCAGGCACTGTAGTCTCCAGTCAAGATCCACTGCTTTCATCCTTAGTGGATTTCCAACAAAAACAACCAACCAATCAACCAACCAACCAAAACGCATTAGATGGCTTTAGCTGGTTCAAAGCGTGAGTGTCAAGATCCTGAACATAACTAGAAAATCAGAGCATATCACACCAGTACTAAAGTAAATGGATTTTAAAACCCTGCAGCTCATCTGTAAGCTACGCAAAAAACAAAACCTCCATCTTTTATGAAGCACCAAAACATGTAGCGGATAAACTGATTATTCAAACAGGTAGAGATTATGTTTACATTTACTATGCATTTCAGGGGCGTCTATATACGTGATAAAGCATTAGCTACATTTAAAAAGATATGCAAAGGCAAGAAAAGATTCTAGAATCTTAAAACATTTCTAAATAAAATGTTATCTGATCTAAGCCAATGGGTTTGGTAAACATAATGTGTCTTTAAATAAAGGTTAACAAGTGTGTGCGTGCGTGCGTGTGTGTGTGCGTGTGTGCGCGTGTGTGCATGTGTTTGAACTACTTTTCATAATTTCATGGGGGAGAACTTGGTAAACATAAAGTTAAAATTTTATTATTTGTACAAAGCCCTGTACACATTTTGTCACATCGATTTTCTTGACCCCAGGGTCTTTTAACTGTATAAAACATAAACACACATTGTTTGAGTGATATTGAGGTCACTATAATGTGCAATAGTTTTATATAATAAGTATGATAAAAAGAAAAAAAAAAGCACAACCACTGATGGTAGACATGACATAGGGGAATGGCAATCCTTATTTCTGGGAGAATTTATATTTCCTATGTTTTTTGTGGGAGGGGAAAACAGACACCATGTGGTTTACTGGAGAAGTGCAGAGCTTTAAAAGCTTGCACTGAAGCGTCTAAATATTCCTCCACGTGTTTCGTGGCTCTCTGTTTATGCTCCCTCAGTTGAAAATGGCTCTGAACAAAATTTTTCTGTCAGTGAGATTTTCAACAGTGAAAGTGACATCGAGAAGAATTTGTCTGAGCAGAAAATAAACTCTAGGAGGACCCTGATTATGAGGAGGTCCTCCTCAGATGAGAATGGGACTCCTTCTGTTGTCTCTCAACCACCAGCCGACACATCACCTTCTAAAAATATAAAGTTATTATGGTCCCACTCCACCCTTGAATGACAGGGTAGACTAAGTGCTGCTAAAGTGATTCCAGGTTTGATATACTGAATCAGCATTGAAAACGACATTGTTGAAATGATAAACTCAGACGGGAGGAGGGTCTATGGGGGCCGCTGGAATATGTCTGAAATTTCTTGGTGTCAAATTGTTATTATGGTCATATTTTATAAAAAGCAAAAAACATATAGCAATAAATAGTACAAAACTAATTAAACAAAATATATACACTTTTACAATTTTATTTGGATTTGTAAATTTGTCTATAGTAATGTATTAGGTAAACTGTATGTATAAAGAGAGGTGAGTGGGGGTGGGGAGTGTACTTGAGAGTGTTGTTAGTCAACAAACCCGATACTATCCTAAAAATTATCCAAAAATAATCATACTTTACAAAGGGTTTTAAATTGACACCAGAAGGGTCAAAGGTGTTTGTGGAGTTTAGGGTAACATGAGGGTTAAACTTGGTTTGGCTCATACAAGATGTAATTCTTTTCTTTATGATCACTAAAATAGTTGTAAGAAGTCCATTGCCATTTCTCTTATGTTCCCTTTTTTTCAGAGAATTTTACAATTTCAAAAGTCACTGTAATGTTGGAACAGGAAGTTGCCCATTCCCAAACTATTCCCACAATGCTGAGAGAATGAAAATTTCTCAATTAAATTGTTGAAATGAATTAGATTAAGGCATTCTGTTCGCTGGAACTATGGCACCAAGCTCAGCACCAGGTGGAGAAGCGTGTTTTTTCACTCTAAAGAATCTATTTGCACTGCTCTAGAGTCTGCACTGCTCACTGCTCACTCTCTACAATGCACTTGAGGACGCATGGACTTTGGTGCAGCTGTTTGGCCATGATTTGGATTTCAGTGGTGTCCCTATGAATTTTTTTTTCCCTGGGCTGTTTGAGTATTGTGACTTATGGTGATCAATAATTCCGTATACCCTCGGTTTACTCACTTGTTTTGATGATTAGACTTCCCCGAATTATGTGTATTTGTAACTGACTAGCAACTGTTTTTTTTTTTTTTTACTTTTTTAAACTAGTATACATAATAGGTGCTTGATTAGCTGGGTGTGGGTTGGAGCTGAACTCTACAAGACGTCAGCCCCACCTTTGGGCACCACTGGAGTATACAATAAGTCACACATGAAAATGTAATGTATGTGAAATAAATGAACTGATTGCTAATCAATTAAAGAACACTGACTTTCATCACTTCTTTATATACAAAAATGCCATTTTTCTATACAATTTGTGTTGGGTGAGCAAAGGTGGAAAATAATAGTACACCACCTTTTTAGGACTACACCACTGGATTTAAAAAAAACTCACATATGAGCGTTTTTAGAGAAATATTAAGAGCTCAGACTTACAACAATTTGACATGTTTTATTTAACAATTTACACTCTGTTTTATTATCTGCTGGGTTTTATTTAAAATACACCCATATGTCGTCAATACGTTTGCGACCACCAAGCCCCTGTGTTGAAAGAGCCGCCATTGTGGTCCATTGTCTGTGATGAGTGACAACAGTGTGATGTGTTGAGCACTTTGTGCGCTGGATGCCAGGTGATGGGCACCAAACAAGGATAGAATGCAGCAACAGATACTTTTTAGGTTTTAATCGATACGCACATTTAGCAGAAATGTCATCATTTTAAACGTCTGACAGACCACCCACTAACATTTTTGTCCATTCTCGTCTCGTCAACGAAAACTCATCATGTTTTAGTCATCAAAGGGTCATCAGTGTTTATCTCGTCACCGTCTCGTCATATTAATGAAAAAAAGTGACGTCAACGAAATGATTTCGTCATCGTTGACGAAAACAACACTGGTGCTATGGTGACATTCGTATGTCGAACATTTCGCATCTCGAAGCAAGTTTTACTTGTAAAACGCCTAATCCGTGCAACGGCTCTCAGAAACAACAATATAAGTAGATTAAAAAAATTGGAAAACCTGACAAAAATCAAGTAATGTATCTTCAATCCTTAAATCTACAAATTGTGTTTTATTCTGTTTTATTATCATTTATTACTTTAACAATCAACATACGTAATATGTACACAAATCTGAAACCTTGAGTGAAACGATGTGTCGGAGGAGGTGGAACGGATGGTAGAAAACATTACGGCACCACGTATGAAAGTTATCTTTCTCAAGATATTTCACAAATTTCTAACACAAACACGGTTTTAAGCACAAGCGTAAACCGATCCAAAAGTGTGTGAGAAGGGATGGAAAGACGCTTCTGAGAATGCGTCACAGGGTTTTTCTAAGTTGTGCTACAGAACAGCACTTTCCACATGATGAACGTTATTTCTTTCACGACACCTTGACTCTAACATTTGTTATAGCACATTATTAGTAATCTATACGTAATGTTTCACTGTGTTGTTGAAGTGTTTTGAAGCGAAACAGACCCTTTTTGCACTGGGAGATAGGAGAACCCGGAAGCGCAGCGCGACGTCAGACAAACAAGTGGAAAATACAGCAGAACAGCTTGAAATTGTTCGTATCGCGAATTTTTCTGCGCATCTCGAAGCAAAAAATTTTTCAGAGTGACCTCTCGTATCTCAAACATTTCGGAACTCTAAGCATTTGTATCTTGGAGTACCACTGTATTTGGGTCTTCAGAGGTTTGGGCAAGGCTATTACAAAACCTCCAGCTGAGAAAAAACTACAGCTCTGACTCGAAATGACATCATCCAGGCTAGAAGAAAGAGAACAATCCTGGGGATGCGAATACAGAAGCAAGATGATAAAATCCACAAAGGGAATGTTTACAGTGGAAGGAAGTTGAGAATTCTGATGCAACGCTCCTGGCACAAAACAGGATTCTCCCAAATGCTTCGATACCCAAACTATTAATTAAGCGTTGCATACTAGCACTCATACTAAATAAAAAGAAATAATAAACACAAGAAGTTCTGCTGATAAGCAGCCAAATCTCCAGACTGGGACCTTGCCCAAAGCAGCGCTGGAGTGTCTTAACCTCAGAGTTCTTCACACATGAAAGTTGTTCTGTTCTTGTACGTAACAACATACAGCAAAGCAGCTGGCATTAAGTTTGCCTCCATATGTCGAACTAGTGGCCGGCGTCCCAGTTTTTCATGAGCAGAAGGCTGCAGTTCTGCTGCAACAGTCTATCTGAGGACTGAGCGGTTCTGGAGATTCAATCCCATCATGCTCATTGTAAACAGCTCGAGAGAGATTTTCCTAAGCAAGCAAACAGTAACTGACCACTCCATCTGCTCACCGAGATGAGAATTAAAACTGGACTAATTTGGCATAAGCACTTTATCTTGTTCTGCAGTTGTAAATGGGTGAACAGATGTAGAAGAACAAAAAAGTAAATTTCAACACAGTTTCCACCAAACAGAAATATTATAAACTTTCATTCTCTCCATCAAACATTACCAATACAAAGTGATACATACCACTTGAATCATTAACACATTTCATAATTGAACCCACAGCATGAATGTTCCATTAATTGGAAGACCAGCAATTAAAAAGTGTTGCATGTCGGCACTGATTTTTTCATGGAAATTATAGGAAGCACGCTGATGCTCAACTTGGAACATATGTATTGTAGCGGGTGGCGAGAGAGACATGGGCACACTGGCACGGGTAGTGGCGAGCAGGTGAGATGAGCGCGGGCTCCAGGGTAGTGCACTGGGAAGCGCCACAGGGTGCCTTCACCCCTCTCAGTCCAGTGACGCTTGGTTTCCCGGCCAGAGAAATGGGATCTCCTGTGGCTGGTCTCCTCGGTGATTATATAAATATATATACACTATAACAAAAATATGTGGAAAGTGGTTTTTCTCAAAACTCGATTTTGATGAATTTGAGTAAAAATTACAAAAGTGGTTTTGAAAATCTTTTATTAGGCACCTCAAAGTCATACAAACACAAAGAAAATCAAATCCAAATTTTAATGATTTATTTTGAAATAAGTCATTCTTTCCCTAAAAATGTGACTCCAAGGCATCAATAAAATGATTTATTTAATTATTTTTGAAACATAGATTTTGAATCAAGCGGCTGGTTCCAGAATAGATTGGTTAAACAGTGCCAAAGCCCTCACGCGGATACTCATTGGCCGTTTAAGTCAGTCTCGATTTCTGTACATCTCTGCTGGATTTTATTGACTATGATCAGCTGCAAAATGGCCCGCTTCTGTTCCGTTTTAGTGGAATGATTATAAAACAACATCCTGAAAATATTTTCCAGACATAAGAGTGTATTTGTTCCCTGCTGATGAACACTTAATGCTCGTGGATGCTCTTGGTTCACCAGAGCTCTGCACATTTACAGCTCTGTGGATGTTCAGCACCAGATCTGCCACTGTCTCGGGGCAATACGAGGATCCTCTAACAAACCTTATTAATTCTCTGCTCTTATCTCCTGAAGCTGGCTATCATTACAGCTCTATATATAGAGTCTCAGCGGGACCAAGGGAGGATGCGTGCACACACGCGCACACACACACACATTAACATTAATGGCTCTGGGCTCTTCTCTGCTCAGGCGTAATGTACTAGTCGACAACGCACAAAGATACAGGAGCTCTACACAGATAAGACAAAAGAAACAATACATTGCCAACTGTTCCACCAAAATAACCCTTAATTCCTCTCAAATTAAATATGCTAATTATGTCAGGAATAAAATTAAAAGGTCAAGGCTGTGTTGAAGATTAATCAACTTTATATGGTCATATATTTATATATTGTGGGTGTAACACAATACGATACACATCATGATGGTACGCTCATGGTGCATTATGTGTCGCGGCGTTTAACTAGTATTTGAACTGAAAACAAGTTTAAAAAAACACTTTATTACAATAGTAATAAAGTATTTAGTGAAACACATTTAATGTGTAAACTGAATAAAAAAGCTGGTAAATCCAAGAACATCAGGGTCTGGTTTATTGTATTAATACAAAGTGGACCTACGGTGGCCCTCAAAAATGCTTACTACAAATCAAAAACACAAATAAAACACAAAATATTTCGATTTTGTGATTTGCAAAAGCGTTGAATGAAGTTGATTTGTGTTGTGTTTTTGATTCGAGATAATGTTGTGCACTAATGGGCCACATTAAAAAATAATGGCACTGGGGGTGCTAGTGAGCTCAATTACATGGTAGAGCTTTTAGCCGAAGAACGCATGAAACATCGAAACTCAAGGAGAGCCAGAGGATCCGTAGGGTCATAAGCTCTAGGATGTTAACGAGCTCACCGGCGCCCCCAGTGGTGTAATTTTATTTTTTGCTATTCATATTGTAGGATCAGTAGCCCCTTAGTGCACACCACAATGTAACACTATTACAAATCAAAAACACAAATTTAAATATTAAAATAATATTTTATTTTTTTTTGCAATAGCGTTGTGCGCATAAAGTTGATTTGTGTTGTGTTGTGCACTAGTAGGCAGCAAGTTTGGGCACGTAATTTCAAAGAAATGTCAAAAGTGAGGATTGGATATTATTCTCCTAGGAAATACTAAATAAAACACAAAGAGAACTTATTTTCGTTTTAGAAGATACATCACTCTAAAATGACGTTGAGTTTTTCCAAGTGTGTGCGGTGATTTTTCTCTTTGCTAAAAGTGAATCTTGGAGTGCGATATTCACATAAACAATAAATTCACAATGCATATTGTGACATTAAAATGGAAATCACTATGTAAATAAACAATACTCAATTAATGAAGAATGCTGTACATTTTCATTGGTATAGTAAACTCATTGTCTTATTTGGAGTGATTTGGGCGACAAATCATTCAATACAAAACTAAAAAACACACACGCACCAATTAAGCCAAAGGAAAACAGAGGTCACTCCACTTTTATCAATCTTGCAAAAACCTGTCTTTAAATTGGATGAATGTAAACTAGCCATCTTCTCTAATCTCTAGTAAATAAAAGGCAGTTGACAGAGATGGTGAAGTGCTTTTTCACAAATGCAGCCTCCCACAGAGTTTGCTAATGAACAGTCCCCCACGACTCCCTGATGGGTATTGTGAATGAGAGCCAGTCCTGACAGTAGCTTGAAAGCCGGATTACATTTTGTGGAGCCTTTGCAGAATTATTTCCTCCATCACCGCTCTCAGAGTATCTTAACCCTCCTTTACGTTTGTAATATTTACTAATCATACACCACCACCGGCTTTTATCACCCACGACCCGTGCTGGAGCCTTTGTTTGGCTGCGTCTGGTAAGTAAAAAGTGCTTTATGGAGAGGCTCAGAGGGGCCTCTTTGCTCACTCAGCTATCTAATTGAAAACACTGGCCCTCCCTGGAGGTGACTCCGGCATATGGAGCCGGAGGTCTGGGATGGCCGGGGGTCATTTCAAAGCAGAGGAGGACTAGCGTCAGAATGTGACCTCTCTTGCTACCCCCGGGGCTGGACATGCTCATCCGGGGGGAAAGCAAAGGCAAGTGCAAAGCCATCTCATGCTGCTGGACCGAGTGGTCGATCGAGAACGGCTCAGCATCAGCTGAGGGATCAATGGAGGATGTATGCATACATTAGGCAAGTGAGGGGTGTTGGACAGGGCTCCATCATCTCTAATTATGGGATGTAAAGTATCACTTTTCATCTAGACAGAGAAAATGTTTGGTGGACTATGTGTGGTGGTAGGGATTTCAAAATACATTTATAAATTGTATTTTAGAAGTTCAAAAAGTGTAACCCTTAGACATCCGGGCCAGTTCTTTACTATTTGCTTTAATAAATTACCTTGAAAGCAATTTGTTGCAGTGCTTTATATAATTTTTAGTACAGCCCCAGCTTCTTTTTTTTTTTTTTTTTAACAAATATTTTCCTTTACATTACACAATAATTCAACAAAAAATCTGAATTAGTACAAAAGTACAATTCAGAGTAGCACATTTCATCTTTTTTTAAACTGCAAAAATTGAGAACAAACAGTTTCATGTTTTATAACAAAAAACAAGCGTTGCGACAAAAAAAACATAAATTCTCCCCCAAAAAAATGTTGAAAATTTGGTAAAAAAAAAAAAAACAGACAAACCACTCCTAAACATTATACACTGTTCTGTTCACTTTTTGTTCTAGAACTTGTGCCAGAACTGAAAAACACAAGCCATGTCACAGGTCTTGCACTTCCAAGGGTTGTCTCTTCTTATCACCACTAGATGGCACTGATTTGGGGTCTGTAAAAAGAAACCGAAAGACGATTTTTCTCACATTTTAGTTTGAATTATGTTGGTTTATGTCACAACTCTTGTAATGTTTTTTTAAAACAAAAAATATCAAAATAACAACATTTTTGAAGAAACCTATACATTAAATTTGAAATGAAAATGAAAATTAAACAGTAGATGGGTTGGGTCGTTCCTACTTAATTCGGTGCATGCAGAGACTTTTAAGGGTTAAGGGAGCTTTCAATGATTAACGCATTCTATGATGCAAAGAAGGATCAAATCAGTTAAATTCAGAGTGCATTTTGCCATAATATAATTCCATTTTAGCAAAAAGGTACATTTCAGAAACCATCTATCCTAGAAAAAAGTGCACTTTACAAATGCTACCATCATACACTTCTTTGTCGGTCAAAAAGCAGAATCCGAGAATCCAGAATCCGAGCGTGTTTTTCCAGATGCTGTGATTGGCTCCTTTGGTCACATGTTTTCAGCCTGGAATGGCAGCGTTAGACAGTGCTCAAGATCAAAACGAGGTGCTGAACACCCGAAGGAGCAAAAGAAGTCCTCCAAAAGCCGGGCTGCTTGCAGGACTGTCTGGAGCAGCATCCAGTTGTTAGTAAATTCACTCTGGTTGAGAGATCAGCAA
This sequence comes from Danionella cerebrum, assembly GCA_007224835.1. Lineage (NCBI taxonomy): Eukaryota > Metazoa > Chordata > Actinopteri > Cypriniformes > Danionidae > Danionella > Danionella cerebrum. The sequence goes on along the minus strand of SRMA01025413.1, from coordinate 71,441 downwards.
CAGATGATTTCACGCAGCATGACTTTAGACAAAATTACAGAGAACTTAAACTGCGTCTAAATAAACCGAAACCACTCTTTATATTGCCGTCTATGTCTTTGTATTTCTGAAACTTCTTGTTGCTCTGGATGTGGCTGTCATTGGCTGCAGATCATTTTTAGATAGATATATTTGATATAAAAGATATATTTGAGAAGCATTTTGCTTGCCTGCGACTCAAAATCGGGGCTAAAATCATGCGTCAAATCAAGAGAAGCAGTTTGTTTTCCAGAAAACAAATAGTTTGGCTTTATATTGACAAAAGAGCGATCGCTCGTCCTCTTCTCTTTCTTCCTAAATGCACCTCACACAATGTGAATTGCTTCTGCGCTACAGTTCATTGAAGCGTCATCTAGTGTTCAGGAGAGGGTCTGTGCTCTCATTTTTAAACGCTAGAGAAAAATACAGGGAGCTGATGACGCAGCCACTATAGTGACAAGTAAGTGTGTAAAAGAAGGGGGAATAAAAATGGCATTTTCCTGCAAACTTACAGCCACTGAACACTGAAGCACAATGGAAACCTCATAAAGTCAAACGAAAAAAAAAGATTTCAATTTTGATATTATATTTTATTGTATTATTATTATTATATTATATTTGATATAAATTGTAAAGTAATTCTATGATCAGTAGTTCACTCAGTGATCCTTAAAATTCAAAATGGTTTTTAATGGATATTATTACTTTTAATTAGGTTGTTAAAATGATAAAACAGATGTAAATACTTATGAGTAATGTTTGAAATGTTTTCTAATCACTGAAAATAAAAGTAATGAAAGTTCAGTTTTGCAGTACATTAATTATTTTAAAATATATTGCAAGACAAAAACATTTTGATTTGTAATAATACTGTTTCCTTTTTTATATAAATAAAAAGGAAAGCATCCTTGAATGATGAGAACATCTAGGACTTTTTCGGATACAGAGAGGAAATGTTTGTGCGTCACACGCTACAGATACGGCTGCTGCAGATTGCAGGTGATGGTTTGCAGCATATTTACATCTAGCAGTGGGTTCGTTTTAATCTCGATTAAGACTTTTTATTAATTTGTTCTTTCCGTTTTAAACACAGTGGTAATTCCCATGGAAACATTGTCTCTGGAATTTTGGGAATTTACGCTAATGTAAATTATAAATCGCAAAAACTTCCAGAGAGAAAAACTTTCCATGGAAACCTTGTGGAAATTTAACAGAAAGCACAAATTACCAAAACTGGAGAGTTGAGTTGTCGCATAGACTCGTCTAGAGTTCAACTAGTTTGGAAGATGGTATATTTTATTTTTCAATGCCCCGATGCTGACATAATAACAGCTAAAAGAAATAGAAAAGAGCTAAAAAGACTGTTCCCAAAACACTGTACAATCATCCATGATGCAAACATCTGAAATCCAACATTAAAAATGAAATTCCTGAGAACTGGCTGAACCTCGAGGCTCCTGTGAAAGTGGTAAATGTAGGATTTCCTACAATTACGGCTTTAATATCTCAGAGGACCAAAGCTATTGTAGGTTTGTGACAAACATGATCACTAAAGCGATTCGCATGTAGGGGTAATTCAGAAATATGTGCTGATTAGCCTCAAATAAGCAGCCAAACAAGAAATACTCATTAGGTAACGTGACTAATCGACATTAGCATGATTTGGATATGCAGCGGCAGAACGGTGCACCCTGATGCTGGTTTTTAATAGTAAAGAAGTGGAGACTTCTGGGAAGCACTGATGTGAACTGCAGAATACATCAGTGGTGAATCAATCTGGAGTAACGTTTCGAACATGAATATCTAAAATACGAACCACCATTACATGACGGATGTTCACCAATAAAGACCTTTTTGGGGCAATTCCTTAAGCGAGAAGTAGATTACAGACCACATGGAGATTAAGCTCATTGGAAGTATAGAAGAACCATCTGGGCATTCATAGGACCCCGGGTTTAATTAATCTGGTAGCAGGGGGAGGGTAATAAGCACTCTTATCCAAATCAGCAATTCAGCAGGAGAGAGAGAGAGAGTACAAGAGATCGGAGGAAAGAGGAATCCAGTGGTGGCTGTTGTGAAGACAGCAGCAAGGTTGAAATGGAGCATAGAGCCTACAGGGAAATTAGCACTGTGTGCGCCATGATGAATGCCCCATTGTGCCTTCTGAGTGCAATGGGGGAAGAAAGAAAGAAAAATGTCTGGCTCAAATTATGAAGTGCTAGCCTTTTTATCATCCTCATGCCCTTGTCAGGGAGTTTTCCCTGGATACAGAGCGGAGAAGTGTTTTAATGAATGTTGTTGAGCGAGCTGTTATCAAAAGTGTGTATGGCACAGAAATCACAAGTTCCTATTGCTCATCACCGCAAATAAATGACCAAAGCTTCTCTTCGTGCTTTATGCAAATCCTCACCGCGGTCTTAGCACACAGCTTTCTAAAAATAGGGTTAGCCTCGAGGATTTGAGACATCTTTCATTGAGTGATTAGTCATGTATCACCAGACTGAAGAGTTGTTTTCCTGTGAATGTGAATGTAACAACATTGCTTTGATGACAGAGATATTTCAAATCTTAATGCTGTCTCACTTTTTATGCTGTATACACTGTAAAAAAAATAGTGTGATTTACTTTAAAAAAGTTTTTTCACTTAAAAAACGTGAGTAGTCTTAAATGGATTTCCAAGTTAAAACTTAAAGACAAGGAACAGTTGCTTTAATATAAAAAATCTCAAGTTTACAAATTTTCCAGTAAATGTTACCAACTTTATATTTATGTCATCTCAAATTAAAAGCAATATAATTTAAATGTACACATTAATTCTAGTATTTTTTTATTTACAATTGTTGAGTAGTTTTTTTAGTGTTGTGTAAAGCCATCTTTACAGAGGAATCTGTTTCAGGGTGACATTCGTATGTCGAACAACTCGTAACTCGAAGCATTTATATCTCAGGGTACCACTGAATTGGTAAAAAATGGGGGGAGGGGGGCTTCAGAAAATACTCACAGAGAGGAGAAATCGCCTCAAGCACTTGTGTTTCTCAATTCGAATTTGCAGAAAGAAAAGAAGGAGAGGCCATAAAGACTGGAACTGTTTTATCATTTTGGAAATAGTATTATTATTATTAGTAGTAATTTATTTTTAAAATATAGTTAAAATATACTTTTTTTGTCTGAAAATTTTGCTATTAAAGCCTGCTTTGTTCCTTGTGTAATTATAAGTATTTAGGAGTTGCATTAAATAACAAGTCAAAGAAGTTTCACTCACATACTTTTATACAAAGTGTAAAGAGATCTCACTGACAACTCAGTAAATTGGTAGTGGGATGTTTATAAAGAATCCATTTCAGATTTTAAAATCTTGTCCACATATGTCAAATGAAGCAATAATTGATATTTCAGAATATTTCAAACTCAAGTATTGCTAAAATAAAAAAGGAGCCAAATGAGCCAGTTTTTTGAACGGATCTTTAAAGTGAACGGATCCCAAAGATCCAGCTCCCTCCAAAGAGCTAGAAATCCCATCACGAATATAGCTTTAATATTAAACCACTTTCATCATTATTTGACAGTGGCATAATTTTGATAACTTTTATGTTTTAGAATATATCATGTTATATGAAAAGATTTTGTCAAACTAAATGGTATTCATATGATAGCAACAAAGATACTAGCAATGAGCAACTTCAATGAGCAGCTAGCATAATGTAAGTCACATTGCCTTATGTTACAACCTCAATTAAAGAGGCAAACTTGGACAACCCTACCCACTGAATCGACAACCTCACGGACGGTTAGTAAAAAAAACAAAACCTATAACTACGTAGGATGATGTCGTGATGACATCACTGCATGCTAAAGTCTCGTGCTGAGTTAGCATGGATGTTAAAACACGGTTTCCGACAGATTCAGATTCAGACAGGGTTTCTCTAACTTGAAACAACTTGCTGCTACAGAACAGCACTTTCCACGTTAAAAATGTTATTTCTTTTATGACACCTTGACTCTAACATTTGTTATAGCACATTAATGGTAATCTATAATGTTTCGCTGTGTTTTGAAGCGCATCAGACCCTTTTTGCACTGGGAGATAGAAGCGCAAGAATACAAACAACAGAAAATACAGCAGAACAGCTAGTTCGTATCTCAAATTTTTCTTTGCATCTCAAAAAGTCAAAAGACAAAAGCAACTTTGGCTCAACCAATGGCATGAGTTTGGGGAGGAGCAGCAGTTTCTCCAAACAATAGAAGATAGTGTTGGTGGAAAAAAAAAGTCAATCCAAAACACACACTTTTAATTTAAACATCTCAACAGAACGACCGGTTCCCAACAAGACCAAGTTTGATGCCGCAGTGCTTCCCAGAGCAAGCCAGGGCTTGTTTAATAATTGAACCCCCAGAGTCAAGCACTGGAACAGCTTGAGTGAGTTTTTGGAGGGAAGTGTGCTAAAGGCTGGTGATCCCCATCTGTGGCTGCGGAGGATCCCCAGACAAGCAGAACGTTTTAAAGGGCCCGAAAGAGACTCTCTTCACATAATTGGGCTTATGCTGCTTCAACATTTAATTACGGCCTTAAAGATCTGATCATGAATACACCTAATCCTAAGCGAAAGGATGGGATTTGATAAAGATTAGGAAGATTATTCAACAAAGATCCACTCCATGACTGTATAATATCATCACAGATCTGGAATATTGACAAAAGTGTGAGTGTTGTTCAATACAGACACACAAGAGCAGAAAGCAACACATGAAGCGTCAAATAAAGCTCATTATCTCAGGACAAATCTAATCAGTGCCTTGTGAAAAAGATCATATCTGGTGAAGATGTTGTAATAAATGCTGTTTTGATGTATGCACTGTATGAATTTTATTGTTGCCTTGAGATTAAACAAAGCGAACAGTTTGTTGTGAGGAAAAGTTGGAAAAAAATCCACCTACTAAATAGAGTGCATTTTCAAAAGAACATATCAGTTATCATTTACTAGAAAAACCCACTGAGGGAATATCACTAGGTTTTTAATTAAAATCACATTCAATATCTTAATTTTCTAGCCCAGGCTTATTCCGGAAATGTAACCACTCCCCAATTACTCACCTATTGGTTAATGATTTGCATATTCATGACTTGTATGCAAAGTTACTGTCTGACGTTCATGGTAGATGTTACAGTGACTCATTACAAGCAACTTCAATACTGAGCGATGAATGGCTTTTAAAGTAACATCGATAAACGCTGGAATGGCATTTGGAGGAAATGTACCTCTACGAGAGAAGCGATGGACGGTTAGACAATTTTCTGCTTGGTAAACCCTTGACAGAGACTCATGTTTCCAAGGAGCAGCCGGCAGAAACAAGTGATAATTGAAATTAATTTTTCTTAAACGAGTTGTGACCGTGTTCACTGGTGACCCAGATGTGAACATCGGCTGATTCCTCCAACTTTAACACAAAGTTTAATAAATAATTTGATTACCAATGAAATAACGTCTTGTTTTATTTCGTGAGTTAAAACATTGAAGCAAAATGAAAATAAAGAACTGCGCCTACAGGGATTCGAACCGTTGTAACGAATGTAACCGTGACATCAGTGTTCCTACAGGCTGCGACTCAAATTTTCTTATTAAGCAAGTGCTCCGTGTTTCCCTCTGTTTGACTCTCTCGTTTTTGTTTCCGGATATCGCAAGAGAAGGCATTGCTTTGTGGATAACGCATCACCTCCAGGGGAGGGTGGGGTAACAATGGGACTCGTGTAACGTCAACTGTGTGCATAAAACCTGTTTTTAAAAGAAACAAACTTTTCTTCTGGAACTTCCATTCTGGGATTTTTGAGTCTCTTATAAATCATAATAAAACCCACTAAAAGGCCCAACATGTCATAAGCCCTTTAAAGGACCAAACTCCACAATAAGACATTTTAAAGGAATGTTTTTGATAAGGAAAAAGTTTGTTGGAATACAAAACGGTTAATAAAATTTAAACCACATAGTTTTCATAAATACCATATTAAATGATATCAACCTGTTAGCACAGCTGTAACCCATTTACATATCAAACTCCATAAATAAACTGCTGTAAAATTGGCAATAGTGACTCAAACTGTTGTGTAACTTCAGCACTGACACCATAAACATTGTCAACTAAATATCCAGCTATACACTCACCCATAATAATCATCTTTTGACTAATATTGAATAACTTCAATTATGTAGCAGAAATTATTCTGCCTTGCAGAACACAAACCTAAAGAGTGCATTTTACAATCATCAAACATACTTAAATTTAGCACCTAAACGCACAAAATCTGCAAACTAATGACACTGCAATATTTTCTCCAACATTGTTTTTGTTGTTTTTTACATCACTTCTATTTGTAAAATCCTCACACAAACCCAAATAAGGTAGAGGTCAGGACAGAGCTTTTTCAGGCTGGAAGAATGTCCAGGTTGCTTCCTTTCAAGGCTTCCTACTCTGCAGAGAAATTCCTTCCTGGAGTTCCACCGAAGCTAATCTGCGGTGTGACGGAGACAGCCGTCTGCCACAGCTGTTTACACAAACACATCAGAAACATGTGCAGAGACAGAGAGACGGAGAAAACGCTACTCTTTCAAGAACTCCAGTCATGGACTCCAGTAGCAGGCAAGAGTTAATGTATGGCGTCACAAAACACAAGTTGAATTCTCTGTTTTAGACAGTAGATCCAACAAAGAGTCTCTCTAAAGTCTACTGTATCAAGAGTTATGGCTTGTCTTTCTATGAAGCCAACAGAACAGTAATGGATTTTTAAAATACAATGACGTATTTGACGTAACTTTTTCGTATTTGAGTCGAGATCCGAGAAAGAAGCAAAGTTGGAATTACAGATCAATTGTTATTTATTTAATTTTTTTAAGTTTTAAGTATTTTACGTGTTTCTCATCAGAACCTCAACTAGCTTCCTATAGTCAAAATAATGTTTTAAAGACGAAGGCGAATGTACCGTCTGTAGAACTTTAAATGACAAGTGGACGGTTATAGAGAAGAGTTTCAGTATATGACACGATATTGTGTTCTCCAGTTCAAGCTCCTCCTCCTCAGCTTTTTTTTTAAATTTCAGGATGTGCTGTAGCTATACCTAAACTTGGACCATATGTACAAAAAAAATCATGTGCAATATCTGCTCTATGTGTATCTCAATCAGCGTGAAAACGAGCGCACATGCAAAAGCACAACACTCCACCCTTCTCCTCCTAATTTGCCTAAATGCAAATATGTTAATAAGCGAATAGTAAATGCATATTTACAGAAACTGAATTGACAGTGCTATTGGCAGAGGTGTACAACGAATGTTTACACTATTGCACATATTAGAGCTTAAGCAAAGAAGGTGCACAGAACCCAATTCTATTTGCTCAGATTGTTATTGTTTTTTGTCATTATTGGCTTTTGATGCATTTTTGAGAGTCTAATTGTTCTCGAAAAGTCACCGAATTCCACACACACTGGTGATAATTTATGTCTGATTGGGGTTTGAAAAGTAGAGCCACCTTAAAAGTTTCAGTTTATGGTGCGCTAACAGTTTGTCATAGGCGAATAAAATTCGACTCACACGTATAGAGTACCAAGACTTAAATATAAGGATTATGGATGAATCGTCAGGAAGTTTTTTTTTTTAAACTCTAAAAATGGGCACTTTTGCTTGCGTTGAATTCCTCCTAGAGATTTTATCCGTTCATCTACATCAGGGGTCTAAAACTCTCCACCCATGGGCCACAAATGGTCCGCGAGTCTGAGACCCCTAATAGAACAATAATTAACAGGAAGTAGTAATAACTAAGCCATACAATGTCTGTTCGCGATCAAACTTGCCACGCTTGTTAAGAGATCATAGCTTTAAACATTGATATCAGTTATAACGCCACCATGTGGCCACAGAAAGCAAATTTAACATCAATATGGTACTAATTTTGACATTTGTTAGAATATTGTCCAATACAATAACAAAACAATATTTATCCTCATTCAAAGCACCACCTGGTGATCTGACACTTTATTATGGATTTCATTATTTAATTTGCACATTTACTCCTGAAATGTTAACAGTTCACTCTTGTTTACATCTCTTAAAAAAGTCATTCGATTGCTTCTCGCAGCTTTAAATTTAGTTGTAACTTTGCTCTCTGTTATTTATAATAATTCACCTGAAAGTCAAAATTGGATGTGAGTCCATATTTGCACTGATTCGAGTGACCAATCACACTTCCCCATCTGTGTAGTAGAACTTTTGAAATCATTACAACACATTTGGTAAGAATTAAAGTGAAAACTGTACGCCAGGCAAGTTCTCGCAAATGTGCAAAAAGTAAACCTTTTAGAAAGAGATCAAGCTGATGCAAATGGTTGGTCGAAACCCTAAACTCTATTCGATTAAGCAAGGATTTCACTTAAGCTCACAAATATCTGAATGCACGTGCAGGAATACTTGGCAATTTACTTGAAATTGTAAAATCATAATAAAAAAAAAATTCCACTGAGCATAAATAGTGATTTACGGCATGGAGATATTCTTTCAATCTAAAGTTCACAGAGACCGTACAGTGAAAGAATATCTCAGGATTACAGTGACAGAGCTGCCTGTTCATCTAGACAGACAAGGTCACTGCAGAGTGACCGCAGCTAAGTCAATCAAAGGGCTGCGTAGTGGACCGATGAATGGATTAGCTCAGCTGACCCACTGCCCAGCTGCTGTGCACAGTGCAGTTCTGCTCATGGTAGAGATTCTTAAAGTCCCAGAGGGGGCTGAACAGGGGCAAGATTCCGAGCCATTTCATGACGTGTGTAAAAAACAAAAACATTGCAAACGGGTCCCATTAATAAATTGATCTTTTGACCTGAAGAGTAAAAAGAGTAAAAGATAACCAGCAAAAGTGTAACTAATGGTAAGCGGTTAATTCTGAGTAAATTTAAGGTACCGTTTCCAATTTTAATAATTGGCCAAGCAAAATACGTCTAGCCAGTACGGGGTGCACCCCGCCTTTAGCACCAGCCGAACCCTATGACCCTAACTAGACATAATAGTGAAAGGAAAATATATGGATTTTGCCGTTTTCAGTAAAACCATTTGTTTCTTAAAAAAATAGAAAACAAAGTCATTTTTTTAAGTTGTGAGCTAATGAAAATATGTTTATTGTTTTAATGTTTAATGAAAATATTCATTTTACTGTCAATCCAACATTGTTATTCATCTTTTGCTTTGGACGAAAAAAATCGAAATACTTCTCCTACTAGACCAATCAAGTTACAGCTACTTTTCCAAGACGTACAAACTGGTCTGCCCTAGATTGCTATATCTTTTCAGACTGATGCCACTAAGGGAATTCTGGGAAATCACTGAGAACTTTTCCATTGATTTAACATGAGGTCAAAGTTTGTGGAACTTACACTTCAAACCTGCCCAAGTCTGTCCAAGAACATACCGACCAATGGCCAAAATTATTTGAACTAAAGGCTCTAGAAGGGGTTCAATATTTACCATTGACTTATATTGCCATTAGAAACACATTGGAATATCTTCAAGGTGAAATTGGTGGTTGTTTATGTTTATCACTGACATCTCCCTAGCAACAAAACTGTTTAGCTTATTTTATAGCTTAAGAAAATCATACTGACACTGGTTGATTATATGATGTCACTGACCCCTCCATAGCAACCAATTTGCCATATCTCTATCTCAGCTTAGGAATGTCATAGGAACCTGGGGGTTGGTTTAGATTATATTATAAACATTTAAAAAATACTTTTAAAACGGAACTTTTACATGCCTTCATCAACATTACAGTAGTTACTGTGACATTAGTTACTGAATAGTCAACTGTAACTTCCTAGTTACTAGATAGTTACTGGTTAGTTCTGTAGTCACTACCTCTTAGTTATGCGTAACTAAGGAAGAATATTCTAGAGTGTTACCATAAATAATACCAATTTTTAATTGTACAACATTTGGAATATATAATGAATAAACATATACAAAACCTTATGTCACATTATGTACTGTATGAGATAAAATCATAAAATCTAAAAAAAATATTTTATGTTTGAGGTAAATATGCAATTGAAAGCTACATTATTTGACTGAATTTCTGAATTTTAGATTTTTTTTTATGGACCAACTAAAGTCGATATCTGATGATTTAATTCAAAGATCCGAAACGACCCATGAGGCCTCGACAAAAGGACTTAACCGCAGTCAGAGCGCTAATGTGTTCAATCAACCTGAATCATTTAAGGCCTCCACACAGCGATCCGAATTGAGATGCACACAAATTTTCAGATGCTTCTCAGCAGGGTCAAGGAAATATTGATGCAACGACACTCTCTCCCTGAAAATGGTGTTTGCGGTACCACAGATGCACTCCGCACCACATGGGGGAAACAGGAAAAAAGAAGACGACAACTGAGAAAAAAAATCAAATAACACAGAGATAAAATCCTGGATGTCGGGTGGTTTATTCTGTTGGTGGCTTTCTCAATTCATTCATTCACTTCTTTTTTCTGGGAACCAAACTAATCCTTAAATAGAGTAGAATGCAGGTCTGGAAGCAGAACTCACTGTGCATTGTATTGAGGGAGAAATCACCTGAGGCAAGAAATCCATACTGAACTGAAAATAACCATAGAAGCACACTTGACTTCCTAATGTTTTATTTCTGACTGACTTGAGAACAGAAACCGAGCATTTTTCACACATTGTTATTTTACATTACATTCAGGTAAATCGCCATCATTCCGGTTAAGAACGGAGCCAGAGCGTAATGAATAAATAATCCCTCCACAAACAGTGTGACAATAAATGTTTAAATCTGCCACCCATAGGCTTTATGAGATCATGAATTTATTATGAGACAACACAAAGAGCTGCCAAGAATGGTTTAAATCAGTGTCTAAACAATCAGCGCTTTGCAGTTTGCTTTATTTACAGCAACATTAGCAGTCTCGCATGAGGGCCACCAGCACACCCAACATCTATATGCCCCCTGATCAATCTTTCCAAAGGTTTAACCCAATAGCCATTTCTTTCACTCTGCTATTCTTAGCTCTACACTCTCTTCATGTCCTGCTGTTGAAATGCTGCTTAATAATTTATTGGAGCGAGCACTGCTGCTTATCAGTTGACCACACAGCCTTCGGTAAGAGTACTACACCACACTGCAGAGAGCAAGAGCTGGAGGTGAGGAGACCTGTTTAACGGCACACTTCCTGCCTCTCTGACCTCCATGACAACTTCTTTGATGTGTGAAATAGACACAGTTGAGCTCTGTGGAAAGAGCCGATTGCGGAAACCCAGCTGAGAACGCCCACACATACAGACAGAGCTCATGTGTAGGGGAAGTGATTGACAGAAGCACAAACGTACACAGGAACACACCACACGTCTTAGGTTTCTCAACAGTGACACAATTATACTATTTGAAATCCATTCAATTTAAATTTAAAATACAAAATCTTGTACTTTTCATCTGCACTGTTGTGTCCTTTGTACATGTTTGAGGTGGAGTTTAAACAAACTGTTCGGTGAGAGGGTGGAGTGGTTTGAACAACGTAAGTGGTTCTTTGGTTGGTAAGGTTTAAAAAGGTGTTGGAGCAGCGGTAGAACTCAAATGCAGCGTTCAAATTTCAAAGGATGTGCCAAGTCACTACTTTGGAGGTCCGCGTGAAGTCATGAGTCACAACAGGGCAAGTCAGAGTCAAGTCACGAGTCACAACAGGGCAAGTCTAAGTCAAGTCATGAGTCACAACAGGGCAAGTCCGAGTCAAGTCACAACAGGGGAAGTCCAAGTTGAGTTCCAAGTCACAACAGGGCAAGTCCGAGTCAAGTCATGAGTCACAACAGGGCAAGTCAAGTCACAACAGGGCAAGTCTAAGTCAAGTCATGAGTCACAACAGGGCAAGTCCGAGTCAAGTCATGAGTCACAACAGGGCAAGTCTAAGTCAAGTCATGAGTCACAACAGGGCAAGTCCGAGTCAAGTCACAACAGGGGAAGTCCAAGTTGAGTCCCAAGTCACAACAGGGCAAGTCCGAGTCAAGTCACGAGTCACAACGTCTAGGTTACTTGCGTAACCCCACGTTCCCTGAATAGGGAACGGAGACGTTAGTCGGGATTAGACCGACTGAATGGGAGCGAATCACCGTGAGAGCGACTGACGAACATATCAACGGGCAAATTAATTTGCAGGCGTAGGTGATTGATTAGCAATCAGCCGGGTATAAAGCCGGGCGTGCCTAAGCCTCCAGTATGGAATTTTCCGAGGAGCTGGACCCACTTACCTCCCAGCTTACCTCAGATCCATGACTTCCAGGGCATGGCGAAGGGTAATGTCTCCGTTCCCTATTCAGGGAACGTGGGGTTACGCAAGTAACCTAGACGTTCCCTTTCAGTCGGTCCCGGAGACGTTAGTCGGGATTAGACCGACTGAATGGGAGCCTCTTTAAAGGGCCATGCCCGAAGTCCATCCAGACAGGTCGGCACTAAACCCAAGAGAGGGGTTAGTAAGAGGCCGTTAGTACCTGAATGGGAACTCCTTCTGCCCCTGCCCGGGATTCTCATTGACGGGGAAGTCGTCCAACACTGAGAGCTTCTGCTGTACTTGGTTGATGCTGACGACCAGAAGGAGGCACCCCTCGACCCGCAGGGAGGAGTGGCGGAGATCGCGTTGAGGCCCGAAGGGCTACCAGCGGGTCATCGTTTTGCAAGAGAGAGGAGGCAGAGAGGGAAGTCATCGTTACGTGCCAAAGCAAGGGGAGTAACGGAACGGGTTCATACTAGCCACCTGAAGGGGGAGCTGTATAAGAACATAGAAAGGGAGCGCCAGAGAGGGACTCCCAGATCTGTACCCTAGTTCTGCGGGGACCAGGCGGGAGCAAAGCCACCACACGGAACCTGGCAGCGCTGACTGCTCCGCTCAGTCAGATGCCGAAGGGGGGAGGATGGGAGAGCCACCCAAAGGGGGAGCTCTTAGAAAGGTGTACTCTCCCGATGACGAGGAGAGTACTGCAAGCTTACACCTGCTCCGTCCCCTAAGGGTGACTGCCACCACTCAGGACCGCAGAGGGAACAGAGCCTACATCAAGGTTGTAGAACCTGATGAACGTGTTAGGTGTAGACCAGCCCGCAGCTCTACAAATGTCGGCGAGTGAGGCCCCTCTAGCCAACGCCCACGAGGCAGCGATGCCGCGAGTGGAGTGGGCCCTCAGATGGAGAGGGCAGGGGACCTCACACGCCTCATAAGCTAGGCGGATAGCCTCCACTAGCCAGTGGGCAAGCCTTTGCTTGGAGACAGCGGAACCCTTACGCTGGCCTCCGAAACATATGAAGAGCTGCTGGGAGCGACGAAGCTCCCGGGTTCTGTCCAAGTAGATCCGAAGAGCTCGCACAGGACATAGCGAACCCTGGGCTGGTTCTGCCTCCTCCCGGGGCAGAGCTTGCAGGGTCACCACCTGGTCCCGGAAGGGGACGGATGGGACCTTGGGGATGAATCCGGGCCTGGGTCTGATGGTAACCAGAGAATCACCAGGGCCGAATTCCAGGCAGGATTCGTCAGCGGACAGTGCCTGGAGATCTCCCAACCTCTTAATTGAGGCCAAAGCAAGCAGGAGTGTGGTCTTCCGTGAGAGGACACGCTGCTCTGCCAAATGCCAGGGCTCAAAAGGTGACTTCCGCAGCCCCGAAGGGCGACGGAGAGGTCCCAAGAGGAATGGAGGGTGGTCTAGGAGGCCGGAAGCACCTAGCCCCCTTGAGAAATCTCACCGTCAGTGCGTGGCTGCCCACTGATTTCCCTTCAACCCGGAGGTGGAAGGCAGAAATAGCGGCGGCGTAGACCTAGAGGGACGATGGAGACAGCCCCCGATCGAACCTCTCCTGGAGAAGGTCAACACGACTCAGATGGGGCATGTCCCGGGGTCTTCCTGGCGGGAAGAGGACCATTCGACGAACCGATCCCACTTGCCAGCGTAGCACACTCTGGAGGGGGCTAACGCATGGTATAGGTAGTCACCGCGAGGGGTGGTAGAGGCTCGGGGTCCACCGCGGACAGATATGCCATACAAGTAGGGCCCAGAGGTCTGGCCGCGGGTGCCTGTATCCCCCCCCCTTGAGTCAGATCTGGACTCAGGGGGATCGGCCAAGGGGGGGCTGTCACGAGCGCAGAGAGGTCTGGAGACCATACTCTGTTAGGCCAGAAGAGGGCGAAAGAGTAGCCTGCGCTCGTCCCCCCTGACCATGCACAGAGGTTGTGCTAGGAGGCTTCACTGGGGAAAACGCACATAAGCGTTTGTTCCTGGGCCAGCAGTGAGCCGGCGCATCTGTCCCGAGAGGAGCCAGGGACAGGAATAGGAGCCGGCAATGGGTATTCTCACGGGAGGCAGCAGGTACCTGGGCCTCGCCGAAGATGTCCCAAATCTGCTAAACAGCCCGAGGATGGAGTCGCCAATCTCCTGTCTAGGGGTGGAATCTGGACGGCAGAACCGCGATCCTGTTACACTCCGCAGGGATATGAGGGCTCGAGCGACGGAAGTCGCTCTAACTCCAGAGGAGCAGCTGTTGGGCGAGGTAGTGCAGGAGGCGGGAGGGTACACCGCCCTGGTGGTTGATGTACGCTACTACCGCAGTGCTGTCGGTCCCGACCAGCACGTGCCGCCCCCGGAGGAGCGGGCAGAAGCGCCGTAGCGCTAGAATGACTGCAACTAGCTAGAGACGGTTTATGTGCCAGCGAGAGCGTCTTCCGGTCCAGGCACCGGACTCTCGGTGGGAACCGCACATGGCGCCCCAACCAGTCTTGGAGGCATCGGTGGTGACCACCCCACGGTTGGGGTGGCTCGAAAGAGGCACCCCAGACCTCAGAAGCACTCCGTCTTCCAGACCTTCAGGTAAGGGAGCATGTCTGCCGTGGGCAGACGTAGCGCTCCCTGACGCCATGCCCAACTCGGAACTCGCGAGAGAAGCCATTGCTGCAGTGGTTGCATACGCAGGAGCCCGAGTCGAATGACTGGGGCTGCGGCTGACATATGCCCCAGGAGCCTCTGAATTAACTTCAGTCTGACCACTGGTCGAGAGGACACCGCGAAGAGTGCGGTCAGCAAGGCCCTGGTGCGTTCTACCGATAATCGCGCCAGCATGCTCTCGGAGTTCAGCTCCATCCCGAGAAAAGAGATGACTCTCACGGGGGTGAGGTGGCTCTTTTCCCAGTTGACCTTCAGACCCAAACGGTTTAAGTGCGAAAGCACCTTGCCCTGGTGTCGGATCAACTGGTCTCTGGACGAGGCTATGAGAAGCCAGTCGTCGAGGTAATCCAGGATCCGAATGCCTGCCCGGCGGAGCGGGGCTAGCGCGGCCCTGACAACCTTCGTAAAGGTGCGAGGGGATAGGGCAAGACCGAAGGGTAGGACCTTGTACTGGTAAGCATGGCCCTGGAAACAGAACCTTAGAAAGGGTCTGTGCCTTGGAACCACTTCTACCTGGAAGTACGCGTCCTTCAGGTCGATTGTTGCGAACCAATCTCCAGGACGGATGCATGGTAGAATGCAGCGGACCGTCAGCATCTTGAACCAGTACTTGGCCAGGTGCCGGTTTAGACGCCTCAAATCCAAGATTGGTTGCAGCCCGCCTGCTTTCTTGGGGACCAGGAAGAATGGGCTGTAAAACCCTCGTTCCATATCGGCTGGGGGTACCGGCTCGACCGCACCTTTTGTTAAAAGGGCGTCAATCTCCTCTCGCAGGAATGAGGCGCCTGTTCGGGGAACAGGAGTGTGAAGCACACCTCGAAACCTGGGGGCGGACACGAATTGAATCGTGTAGCCCTGCCGGATTGTCCGGACCTCCCACTGTGAGACCCCGGGAAGCTTCCGCCAGGCTCCCAGGTAAGCTGACAGGGGTCGTGGTCGGGACGTGCCGATGGTCCCCATGGCGGGGCCGCCCGGAGGCGGACTTGTGGGCGGAATCACCAGGGAAGGACCCTGGGAGATGGTCAGATGAGGGCAGGGGTGGTGTGCCCCCGCGCTCTCTGCCATGGCCAGCGGGGCTCGGGCCCATGTCGGGATCTTCGTCGGAGACCGAGGAAGAGGAACCCCAGACCGTCGGGCATGCGAGACCGCTATTCTCGGGAGGAAGTGAGTTCTATCTTTGACACAATGGGTGCCGCCGTCCCGGAGGACGGCAGCGAGGAGTGTGTGGTGGACTCCCCCCCCCCTGGGGGAGCTGGGTCGATGACCAGACCCAAAGAAGAGCTCGTTTCCTCCCGAGTCGCCAACCTCAGGGGAGCTTCACTAGAAACCCTCGTCTGCTTTCGAAAACCTCAGAGGTTGGCTCCGTCTTCCGCATGCAGGGGTTTTCCCCGGACCAGAGGTCGAAGGAGTAAACCAAGGCAGGAGACGTACTCTTTGGCAGCGAACAGGCGGAGAGGGTTCCGGCCCAGAAGCAACGCCTGCTGCTTCTGGCGTGGAACTATACCCAGACCCTCCGCCTGCCTCCTGATCGTGGAGACCTTTGACGAAAATCTCCACGGCGACGCCAAAGAGGCCATCCGGGGAGACAGGCGGGTACGGAAGCCGAAAATCGGTCCTCGGGACGCATTGAAGCCTGCTCGAACCACAGATGGCGTTCCTGGACCACAAGCGTGGACATCGCGTGACCGATGTTCAGCACGGCTGATCTTGTAGCACGAGGCGACAATCAGCGGCTGAAAGCGAGTCTCAGAGAGACTGCTGGTCACCACCACCCTGGTGCATGACACGGAGGACCTGTAAGGTCGCCATAGCATGCAATAATGCAGCAGATTTACCTGCAGCTGAATAAGCTCTCATCATCAGGACTGATGAAACCTCCCAGCTTTGGCGGGAACACCCGAACGAGACCGTCAAGCAGCAGCGCTGTCGGGGTAAGCACCGCGACAACCTACCCACTCGGGGAATCGAAGAGTAACCCGTATCTGCTGCATTGACCAGAGTGGTGAAGAGGGAGGAGCTCAATCCCCTGACAGGCAGGGGAGCCTGCCAGAATTAGTGAGCTCCTCGTGCTTCTCGGGGAGAAAAAGGCACTAGCGGTATGCGGGGAACCTGTCCCGGCGCCTGCCTAGCCACCAATTCTCCAGCCGTGACAGCATCGACTCGGGGGGGAGGAGTCACCTCCCGCCGATCGAGGCTGCGGCTGTGAGAGCACCGCGAACGCCTCCGGCTCCAGCTCGGCTGCAATCCCGAAGGAGGCAGGCCGAACTGGAGAACCGAAAGCCGCGCCCCTTCCGATGCTGCGTGGGAGAGCAGATCGTTTACAGGATCATACGAGGTACCGGGCGACACCGAAGCGCCGTCCGATTCACCCGCAGACCAGACGGGAAGCACGCTCGGTGTTTGGGGATGACGCGAGGAATCACCTGACGCCGCTCTACCCAAAACTTCCGCGTGCGACTCAGCAGAGTGCTGCAATGCAAACACTCACGCTTCACGAGAGCCGCGTCGGTGTGCTGGAAACCAAACACATCGCGCAACTCCCGTGACCGTCTTTTCAACGAGAAGCCCACAACAGCCAGGAATAGTGCACGTTTTGCTCATCGTGTCGTGAAAAATGGACAGGATACTGAGAAAACGGCTGAATCACTGGACAGGCTTGCCTGAGAAGATCTTCGAGGTGCTGGCTGCTGGTGGCATGCTATCTGAGCTAGCAGAGGACTACACCAAAAGAGCCAAGAGGTAAGCAACCTGCTGATCTTTCAAGCTAGAAGCGTCAAAGTTCAGGAGAGAGAGTCTCACTCAGTCAGCTCCGAAGGAAAATTGCATACTGGAGGCTTAGGCACGCCCGGCTTTATACCCGGCTGATTGCTAATCAATCACCTACGCCTGCAAATTAATTTGCCCGTTTATATGTTCGTCAGTCGCTCTCACTGTGATTCGCTCCCATTCAGTCGGTCTAATCCTGACTAACGTCTCCGGGACCGACTGAAAGGGAACAGGGCAAGTCCAAATCAAGTCACGAGTCACAACAGGGCAAATCCGAGTCAAGTCACAAGTCACAACAGTGCAAGTTAAGCCAAGTCAAGAGTCACAACAGGGCAAGTCCAAGTCAAGTCCCAAGTCACAACAGGGCAAGTCTAAGTCAAGTAAGAACTAGGAAGCACACTAGGAAAACCAGCCAAAAAATAAGGAACAGGACGAAAAAAAGCAATCAGATAGCAGTGCCTTACAATATGGGCATAAATATCACTCAGTTCCAACAGGTTACACTTCTTTTGATAGAAAAATAATTTTATTTAGTAACATAATAATTTTGAATAAATCGTTTTTTTAGCCCTCACAGGCATTTCGGTACTAACTGAAAAATGTCATGTTCTTTATAACCACCATGGTTTTTCAAATTCTCACAAGTGCTTTACGAGTACCGTTGGGTTGAATTTGAAAATGGTCAAGTCAAAAACATTTTAGCAATCAAATCAAGCCAGGCTTACAACGATGCTTTACGAGTACCGTTGGGTTGAATTTGAAAATGGTCAAGTCAAAAACATTTTAGCAATCAAATCAAGCCAGGCTTACAACGATAAACCCAACAATGTGTTGTTACTGTGAAAGGAGCGTACCACTCAAAGGTTGTCTAAATTACTATCCATTGCTTGAGAACACAACCATTGATCACTTGTTTTACATACCAAACATGTTTCTATAGAGACAATATGACTGATAGTCAATAGCTCCTCTTATGATAATGGAGCAAGAGCAAATACGAACTTTCAAGGAAAATGATTTTGTAATTCTCAAAATCAAACCTTTAAGTGACACGGTGGCTCCCCAGTTGTTTCCTCCACCTGTTTCTCAAGCCATACCTCGGCTCTGCAGAAGACATCTTCTGCAACTGCAGTGACCTCTTGCCCTTGCCCTGTTTCATGGGTGGGCTAACACTTGCGAGAGAGGAGCGAGGAGGAGGGGAGACACCATAACACCATTGTGTCAAGCGGCAATCAGCTCCAGCATTTGACACACTAAAGGCTTATCGTTAAAGTGTCAGTAGCCACAACACCAACATCACATTTACACAGGTGTGAGGCAATGCACAAAACTAACAGACACTGCTTTCAGTCTAATCACACATTGCGATACTGTTATCACTTAGCACTTTGTTTATGTTATAATTATGTTAATAAGAAGTACAGTAGTACCTCGGGATACGAAATTAATTCACTCCATTTAAAACTGCTTTAAGTGCATCAGCCCCTTTTAGCACTGTCTGCAATGGGAGAATGGAGCGCCAGGACCTGGAAGCGCAGCGCAACCTCAGACTTAAGAAGCGGATAATAGAACAGAACTGTTGGTGTTTTTCGCATCTTGGAATTTTTTTCGTATTTCGAAGCATTCGTATCTCGGGGTACCACTCTATTTTGAATGACAGCGAATGCCAATTACAGTGCCTTGCCTTCTTTTCAGCAAATATCACATCTATCTGCTTGAGAGATCATTGGTCCAAAAGTGGTCTGAACACAACGTCGCACCCACATTCAGACACAGTCATGGACAAACGCTATCTAATGCAAATATTCTGCAGGTGTTCCATAAATCCTTGATATTTTATGCAGAATGGTTGAGAAGTCCATTGAACTTAAGTCCCTGTGATGTAATGTATACCATGAGGCAGTTATGTAGTCAGGGCTATACACATGTATACTTTGTATGCCTACTTTTTTCCTTGGGCTGTTTGAGTATTACGACTTCTGATGATCTCCAATTTACATTTATTCTCATCCCCTTCAACTGACTAGCAAATGTTTTTTTAAATTGCTGCTTAATGTGTTTGCAATTGTTGCATTTTTGTTAAATTAAGTTGCATTAAGTGTATGCAGTAGCAGCGAGACCAGGAGTGAAGTTATTTAGAAAACGACAACAAGTCAAATGAAGATGATGTCTCGCTGAAAAGCTCGGAAAAATTATAACACAATGTTTGAAATTTGTTGTAATTGTGCCCACCGCGATCGGGAATGCTCATGATTTTTGTCTTTTCCTCAATGTTTTCTGTTAGCTTGGTTCAAAACAAGCATTCATAAAGGGTCCAGCACCCCAGGACTGAGTTTGGGAACCACTGAAAATACAATAAGGTAAAAAAAAAAATGCGCAAGTGACATGAAATTGTAAGTCATTATAAATAAATTAATTGGTTGTTATTAAATCAAAGAACGTTGAATTTCTTACTTTTTTGCTTACTTTTAAATACAATTTGTGTTTGGTGAGTTAAGGTGAAAAATAGTACACTACCTTTTTTTTTAAGACTACACCACTGCCATGAGGAAATCTGGATTAAAAGTCGTTTTAATGGAAAAGTGATGGGAGATGCCTGGTAACACAAAATATAATGTTTTTTTTTATGTTCTTGTTTTTAAACTGGACCTCTACATGCATTTTGCTATTTTTCATCTGTGAACTGTACCAAATTACAACACACAACCTGCTATAAGAAGCAGATCTCGCGATTAACTTCTTCAAGAGTGCAAACTTCAAACACGGTTCAAACACAACGGTGGACGAGCCTGCCTTTGATTCCTGGACTTTTACAGAAAAAGTACAATGTTTATCTTTGGTAACTGTGGATATTAAAAAGTGGTTTGTTATTTTAGAATAACCAGTGAAAATAAATTGGCTAAACCTGTGAATAGCATTAACAACAAAAATGTTGCTAGCGTAAATGGGGCTACAGACAGAAATAAATTGATTGCAATTTCAATATGAATCTGTTATATTTTATTCCTGCGATAGACTGGTGACCTGTCCAGGGTGTACCTCCACCTCTCGCTAATGTACGCTGGAGATAGGCACCAGCAAACCCCCGTGACCCCAAAAGGGAATTAACGAGTTAGAAAATGAATGAATGAATGAATCGTATTGGTAATTCTAATTATCTATATTTTGTTTACTCAGAGAGTAGCACTGTGGCCTTTCATTTTGAAGGTTGCCAGTGACCATCCTGGAAGAAATTTGCATGTTCTCCCTGTGCTCCTCCGGTTACCCCCTCAATCTCAAAAGCATGCCATTATTTTAAAGGAATAATCAAAATTCTCCTTAGGTGTGAATGTGTGTGTGTGTGTGTGTTGCCCTGAGATGGACTAGCGACCTGTTCATGGTGTACCCCCACCTCTCGCCTGAAGTGAGTTTGCATTGACACCAGGAATTATATTAAAGATAGTGTTTTATATGTGAAATTTACAATAATGTTGAACAGAGAATTGTAATTTGTAAGTAGTAAATGAATGAATGGCTTCAATACAACGGTCTGCTTCTATTCATATACGTATGATGCTGAAAACACGGTCAGATCAGACGGAATCTGCACTACTGTAAAAACTTTGTTTGTTTTCTAACATAATGAAATGCAAAAAAGTGTGCATTCAAAAATATTTATCATAAACACACTGGAAAAGACTTAATTAACAAATTCAAACACTGTTTCAACGGCTAAAAGACATGAATTTCATCTGTAATCATCTAAAACTGGAACTATATTTGAAGGCAAAAGGAATGTTTGCCGGGTTCGAGCTGTTACAGGACATATCATGAAGAGGGATGTGCCAAAGAATGTCCCGCCACGTTTTATGCACTGTAACCATATTTCCCATATATGCAAATGGTCTGTAATTCTTTTCGTGACAAAGAAGAGACTGGGATTTACAGATGGTGGCATTCAAGCTACACGGTCTCAATGGCAACATTTGGTTAATGGTGCACAAATATCATCCTCACGAAGAGGAGAAAGAGAGAAGGGGCTGATTTAAGACTGTAATAAACGCTGGAGTATCCGCCGCAATTAACAACTGTTTTATACAGCTAGGGTTTCTTTCTTTCAACGAGAGGCTAATTATCTGAAGGAGAATTGCGAGATATAATAAACTGTGATGAGCCCCAAGGCGTTCTCCTGGGCTGCCGTCACGTGAGTTCAGTTTCCCACTTATGGCTGATTCCAGACCAGTGGAGTGTCAACACGTGCACCCCTAGTGTCCTCAAACGAGTTTTTGAAGGAATTTGATACGTATGCTACACCAAATCCAAAGCAAAAACGTCCATCATGCTATAAAAGAAAGCCCCATTGTTTGTAAATTTGATTTAATCTGATATTAGTATATTTTTAGTCACAACACATAGAATAGAAAACAATCTGAGCTGGTGTACGTCTGATTTTGGATAAAACATGAAATCAATCATCAATTTATCCAATATCTAAAGAGTAACTAGACAACAAAGAGATCAATGCAAAACATTCTACATTAATCAAAACTCCCAGGGTTACAGTACAATCATCATTCTATTCTTTACATTTAAAAACACTCTTCTCCAGACACTTTTAATGTTGACCTTTAAGCACGTCTGAATGGGGATTGATGAAACATTCAGATATATCCAGCCTGGCGCTTTAGACAAAAAATCTGATATGATCTAGGACCACATAAGAACAGATTTGTATTTTTTTTGCATTTGAAAAAAACATAATTTGAGCCAGTTAGACTGTCATAAACAAATCAGATACTGGTCGCATACAGAATCTACCTTAGATGCCTACTATGAACAGCCATGTTGCGCTCAAAGTGTAAGTCTAGAAGAAAACAGAGATGTACTTTCTTGATTTTATAGCAGATTATTTAGAAAGGAGGAACAATTTGAGGCTGAATTGTCAGGAGAGAAATGTTATGCTGAACCAACTAGAGAAAAAATATGCTTTATATACATGAAATGCTCTTACTTTGCTTTGGGCTGTCTCTAGCAATAGATTGACACACACGTACCGGCCATTTTATTAGGTACACCTGCAAATTTCTAATCAATCACATAAAGCTGTTCTGCTGTATTTTCTGCTTGTTTAGTATGACGTCTCGCTGTGCTTCCGGGTTCTTGCGCTCCAATCTCCCAGTGCAACTACACAGCAAAACATTATGTATAGATTACTAATAATGTGCTATAACAAATGTTAGAGTCAAGGTGTCGTGAAAAAAATATACGTGGAAAGTGGTGTTCTGTAGCGCAACTTAGAGAAACCCTGTGATGCATTCTCAGAAGCACCTCTCCATCTGTCTGCGCTTGTGCTTGAAACCGTGTTGTTGTCGAGAAAGTTAACTTTAATACATGGTGCCGTAATGTTTTCTACCATCCGTTCCTCCGACACATCGCTTCACTCAAGGTAAGGTTTCACATTTGTGTACATATTACGTATTTTGTTTGTGTTTTATTCTGTTTTATTATCATTTATTACATTAACAATGTGTAGATTTAAGGATTGAAGAAACGTTATTTGATTTTTCTCTGGTTCTCCATTTTTTATCAACTTATACTGTTGTTTCTGAGAGCCGTTGTTCAAGATCCGAAAGCCACCCTGTAACGCAATAATTTTGTATCTCTAGGTTGTACTGTAACTCCAAAAAACACTCGTTACAATCAAGGTCTGCAGAGGAGTATCTCTGAACGCACAACACTTCCAACCTCGAGGCAGATTGTCCACAGCAGCAGAAGGCCACACCGGGTGCCGCTCCTTCAGCTGCAGCTATGAACAGGACTCTGAGGCTACAATTTGCACAGACTCACCAAAATGGGACTACAGAAAAAAAAACTACTTAGAAAATGAAACACTGGGTTCATCCGTTTCTTTAGAATGCGTGGCTTTTTCAAAGAGCTCTGGAAACATGGTGAACATTGTTTTTTTTTTTATTTCAGAGTGTCGATCCTTCAGTTTCCGTTTTGGAAACGCGTGATAAAAGTAGCACGAGATTCTGCACTTTGTTTATCATACAAAGCTCTGTGTTGAAACAGGTCTGAAGCCAATGACGATTAATTACCTACGAAATCACACATGGACCAAACCCATCTGAAATCGGAAAACCCATTACGATTGTTTTTTTTTTTTAGGGGACGAATTATTCAGAGGCCGTGTGTTTGTGTAATAAACACAACGTGAACTCAATTATATTTTTAATCATACGATTGTTTCAGATGGAAATTTCGGACTTCAGTGTACAACCATCCAAACATTTAACCACGGGTCACCATTTAAAGCTGCTTTGTCCTGTTCTTTAAGGCCTGAACTAAACCTTCCGTCTTCCGTTCTGTAAAAATCTTAGTTGGGCTAAGAATGAAATGCACTACATTCCCAACAAGGTTGTGTTCACCTCACTGCTGCTCTAAACAGTTCAGTGGGTTAAGTGGACGGAGCTGTTGTAGGGTGGGGTCATCACAGGCTGTGTGTGGGAGCGAGTGCCAGAGAGGTGTAAAGTGTGACGTGAGTTTAAGGTCAAAGATCTCTCTGTACACGAAAGCCACACATCTGTCAGGCCTGCACCGTGACATTCAAATGAAGAGGATGTGTATGTTTACAGGTGACATGTAGTGCTTTCCTGAGCTGAAGCGAAACACATGCTTCACATGTTTATTTCAGGGTCACTGTCAGTGACGCTAGCTCGACTCAGACGATTAGTTAAACTTTACCACACCAGATCCCGTTATGTAATTACCAGTGGTAGACACACAGTACACAAAGCAACCACTTGAGTAAAGTAGAGATACACTGGGTAAAATATAACTCCCGTCATAAAGCTCCCTTCAGAATTTGAGTAAAAGTCCAAAAGTATTTGCCTTAAAATGTACTGAAGTATTGAAAGCACTGTTACTACGGCTATAATATAACATTATTATTTCTGTCAAGACTCTTGCTTAAACAATATGTGAAAAGACTTTGATTCTTATGAAGTTCACCCTAATTTAAATGATCATGGGCTCAAACAATTTATTTTAGATTTCCTTTAGAACCAAATGAAAAAACATGATTTCAGAGCAGACCTTTTCAATTTAAGGTTTATTTTTGACATAATTGGATGCTCTAATTTAATTGAAAAAAATGTTTAATGTCTAAATAATTAAACACAGGTTCACAGGTTTTCTTTTACTATATCGTACCTAAATGTCTCTTTATGTAAATATACCCTGGTTATATCAGATTACCGTAATATAAACTAGTTTCGGGAGTTCCTTCCATCATTTATCAAGGCACGAGCGTCTCAGAAAACGCTGCTTTTGAACCGACACTGAACTGCATTCACGATAAGTTGATTCCACCAAGCGACAACTGAAACGATTCAAAACAGAGGGAGTGCTGTTCCCTGATTGGTGCATGTGACGAATTACGTTTTTTATCCACTCATAATTAAAAAGCCACGACTGATTGTAGTTGAAATGTAGTTGAGTAAAAAGTAAGATATTTGACTCTGAAACGTAATAAAGTTAAAGTAAAAGGTCGCCCCAAAATAAAATATTTGAGTAAAGTACAGATACTTGAAAAAGCGACTTAAGTACAGCAAGGAAATACATTTACTTCGTTACTGAGCCTTCTCAGAAACGCTCTCTTCACACTCTTTCCATACGATCTACGCATGCGCTTGGTTTCGTGTTGGTGTTCGTAATTTGTGAAATATCTTGAGAAAGTTAACTTTTTGTCGTAATGTTTTCTGGCATCTGTTCTCCAGCTCCTCCAACACTTTGCCACATCGCCTCACTCGCAAGGTAAGGTTTCACATTTGTGTACATATTATTTTGCATGTGTTTTGTTCTGTTTTATTATCATTTATTACATTAACAATGTGTAGATTTAAGGATTGAAGAAACATTACTAAAAGTTATTAATTCATACGGTTGTTTCTGAGAGCCATTGCACGGATTAGGCGTTTTACATGTAAAACTTGCTTCGATATACAAAAATTTGGGATACTAAGGCCACCCTGGAACGGATTAATTTCATATCTCGATATCTATGCTTTCTATGAAAGACATCAGGTTTCACCAGAATGATATTCCCAGAACTTTGAGCTATTTTTGGAGCACTCCGTGTCCATGGCTTGTTGTGACCAGCTGCGTGTAAAGAAAGCATGTGCATGACTCAAGAAGCTTCAGACTGTCCCTGGTGTCTGCTTACTATACACAAGCAGGTGAAAGTACAAGTACAGTACAGCGAGGGTGTCTACAAGACAGGGTGTTTCTGCTGTTACGAGATTTTACTGTAATGTGCTCATTCAGCCTCCATTTATCTCTCTCTCTTTTTGACATGTTCTTGTCACATTCTGTAATTAGCTTTTGTTCTAAGCTTTAAACATTGTATAGCTGACTTTAGCTCGGAGTTTATGTAAGTGCACTTTTTAAAGTGAGCACCATCCCTTCGAAAGAGTGTCACTGCGCATAGGTCAAACTGATGAAACTCTAGCAGTGAAACCGTGACCTATGAGCTCACGAAAAGGAATGCAACACCATTAAATTCACTCTACTTTTAATCGGGTCACAGTGTACACATGGATGTTGTTAAAAGTTGTGTTGACATGTGGGTTTGCACAATGTGCAATGAAAAAGCTGTAATGTGTTCTACAGGTCCTTCTCAAAAAATTAGCATATTTGTGATAAAGTTCATTATTTTCTGTAATGCACTGATAAAGACTTTCATATATTTCATGTTCATTTACACACAACTGAAGTTGTTCAAGCCTTTTATTGTTTTAAAATCGATGATTTTGGCATACAGCTCATGAAAACCTACATTTTTTTGCATATTTCATCGACCAATAAAAGAAAAGTCACTCTTCAAATAATTCTGTTCAGTGATGCACTTAATACTTGGTTGGGAATCCTTTTGCAGAAATGACTGCTTGAATGCGACGTGGCATGGAGGCAATCAGCTTGTGGCACTGCTGAGATGTTATGGAGGCCCAGGATGCTTCGATAGCGGCCTCAAGCTTCTCTAGAGTGTTGGTCTTGTGTCTCTCAAACTTTCTCTTCACAATATCCCACAGATTCTCTATGGGGTTCAGCTCAGGAGAGTTGAGCACCAGTAATACCATGGTCAGGAAACTATTTACCAGTGGTTTTGGCACTGGGAGCAGGTGGCAGGTCGTCCTGAGAAATGAAGTCTTCATTTCCATAAAGCTTTTCAGCAGATTGAAGCATGAAGCGCTCCAAAATCTCCTGATAGCTAGCTGCATTGCCCCGCCCTTGATAAAACACAGTGGACCAACACCAGCAGCTGACATGGCACCTCAGATTATCACTGACGGTGGGTCCTTGACACTGGACTTCAGGCATTTCCCTCTCCCTAGTCTTCCTCCAGACTCTGGCACCTATGATTTCCGAATGACGAGTAAAATTTGAGCAACAGTCCAGTGCTGCTTCTCTGTAGCCCAGGTAAGGCGCTTCTGCCGCTATTTCTGGTTCAGAAGTGGCTTGAGCTGGGGAATGCCGCACCAATAGCTCATTTCCTCTGGATGTTTCTACTCCAGACTCAGTCCACTGCTTCCGCAGGTCCCCCAATGTGCTAATGTTAATTTTTGGAGATTTTTAGGTTTTCATGAGCAGTATGCTAAAATCATCAGTATAAAAACAATAAAAGGCTTGAATTACTTCATTTGTATGTAAATAAATCTGAAATATATAAAAGTCTTATGTTTATCAGTACATTACAGAAAATAATGAACTATCATAATATCTGCACGTATAAATACATTTAACATTATTTCCATACAGCCCATTTTCTACACAAGGGATAAATGTTGGCAGTAGGTTTGTGTCACAATCTCGAGGGTGGTTATCAAATTTAGACTTAACAAGCACTTAACTGAATTGAAATGTCTTAAAATGACTTGGCTACAAGAACAAAAACACAAAATACTGCCTTTAGTGTGCAGGTAAAAGTTTCAAAAGGAAATCCAAACTCAAAAGTCTTCAAGACCTCAAAGCCTTCAAAGTCTTCATTGCAAGGCTAAGCAATTCCAGTCCAAGGAACATAAGAGAGTCATTAATCCAGGAAATCCTAGCGGAACAAAAGCGGAAGAGACTGTCCATCCAAGCATAGATAACTCTCATACTGAGTGAGATGAACTAGTGACAATTGCTAGAAAACAAGGGTTTAAATAGCAACACAAACAAGCAGCAGGTGGCATCAATAAGGGAACTCAAAGGGGAGGGGGTATAGGAGACTAATCAAGGCTGAAAGCATAAAATCCTAGAAATATCTGTAGTTCTGTGACAGTTTGTTATCAATGCTATGGTTGTTTAATTGTACTTCCGGGATTCTTCTCTCAGGAGTGTCTTATAATTGCGGCCGCATGAAATAGGCGAATTGAAGGTGTTTTTTTTATTTTTTTTATGAATAATGTTTCTAAACTGTCTTTATGGACCATTAATACCTATAACACCTTTACTGGTGACCATATTTGATCATGAAATGTAACCAAAATCTGTTTACGTTCTTCACTGTTGCGGACTTTACCAAATTTCCAACTACTACCATCCATTTTTACTTTGGTTAAGACATGCATTATTGAACAAAGAGTTCTGATGTATTCCAGGATTCCAAGGAAAGGTAAAGGGAAATTGCTGTCCAGAAGCTGAATGATGAACCAGCCCGGGGGGGTATTCCAGAAAGCAGGTTATGTGACATACCTGGGTATGTTTAAGGATAAGTTCGTGGATAACCTCAACTTTCGGTTCCAAAAACGGAGGTAACTTTCTGGGTATGTATGTAACCATAGCAACTGACTCTCTGAAGATAACCTGCTCGGGAGCAGGTTATGTTTCAGTGTAACTTCGTTTCAGAAGGTTGGTGAGCATGGCGTGCCCTTTTGATGAGGATCCTGTGGACGTAGAAGCACAAATTATACAAGGTTTTTTTCGTCGGGAGAGGGTTATAAGACCACGTATCGATGTGTTTGCATACCCTAATGAATATTTGAAAGAGCGTTATCGTTTTTCAAAAGATTCGTTAGTTTATTTAACACGTCTTTTAAAACCGCATATCGCGAATGTGACAAACCGCGGTTCTGCGCTTAGCACAGAAAACATTCTGTGCATAGCACTTAGGTGTTTTGCGTCTGGACATTTTTTGTACAGTGTGGGCGATTCAGAGCATGTGGGAAAGGCAACTGTGTGTAGAGCCGTTCGTACAGTATGTCTGGCACTTAAACAGTTCTTACCCACGTTTGTACAGTTCCCTGGCCATAAACCTCTGCTTGTTATTAAAGACGAATTCCACAGAGTGGCAGGTTTGTCCTTTGTAGTAAAATCTATGACGCATATTTAATATTTAGTCATATTATGTATATCATCTATACATGTATTAATTATTTTCGTAGTGATATAACATATTCAAAAGGCTGTATAAGTCATACTTCATTATTTTGTATTTTAATAAAACGGGAGCCAATACCAAATTTGTAATTTAATACACTCACGCATTTACTCTGTCCGTTATTTTTTGCCAAGCCAACTCTCTTGCTTTAGCTGATGCAGCTGTATTGCTTCTTTTTAATATTATTGGCTTAAACTCCTTCTAAGCGTGCATTAAAACCTCCAACTCCGCCTCTGTGAAATACGCCGCTCTCTTTTTTTCGCTTTGACTTTCCATGGTGACTCGTGAAATCGGCGATCCATTAAAAATGTCTTTATATATGCACCGTGCACATGCATTAACTCTGGGTAACCAGTTGGAGGTTGATTAAACTTACTCTTCTCAGGTGTTTTGGAACCGACATACTCATGGTATGCCTGTTTGGGGTAAATCAACCCAGAGGTTATGATTTATCATATGGTAAGTTAACCAAGCTTTCTGGAATACCCCCCTGGTTTCTCCTCAAACATTGGGAGGAGTTTCAGACATTTCATTTATGTACTTCCCATGTCGTTAATGGAAATTGTAAACATAGCCCACAGTGGAAGAAAACATGAGCATTCAAAACAAGATTAGTCACAAGCGTATGAGCCAAAAAGCACTTTAAGAAATCATTGTGCTGATGTTTTGACACACGGTCAGGAGAGAAATGTGATGAAGTCATGTATTTGTGCGACAAAGTGCAATTAGCAGATACTCAACAGAGATTTGTTTAGTTTAGTGATGAGATGAAGACCGGGATTTTTGACGCAGCGTAGTATAATGAACATTTCAGCAAACAGCATGAAAGCTAATAAAGCTGGTCAGACAACAAAACAACAACAACAACAAAAAAAAAAAAAACAATCAAATCATTATTGTTCAAAAGGTTGAAAAATTCCTGGTCATATTTTTAGAATATCATGAATATCTTTTTTTTTTCAGTAATTCCATTTAAAAAAAAAAGAAACCTTAATGTATACATTAATTCCACCCATATATTTCAATTATTTATTTCTTTTAATTGAGATGATACTAACTGATAAAAATAAAAATACAAAAATCTTTAAAGCTCAAGCACTCAAAGGGCTCCGGTGCCATCGTCTTTCGGTGGCCAGTTTGTTGCACTGTGCACGAAGACGTATTCAAGCAAGAATTGTTACATTTGCGGAACAATACAAGCAAATAACTAAAGACAACCGCACCATAAAATGTCATGACCCTCAGGTGGCGCTGTGAATTAGTCTGAATATATTTCAGCTACTGTTTTGGACAATCACCTTGTCAATGTGAAATGTAAAACTTCCTGTGACCACCTGATGGTGCTTTACCTGAGCGTGTACTGAGATTTGAAATGTGAACATAGTTTGTAAATTTGGGACTGATCAGACATTTTATGGCTGAATCAAAACAACTTCCTGTTTATGGCAATAATGAAATCAATAAGAAATCGCCATGTGTAATAATTCAGGAACCCATATGCTATTTTTTCTCTATTTTGTGAAATAGCTAATGTCCTGACTGTTTTGGAAAAGCTATTGTTGGGCTAATGTGGTGGGGTAGTTTGTTATTTTGGCCTTTCTCCACTAAAGCGCCCTTTCCTTCTATGTTAAATGTTTGTCTGCTCATTAATAATAAAATTGTCATTTTTTTTACTCTGATTTGATTGTGTTTGGTGTTTTGTTGATGGATGTTGGAACTCTATTTCATTGTAAGTTTTGAATTTCACCTACACTCTCCTCCCCTTTAAAATGAGCCGTAACAATCACACCGTCAACAGCTTTGTTTAATATTTTCAGCTAAAACTGCGTATTGCCTCAAACTTATCTCCTTGAATTCACAGGGAAATCTTTAGAGCCGCGAGCCTTTTCTTTCTGTGATGTGCATTTGTGCGAAATTAGCAGCGCTCTGTGTCTGGTTCTCTCTGTTCTGTCTGTGTGTGTGATTTCATTCTTCTGTAGCAGGCTGTAGGTGGAGAGTGTGTCACGATCCTGCTCGCTATATTCGGCCGTGATGAGCCACTGTTCATTCACAACTCCCCTACAGCTCTGAGTCATGAGAGAGGGAAAGAGAAAGAGAGAGAGAGGGCAGCAAGAGAGATGCAGTGACCTCATTCTGAGTCATGGAGTCTCCACTGATAACCTACATATGGATCACAATTACACAATCGCTTTTTCATCCCAGATCATTCCAGTTTACGCTCACCAAAGTCAAACTGACACTTTTGAATATTATTTAAAATAACATTTTGGATGAAAATGATTCAAAGGAACATTGTTTTTTTGTTGTTAAA
The DNA here is from genome assembly GCA_007224835.1 of Danionella cerebrum. Classification (NCBI taxonomy): domain Eukaryota; kingdom Metazoa; phylum Chordata; class Actinopteri; order Cypriniformes; family Danionidae; genus Danionella; species Danionella cerebrum. The sequence goes on along the minus strand of SRMA01025413.1, from coordinate 39,977 downwards.
TGGTCTAGTTTTCACCACATGGAAAACATCCGATTGATCAGATGAATAATGTCAGCGCAACATAACCAAAAAAGGATCCGTTTCTTTAATCTTTGGTGTTTCAAAATGGTGAGATCCCAATTGTAGTATTGCAATGACTCATTAAAGTTAGGGATTTTCGTAAATCGTTTTTTACAAAAGGACAAAAAGTTCCTCTGCTTAGTTGAGCCCCGGTGTGCCCCTAAAGTACACTGTGTTCATCACGGCAGCATCAGTCTGGCTGCCTGGCCCATGAGTTCCGGTCGCTTAGCAACCGCTCCCCTGATATTTGAATTGCCATGCATTACTATGTCTGTAGTGATATCATAGTTACCCTGGCAACCATGGCCGACTTTTTGTGACACTTGCACTTCAAACTATCCATCTATGGGTCACTGACATTTTAATGCGTCTGGGAACAGCACTTCTGTTAAAAAGTTGGATTATTTTCCTTTTTTAACATGTATTTATTCAAGCATATTTGGGTTTATCACTTTTATTGTTAGGGGTATTTGATTTTATATCACTGTGTATGTTTGTCCAGTAAAGATTTATGAGCCGTTTAGGAACCGGTACAATTTAGAAAGGATGGATTTGGCACCAGGTATCTCTCCATCCTCAAATTAACCCTTCATTGAGGTCAATATGACCAAATTCAGTGTTGACCGTATGTACATGTACACATTTTGTCAAATCGGTTTTGACACCAGGGTCTTTTAGCTGTATACAACATCCAAAATATAAAAAAATTGACACATTTTTGTTTTGGGTGAATTTGAGGACACTATAATATGCTATGATTCTGTAATGTGCACTAAAAAAATTTTGTTTGTTGTAAAACAAAACAAAACAAAAAAAACCACTGACAGTTCACAGGACATGGGGGGGGGGGGGGTTCTAATTCTTGGGAGAACTTTGATATTTGAGATTTAAGCATAAATCACATGGTTTATAGGAAGGTGCTGAGTTATTAAAGCTTCTAAACTATTCCTCCTTGTGCTCCATGGCTCTCTCTTTATTCTCTCTGAGTTGAAGATAGCTCTAAACAAAGGTTTTCTGTCAGTGAGATGAAAACTGACATCGAGGAGAATGTGTCTGAGGCAGAGGATAATCTTGAGGAGGACCCTGATTATGAGGCGTCCTCCTCAGATGAGAATGAGACTCCTAATGTTGATCCTCCTGTTGTCTCTCAACCGGCAGCAGACACAACATCTTCCAAAAATGGAAAACTATTATGGTCCCGCTCCCCACTTGAATGAGAGGGTAGATTCAGTGCTGCTAAAGTGGTTCCAGGGTCCAACAGGTATGCTGACTGTCATGTTCAAGATATAAAATCCACATTTCAGCTTTTCATTACACCACCAATTGAAAATGATACTCTTGAAATGACAAATTTTGAGGGGCACTGGAAAAACTTTGATGTGACGGATTTCAGCCTGCATTTGTTTGCTCATTTTGGCAAGAGTTTACAAAATGATTGGAATATTTTTCTCTTGGTGTCTAAAAAATGTATTATGTTCATATGTTATAAATAAAAATAATATACACCAATAAAAACTAATAAAACTAATTAGTTTTAAAAAACGAATAAAACAACAAAATCATACACATCATCTTTCAAAAGTCACCAATGTCACAACGACAATTATGTGTTTAAAAAAAAGTCACACTTTTATTTTCCACGTGAAGTAAATATAGTCGAGACATTGGCAAGGCTAGAAATAATATTTATTTAAGATAATATAATTTTTTTCCTCCTAACTTTTTGCTAATCCTCCATTTGCAGCACTCACATCGTTGTAGACCTTTGGTTTCTAGCTGTTAATGTTTTGAGGAGTGATGTCAGAACGAAGTGATGGCCATCGTTAAAGAAATCCTTTTTAGCCTGAACAAATCCCCCACCTTACCAGCACCAGAGCGACTCCAGAGCATCACGTTACCCCCACCTTGATTGAGGCCCAGATGGCGTCCAGTAGCATTCCAGCATCGTTTCAGTTGTTCTACGTCTCATAAATATTCGTCTGTGTGATCCAAACACCTCAAACCTCCATTTGTCCATCCACAACACTTTTTTTCCAATCTTCCTCTGTACATTGTCAGTGTTCTTTTTCTTTTATTGGCCAGTCTCAGATACAGCTTTTTCTTTGCCACTCTACCCTGAAGGCCAGCATCCCGGAGTCGCCTCTTCACTGTAGATGTTGACACTGGCGTTTTGGGGCTAATATTTAATGAAGCTGCAAGTTAAGGAGCTGTGAGGCGTCTATTTCTCAAGCTAGAGACTCTACGGTACTTATCTTCTTGCTCAGTTGTGCAGAGGGGGCTCCCACTCCTCTTTCTACTCTGGTTAGAGCTGTTTCTGCTGTTCTCTGAAGGGAAAAGTATACACTATTGTAGGAAAGAACAAGAGTAGTAGTCAACAAAGACCCCAGCGGATAAAAGGTGCTTGTGGATTTTAGGAAAACAGGTGGGTTTAAGTATTTTGACAGCAACATAACTAAGAACATTTATCATTGGCGTTTAAGGGCCTTACGAGTGACACAGCGTCAAGTCATGTCAGCAACTTCTTTAGTATAGCAGCTTCTATAGTGTTGTAAAGCTTACATTTTTATTTAAGTTTGATTTTCAATTTTAGGTTAATATCATTACTAGAAGTGTAACATACACTCCGCTCATGATACGATGCACATTTTTTCACAATATTTTGCATTATTATTTTAACCAGTTTTTTATATAAATTGTAAAATAAACCAGAAATCTAAGATGGCTATTTGATATGCGTTAGCGCATTTAAAATCATCCACCCACTAGGGGGCAGCACTAATGTTTGCATTAATTGCAACGCTTTTACCTTTCTTGATGGAGAGTGCTTATTATGTTTCTCAATTTAAACTGTGTACTTGTAAATATTAAACAAAACAGAAAGACAACTGAAAGAAGTTACAGAAGTGACTAGAAACATCCTCCGTTGATCCCATTTGCTCCACGCTACGTATTGTGACAGTTTTTTATTGTGAAATATTGTGCTGCGATGCATTGCTACAGCTCAGATGAAGAAGAAGAGATGATGCATGAGCAGGACATGACACATATAATAATTTAAGATGTTTTGGTGGAATACATGAAAACGGTTCATATAAGAACTGGACAAAAATAAGCTTTTTCCAAAAGCTTCGGTGTTGTCCTAATCATGCAAATGACCAGTGCTGGCTAGTTTGCCGGAAAGCCATGGGACTGAGCTAAATATAGAGCAGGTCAAAGAGAACGAAGTACAAAGCCACATGCCTTTTTTTAGTTCTAAAGCCATTCTGCTTGGGTTATCCTTTTCGTTTCTTGGCTTGATTTGAAAGCATGTCTTTATTGAGCTGCATGATCACTTTCCACATTATACATGCAAAAGTCTCGGCCGCAATACAAGCAAAACTAAACATGTCCTAATACTAATGAAGCTTAAGGTAATAACCACTCCACTATCTATTTTACCAAAAGGCCTTTGAACTCTAAATCTCAATTGATTTAGATGAAGATTACATGCAACAGCCTCGACCTTGTGCTTTCAGCTTTCACTGTTTTGTTCATTGACCCGTCTGCACAAGAACTCACAGTCTTTCGTTTTGGGCAAACCCGAGCTGAAGCTTTTGTTCAACTCTCTCAAGGGAGTTAATATTGATGACTTGGTAAGTCTTGAGTGGCCATGGGCAGCTGTAGAGGAAAAAGGATAATTGCTAGAGATAATCTGTCCAGTTCAGAATACACAGTACAATGAGGCAGCTCTGCAATACGGACATACAGGTAAAGAGAGAGCACAGTGCCACAGTCATTAAACTCAGAAAGATGGGGAAAAGAGACCAGAGAACGAAATCTTTACGATGCTATCTAGTTATTCCAGGTTTCCTCAGTCTTTCCACTGCCGAGGTCGAGAAACACGAACATACTAATCGGGAAATAAGGGATGGGTGGAGGTGGGTGTGCTCAAAAGTGCCCAAAAGTTATCAAAAACAATATTGTGTTCTGTACACTTGAATTCATTAACGATTGTGTATCCTTTCCAGGCTTTGCAGTGTGGCATGTCTGTTGCCATGGCAACGAGACATAACTCATGTTTTTGGTCATTTTTCTTATAGTAAAACACAGCATCCAGATGCATTATTTTTGCATTTGAGGAGTATTTTGTTTATATCATGCCATTTTTGCGTCACATTCTTATCAGGGTATCTGCAGGTTTTTTAAAGAATTTTTTATGTATCATAGTAAAAAACTGCCATATATTAACTATAAAATCTATAAATCACTGGAAAACAAATATTACATGCAATCATAGCGCAAAAATACAATTTATTTGAAACAAATAAAAGCTTGACATATTTCTTGTTGTGTGAAGTGAACAAATACTTAATGATTTTCACTTTTCGAAACAAATTATTGAAGTATGTGCGCTGGAGATAAGCACCAGCCCCCCTTACCCCAAAACGCTAATAAACGGGTTGGAAAATAAATGATTGAATGTTCTTTTACTCAGTCTTCTACTGTTGAGATGGAGCCCGACACGTTTATACATCCATGAGATCTGTGTTTTTGCTGCTGGATGGAAGTTTGTTAATTTCATTACATCTTCATGTGCATCTTCATAAAAATGCAATGTAAAGGTGATCTACGGTATAATCTTAGAATGATGTTAAGCAGTGGGAAATTACACGTTAAATTACAGATTTCTTGGATTTGTTCCGAAGTGAAAGGAGACCGTTCTACAGTTGCAACAACAAGCTCCGGAAACAGTGCCAAGCACACACTTATTAGAGGATAAGAACTACTGTACAAGATGGCATGCTCTTAACTGAGCTGCTGAAGATGCATCAGAGATAATCTTGTTAACAGCACGGAAATCACACACATGGATAAGGAGCATAAATTAGCTGTTAATTCGGTCACACTGAGAATATCTATGAGTATGGCAATACAGGGCACACAAAGACTGACTGATTTAATAAGATCAACAACATCCATCAATTAATTTGCAATATCTGCTTGTTTTTTTATATTTAAAGGCTGTTGCAGCTTTCATTGGGCATATAGCATACGTGTTTACACCCTGGACAAATAACCAGCACTGACTCAAATTAAGCATAACTGGATCATTAGTGGAGCAGCTCTGTGAATATCCATGTATGGGGGGTCTAAGGCTGGTGGTTGTTGTCGGGCTATTTTTTCACATTCATCAGGACACAAAGCTTTGGACACTGGGTCTGTGTTTGTCATCTTAACAGCTAAAAAGGTGTGCGAGGAGGTGTGGGTTCAAATCCCACCACTGCCACCACATTTGAGAGAACGGAGGGCCTGATGCAGAGGCGAAGAAGGGGCAGCACAAGAGGATCCAATCAGTGCTTTTTATTTAATGCAGAGAACCGTCTCCGTCTCCCCCAAACAAAAGTATGTACATATTTACAAAAATAAAATGAAGCATCATTGCCAAAAATTGGTTCAGCTGATGAAGCCCGACCTGAGGTGAGGTCTCCTTTCTGAGGATCCTTGGAATTTGTCTTTTATTGGCGGAGCCGGCAAGACATAGTTCTGGGAGGAGCCGATCCTGAAAGGAGGTGGAGCCGAATATTTAACGGGCAAATTGATTTGCGAGTGAAGTTGATCAGCAATCACGTTGATTAGCAATCAACTGCTCTATAAGAGCAGAGCGTAGCTCTACACTCATCCTGCCTTCTTCCTCGGAGCGAATGGTGGTTGCTTTCTACTTCGACGCTCATAACACGCTGAAATATCAAAGGTTGCTTACCTCTGCGCTTGATGTGCTGCTGCTAGCCCAAATAGCCAAGCCATCTTATCACGGCACCTCTGATTCACACCAAGAGCCTGTCAGTATCCGCAGATTTTGTCCTGTTACGTCCATTTTTCCAGACGATGGGCAAAATCTGTACTTCTCCTGGCTGTGATGGTCTTGTCGGAAGATGGTCACGAAAAAAGCACGGAGCCTTAGGCTTCAAAAAATGTGTGTAAAAATATGATTTGTTCCCAAAATCAGTAAAATTTGATTATACAGAGAAAAGGTTGTGGCCAAATTTAGACTCAAAGTCACCCTGAAGTGGCTGAAACTATCCCCAACACATAAGGGTTAGAGCATTGCTGCAATGTTCTATAAATAATCTGATGGATGATGGTGCAGACAGATATGATGTGCTGAAAACTGGTAACGTTGTTGATTTTTCTCTAATATAACATTATTATCGGGAAAAGAAAAGCATAAAGTCGTCTATTTCGAATGTTTTTCGAAATGCATCTCTGTAAACTGAGGTTTTGTTGGATCAGAAATGAACGCGTACAGCATTTATTATGTTTATCCACATACAAGAGTACTTCCATTTTAGCTGAGCCTGATGTGATTAGCTGTGATTGTGTGTGTGATTTATCACTTGTTTAAAGTTGTTGGATCCGTTCCATGATATCGAGGCTGCCAAGACCCCGTGTGACTGTTCTCAAGTGCTCAGCATTTCCTACACTCACACGTACAGTAAATTATACACTCCAGAGGGAAACAATGCTCCCTTTCAACCTTTTTCCCTCAAGCTTTTGCTTTTTATACAACAATCAACTCTGATGGGAAATTTCCAGTAGATGAGAGCAGGGAAATGCTGCATTGCTCTGTCTTTTGTCATCTGTGATGATGTCATAACAGACCATGTGATCATACACTGTAAGTATTAACCCTTTTTAAATGTCATTAGCCATGAAGGTCCGTCTACATAGCTGCATTCTGGAGTTCTTCGTAAGAGTTGACAATGTTTTCCTGAAGAAAGTAGAGATCAGAGACAGCGGGGCTTTCCACAGAAAGTGCTGGCAGAGACAGAAGAGGACTCACAAACCTGAACAGACACGCTCAGGGGAACAATTGGCTAATCTTCAGCCTCGCCATCCAAAAAAATACAACAGTACATCTCACACCTGGACTTCCCCAAGCCGCAGAATGTCCAGTCAGCTATTAAAGTGTGTAGCTGTTGTGTTTGCACATGGTTACATGAGGAATCAGCAGGTTTCGAAGATGTGAACGTGTGAAAGATCATGACAGGTCGATCTCACATTTTCTCAGGATTTTATTCAGTAAACTGTACACCCTTCACGGGTGTATGATGTTGTGGAATGCATGGTTTGGTTTGTAGGAGTGAGTCGATGACTTATTTGGAAGCACGGGTGTCATGTTTCTCCACCAGAAACATTTTCTCGCTTTCTTGTTACTGTTTTGGATCTGGAAACTACAGCCGTCACCCTCAGATGTTAGAGAACAAAGCCAAAGGATGTGCGTCTAGAAGGTCAGGGTCAGCTTCCCTAAAAGAAACCATTTGATGCTTTTCTTTGATGGACACAGACGACCCCAAAACAACTTTAAAACACTGCATCAGGATTCGATATGAGATTTGTGAGAATCCTACTCATTCATGACACAGAAGAACTACAAAGGCATATTTCACTCGCACAGATGATGGAATGATCGGAGGAAACCGTCTATGGATTGTTTCCTGCAGCACCAAATCTGAGAGCAACAACCCGTAAGGGGCAGGGAGAACATGCAGCCGGGTGTTTTTCAGACAAATGTGGCTCCATGTGTTATTTCTGCATTGAGGAATCGGATTCTTTTAACACGATATCAACAAGTACATCTTAAAAAAAAACACATTTAATTATTCATGAAATTATTCATTCATTTCCATCCACACGAAAATGCAAGAGCAATAAAAAAGTGACGTTAAGAAGCAGCCAGCCCAGTTTGTGGCAGTAGCATTCTCACCATTCAATTATTCGGGCCAATCAGAAAAAGGCGTAATCTTAGGGGAACCTTTTTGGTGCTTTTTAACTTATTAGAACCAACCATCAAATGTATGAAATAAATAAACTTTGGCAGGATATGTATAACCAGCATCTGTTTGTAGCGCATTAAAAACAAAGACCAAAAAGGTCATAACAGTTTCTTTCTACTAACAGTGCTAGAACAGTAGAACCAGGAAGAACTGGTGAAGAACCAAAAAGAGCTTAAGGGGTTCTTTAGAGAAAGAAAAAAGTGCTATATAGCTCCCCTCAAACCTACGAAGAACCGGTGGAGAACCATTCATTCACCATTCACCATTCACCATTCATTTTCATACCCGCTTCTTCCCTTTCGGGGTCACGGGGGTCTGCCGGTGCCTATCTTCAGCACACATTGGGCGAGAGGCAGGGGTACACCCTGGACAGGTCGCCAGTCCATCGCAGCCGGTGGAGAACCATGTATGGAAAATTCCCATTTTGCCCTATACACCAGAACCCAGCAATTTGGAAAACAAAATGTAAAAAGTGGTTTTGCATCAGTTTGCAGAAATGTTTGGCTACACGGAACTGGCGCTGCACTCACATATGAACAAATCTAATTGAGAAATTGTATCTAATTTTAATTAAAATCACTTTCGATCTCTTTATTTTCTAGCCCAGGCTTATCCTGGAAATGGGGTGAGATTTCCATTCGGAAAACTTCGTAACTACTCCCCAGTTACTCTCTTATTGGTTTCTGATTTGCATATTCATTATGTGTATTTGCATATTCATTCAGCGTACGTGAAACAACGGTGTCTAACCTTTAATTTTTGTTTCCGAACAGCAATGTCCTCTTTGTAAAAGTTATTTCCCTTAGGACACCTTGACTCTAACTTTTATTAAAGCACATTATAGGTAACCTATACATAATGTTTCGCTTGATTTAAAACTGAAATGCTCTCTCTGACCCTTTACACACTCATTCGGTACGGTCTACACATGCGCTTGTTTTCGTGTTGGTGTTAGTAATTCGAGAAATATCTCGAGAAAGTCAACTTTTTGTCGTAATGTTTTCTGTCATCTATTGCATTCCACTTCCTCCGACACTTCGCTTCACTCTCAAAGTAAGGTTTAACATTTGTTTTATTATAATTTATTACATTAACGATGTGTAGATTTAAGGATTGATGAAAAAGTTACTTGATTTTTTTCTGGTTTTCTATTATTGTAAATTGCACGGATTACATTTATTTATTTATTAGTTTATTTGACAGGGACAATGCAGTATACATTGCTACAGTTTCCAGCAGCCGATGTTCCACATATAGGCTTCTAGCCAAAGGCTAATTTGCAGCCCCAGTCCCTGGTTAGAAATATATCTGAAATATTTTATTTGGTTTATGGCGATGTAAAGCTTTTCTGAGTAAAATTCACTATTTGATCTTTATATATAAAAACCAATCAGCTGAGTAAAAGGAAACGAATGTCTCATTACTTTAAGAAATGAAGGTGGCACAGTTAGGAGACAAAAAAAGAAAAAGAAGGCGTGTCCAATCTCTTGACGGGGTTTGTAACTTTGTAGTAAACTTGTAACTGCTAGCTACCATTAGCTAAAAACCAATTAGCAAGCAGTTTTTTATGAACGGCTTTAAATCATTCATCTGAGTAAATAGAAAGCCTCCGGTCGGGCTGCCAGAAACTTTAAATCAGCTGACAAAAAGTAGATGAGAGAGAATAAGTCTTAATTCCATCAGGGGGAGAGAAAGAAAACAACTAATTCTCACATGTGACACCATGTGAGTTTGGCGCTAGCAGAAAGAGAGGGAGGTAACATGGGAGAGAGGGCTGATTTATGTAAGGGTGTACTGTGCGAGGACTCACATGTTGGTGTTGTCTCAGGCTGACGCTCTCTTCTCCATTCCACTTCCTGTCTCTGCTCCTTCCCTCACCCCTGGCACAACAGAATGCAGCTGGGGCAGGGTGTGTGAGCACCGGCACGCATTCTTGTGTGTGTACATCATCGCTGTGGAAGCTGGAAAAAAGTACCCAGTTGAAAAATTCTAAGTTATGCCGTGAGACACCAAAGAAATGGAGCCAAACACAAAGCAACCATTTAAGGCAACGCAGGTCTCTATGTGTTTAAAGTTATTGATTTTGCTGGTGGCCTTTCGTCGATGTTTGTATCAGTGCCCCGAGAGAGATGCGATTGATCTCTTTCGTTTCACACTACGTCCCCTTGAAATTACAAGGTTCCATCTGACATTTGTTTAAATCGAGTTATTGACATATTCTGCAGAATTCTTTACATCATGTGATGCGTTTAATAAAGTTATTTACTTTCTAGCAATTTCTATAGATAAAAACTAAATAGGTTTCAATGCAAAAATCAAACTTTTGATCAGAAAAACCCAATGAGAAGTTAGAACGCAGATAATGTGACCAATCCGCCCTCTCTGGACAGAACCGCGTGACGATGTAAAGCGTAGTATTTAGGAAAGCATAAAAAGAACTCTTTAACACAGGAGTATTTGCTTTGGTTGTTCTTGTAGTTGGTCTCGTGTGGTATAGCTTAAACAATTACAAAGAAAATAACAACAAGGAAATGCTGTATCATGTATTAAACTGTCATTTTTAAAAAACAACAAAGTTGACCAAAGTGCGATACAGATCAAAGTCCCATTAGAGTAAAAGACAAGTAAAACCAATAAAAAACATTAAGAATATTAGAAGTATGATAAAATGATGCTTTTGGTATTGAAAATATCTGTGGTATATAAAAATGTAACTAAACTTAATTATAATGTTTTATAATTAATGTTTTAAAACAAAAAAAAGAGTTCATTTGTTTATATACCTAATATGATCAGGTAACTTTAATTGATTTACTTCCCAACAAAGACAATTTTGTGTGTGGGTGCGTCCCAGAAGGATCTGAAAGAAAAGGCCTGTGTCCAGTGGGCCTCTACCTTCTTTCCTCCAGACAGACTGAACCCCTAGCCTCCCATCTCCAGCAAAGGCAGCTGGCTGAACACAAACTGAAGTGTGCAACTGGTGCAATAAAGCGAGGAACATCTCATCATCAGCAGAACGCACTATTCAACACGCGCCGAACTTTGCCTTCACACCCCCACGCAAAGATCAGCACTGGTGACCCTCCCGACTCTTTCAGATTCACGAGATGCACCGACACTGCCTTTCAGATTTACAAAGAGACAGAAAAGTTCCATTCATGAGTCAAACCCCCTCCGTGTCGCTCTGAGAATCTCACACAAAGACCAGTGGCATACACCGTGACCCTTAAAACCAAGGGATTTTATCAACAAAAACTGTTAGGGGATGGATGCACACTGACGTCCGAAACTTTCATTGTGTTTTTTTCCATTTTCTTAATGCTAAAAAAAATGAAAACTATTAAAGTCACTTGCAGTGGAAAATGCTCAGACAGATGTAACAGTGTAAAATGTAACAGACACACAGGCAGTTTAATTACTTTTGGAATATCTCGGGCCAAAAACACTTGTGGACAACGTTGTGCCCATTCCCACTGCGCCTCAATTAATAATTTGTTTACTCTAAGCACTTCTTAATCTACTTTTAATCTACACTTAAAATGTCCAGGTTACTTGCGTAACCCCACGTTCCCTGAATAGGGAACGGAGACGTTAGTCGGGATTAGACCGACTGAATGGGAGCTGATCTCCATGGGAGAACGGACCGAATCATCTAACGGGCAAATTGATTTGCAGGTGTGTGTGATTGATTAGCAATCAGCCGGGTATAAGACCGGGCGCAACGCATGCTTCAGTATGGGATTTTCCGAGGAGCCCACCTACTTACCTTCGGCACCTCAGACTCGTGACTTCCAGGGCATGGCAGAAGGGTAATGTCTCCGTTCCCTATTCAGGGAACGTGGGGTTACGCAAGTAACCTGGACGTTCCCTTTCAGTCGGTCCCGGAGACGTTAGTCGGGATTAGACCGACTGAATGGGAGCCTCTGAAAAGGGTCATGCCCGAAGTCCATCCAAACAGGCCAGCACTAAACTTGGAAAAGGTTAGTGAATTAAGCTATAGTACTTGAGTGGGAGCTCCTTCTGCCCCTGCCTGGAATTCTCATTGACGGGGAAGTCGTCCAACACTAAGAGCTTAGCTGTACTCGGTTGTTTGCGAAGACGACCAAACAGGTCTACCTGGGCCTCGTCGAAGATGTCCCAAATCTGCTGAAGAGCCCGAGGATGGAGTCGCCATTCTCCTGCCGTGGGATGAAACCTGGACAGTGAATCCTCGATCCTGTTGCAATCCCCGGGGCAAGTCTGCTCTGACTCCAGAGGAGCAGCTCTTGGGCGAGGTAGTGCAGGAAGCGGGAGCGCACACCACCCTGGTGATTGATGTACGCTGCGACCGCAGTGCTGTCTGACCTGACCAGCACGTGTCGATCCCGGAGGATCGGACAGAAGCGGCGGAGCACTAGGACCACTACTACTAGCTCGAGACGGTTGATGTGCCAGCGAGAAAGCCATCCGTTCCAGGAACCGGACTCTCTGTGGGAACCGCACACGGCGCCCCAACCGCTCTTGGAGGCGTTGGTGGTGACCACGTTCCATGTCGGCTGGAGGGACCGGCTCGACTGCTCCTTTTGTCAAAAGGGCGGCGATCTCCTCTCGCAGGAATGAGGCGCCTGTCCGGGGGACAGGAGTGTGCACTACGCCTCGAAACCTGGGGGCTTTCACGAACTAGATCGTGTAGCCCTGCCGGATTGTACGGACCACCCACTGCGAGACCCCGGGAAGCTTCCGCCAGGCTCCCATGTAAGCAGACAGGGGTAACGGTCGGACGTGCCAATGGTCACCAAGGCGGGGTCGCCATAAGGGGCGCTCTCTGCCATGGCCAGTGGAACACGCACCCAAGTCGGAGACCAAGGAAGGTGAACCCCAGACCGCAGGGCATGCGGTTCCACTATTCTCGGGAAGTGAATGAGATCTGTCTTTGACACAATAGGTGCCGCCATCCTGAAGGACGGCAGCGAGGAGTGTTAGAGAGGAGCGTTGCGCCCGGTCTTATACCCGGCTGATTGCTAATCAATCACAGACGCCTGCAAATCAATTTGGATGATTCGGTCCATTCTCCCATGGAGATCAGCACCCATTCAGTCGGTCTCATCCCGACTAATGTCTACGGGACCGACTGAAAGGGAACAGTAAAATCCTTAAAAGGTGATGTAACAAAATCTTCTCAAAACTCATTAATTAAACTTCACTAAAAGTTGGCTACACTTTAAATTGCTTGCACACTTAAATTAAATATTTGGCAACAAAACAAATGTAAATATTATAAGCAATATATAATGTTTGCCAGGACTTGTTTATCCATTGTGACGAGGTAGTGAGGCTGATCAGCGTCGCCAGGTGCAACTCATCAGCTGTGCACTCTAATATGCGAGAGGACCCGGTGAGTCACAACTTTCAGCGTGTGGGAGAAGGCAGACTATTTCCCTGGGAGAGCCACCGGGAGGTGAGGGAGCCCATGAGGTGCCCACCGACCGGGTCTATAGAGTCACTGCTGGACCAGTTGAGTGGACTGAGTCTCTGCTAGATTCCTCTACCCCGGAGGAATGTGCCGGGCACTGGACCGCTCATTTCCGACCAGGAGTCAATGAGAAGGGCACATAGATCCAGTCAGCTCAGGGCCCGGAGTATGGCAGATGCAGCAGCACAACAGGATCCCACACTAGATTGAAGGGGGTAACGACACTACCCGGAGCCGCGCTTGCCTCTCTGGCTCACCCACATCCCCGAGAGAGTGCTGAGTGACTCTTTTAATTATTTATTAGTGCGCCGTATTTTTAAAGCCCTGTAATCTGTAACACCCCAAACAAAACAACACATTTTAATCACACAAACAAATAAATCTTTGATTAAATGTATTTCAATTTGCTTTCTCAAATTTGTAACAAATGGATTGATAATTAATTACTATTTAACTACCATAATGACTTGAAACTAAGCAATTATGATACAGTATTTTAATCTGATTATTTATTATAAATAATGCTAAATTACATTTTTATCCACATTTGGTATAATGCCAAGCTAGAATGCTCTGGTGTGTGCAAGCCCTGATCTGTTGGAGACCTGATCTGTGAAACCTCAGTGCAGAGCCTGCCGCTCTCTGACTGTTCCTATGGCAACGGTCAGGTAAGCAGTAAGGCTGGGGAGCATGGTGGGTAAATTTGCGAAAGTACTCATAATAAAGTTTTCACACAACTAACCTAGATGTTCCCTTTCAGTTGGTTCCTGAGACGTATGTCGGATGCTTGGGAACCACTCAAAGAAGTCCTTCCAGGCAGGCCAACGTCTGTGATATTCTCAAATATGCTGAATAAAGATTTCTTGTTTTAAAATAAGTTTTATGTTTAGTGGCAAAATCAAAACCTTGTTTTACAAAGTTTCTTAATTCAAGCAAACAAATGATCCGAATAAGCTCCATAATCTTTACAAGTCTAAACTAGATAATGCTTCTCAAAGCAAGAAATCTCAATTTAAGCATTTTTAAGCTTTGCTTAGATTTCTGGGATAGATTTTCAGTGAACATATTGAATCTGTTTCAGGTGAGTGTAACCCATCGATTGCTGATCAGGAGCCAGCTGTGCATCACTACTAGGAAATCGTAACTGGACAAAGCAATATAAGGCGGGAGACGCATGGTTAAAGTTAAGGGTTTCAACGGGTTTTAAACATGACTTTTCTGCTGAGAAGTTAAACACATTCAACATGGGTGTCAATAATAATCTGCTCACGTCTTGGAGCAGCCTTGAGTGGCTCATATAATACTGTCACAGCAGTTGAGATTCTCATGAAGACGATAAAAATATAAAAGTAAATTACACATATTTAAATAATGGAAAGCTCACTATAAACCTGAAAACAGTCCTGCTTCAAAGCCTTCATTAAACTTAAAAGCATGCAAACCCTGTGCTCTGGAGTTCAAATGCCTCCATCATCAGCTCAGCCAGTCAGCAAGTGTCAAATTTTCATAAGTTAGTGCCTCACGAGTGGCTATTTAATTCATAATGAATGACGTGCTGAATGTGTATCTCCGCTGCGCATTATTTATTGATAGAATTCTCTTCGAGTCTGCAACCATAACTGCTATGAGAGGCCTCCGGTGAAAACGCACTTGCAGTAGCTCCGGGGTCAGAAAGCGGTCCAGCGCTTGCTGGCGGCTCAGGTTTCAAGCACACAGGGGGCTCAGGAAATCCCATCGGATCCTCTGTTCAGTCACTTGAGAGCCCCTGCAGCTCGGCTGAGTGACTGTGGCTATTTCAAGGCATGGTACCGAGTACGGCTCCATGAAGTGAAGGAGAATCTCACTGAAGCCGTAATCACTCCTGGCCGCGGATTCTAAGGCCATGTTTGCAAACACAGTCGTCAGGAAACGCTGGGAAGATATTTTTAAAACTACTATAAAAAGCGTCAATAGTTTGGATGAGGGGAATACAAACCACAGAGGGATTCAGGAATTTTTAGACCTTTAAATCATAGTTTGGTGGCACAAATTCACTCAATAGCTTGCAGACAAAATGTGACTACTTTACGGCATATGACCCCCCCCCCCCCCCCTCCACCCTAAAAGGACAAGGCAAGTTAATGAAGAGAAAATTGAAGGAGAGTGTCCCTAAGCTTATATTAATGGCTGAAGCAGCAAGACAAGCCAAGAGTGCTTTAAGAAGAAACTAAGAGAGAGCAGAAGAAAGTGGTAAAACTATGGTGAATATTGGTGAGCTAAGAACTTGGAAAAATAAAATTACAAAATTTAAGCTGATTATGATTATGTCGTATCATTATGTATACCCATACACAGAGTTATTTAAGCAGCAGGTTAGGTTTATTAAGCTGGTAACAAACATGTACGATACTGTGGTATCGATTATAGACCGATCTGATCAGTTATATCTTTGTTTGTATGTATCTAATATGTTTGAAAAATACTAAAAAACATGTAAAATGATTTAAACAGTGGTGTAAATAGTACTGAAATATCACATTCAAGTAAAAGAACCATTACTTTGAAAGATAGATAGCATAAAGAGAAGAAAAAATAAAAGAGAGACTGAGAAAGAGAAAGGAGAGGAACAAAAGATAGAAATACAGAAGAGAGTGGAGAGAGAGAGAGAAAAGAGAAATGAGAAATAGAAAGAAGGAAGGAAGAAGAAAAGAGGAAACAGAATTAAAGTATTCTCCCGGTGATTAAAACAATTATATTGATCTGATCTCATTTTTGGGGATCGTTTTTTTTATCCACAATTTGATTGGACGGGATCGGTCCCAATCACTGTAGGAAGAAATAATAATAAAGTAGTTCAGGCAGGTAGATACCTTTCGTAACCGTTGACTCTGTGGCGTATGGGTCTTTTTGGAAGAAAGGGAGCCATGTCCCCACCTGTTCTTCATACCACACTGTGCCATCTTTCAGCGTCTCTGTCAGATCAGTCCGCAAACAAGCTCTCATTTTAAATGAAGAGCATTCTCCTCATCTTCAGTGTGTACAAATGCAAATTGTGAGCAATGGAAAGTCAATTGACATCTCAACTGCATCCGTGGATACTTGTAATCTTGTTTTCTTCATAGTGATATTCTTGTTTTTTTATTACACTAATTCCAGTATCTCTGTTATGATTCGCAGAGAATCACAAATTAATTATTATTTAGAAGTGTTTAATTGTTATATGACCCAACCAATCAGGGGAGTGGGTGGGCCTATAAAAACGGCCTGCTCTGCATTCGTTCGCCCCTCTCTCTTTCGCAGTGTGTCAGTCCGGTGCGTCCTTCTGTCATTCCGGTTATCCGAACAGTGTTGCCACGCCACTTGTGCCAGTACCCGTTCTTTTGCCCCGTTCTTTTGGACTCTGTTCTCCCTCCGTACTAGTCTGTGTGATATCTCTCTCTCTCTCAAAGCAAAAGACACACGGTGTTAAATCTCTGTATAAGTGTTTTTTTTTTTGTGTATGTCTACGAGCAAGTGTTTGACAGTTGGTCCTTAGTGTTTAAATTTACCCGTGTTTAGATTTTGTTTATTTTAAAACCGATCTTTGTTAGTCTATTGTTTGTATTAATGAGTGTTTTATTATTTAACGATTATTTGGTTTGATCAACGGGATATTGTATGTTTGTTGTTAGTAGCACTGTAAATAAATTTTGTTTTGGAAATTTTGTCTGTTGTAACTTTTTCTGGAAATATCAGACCTTTTATTTAGTTTACTATTACTCACTGTGCACTTCACGAGCCAATTCTTTAATACCAAAGTGGGTCGTAACATTCTCCTCCTCTGCATCGGAATAAAGTCTGAAATTAAATGATAACTGAAATGATAACACAAAAGCAGAAAAATGTTTTTATTTTGAAAAAATAAAAAAAGGAATAGATATTTCCGTCACTTCACTTAGCTTTTTTGTATTTTTTTTTCTTTGAAAATAAAATGGGGAAACAACATGAAACTAAATGAATTTTAAACCGGAAGACCGGACTTTGTTCATGCCAAATCTCACTGCTCAACAAAAGTCTGTCATTGGCCTCTTACATGTAGATGGAGATAATTTGGCCAGTTGACAATTCCAACATTCGGCCACCTGACGTTCCCTTGCAAGTAGCCCAGGCTTTATGAATATATTCAGTTAGCTATCTAGAGTCGTCTATGTGAAAAGTGTCTGTAATTTGGAGCCTATTATGTGTTTAACCACTGCTGAATGTTGGTTTGAGACACACTTCTGTGAATCATCAAATGGAGACATTATTTTTAATGTCCTCACTAGAGCTTTCATCCAGCTTCACTAAAAGACACATGGAGAGGCATGTGATTATTCTGCGATTATCATGTCAAACGCAAAAAAATTTAAAACTAACGTGTAGTATTTTTTCTTAATAAGAAAACGGCAATATTTGTTAAAATGTGACTTTTCAGCATAAAACAAAATTGAAATGTCAGTATCTAAATTAGTAAGATACCGTAAAACCCAAGGATGTCTGGCTACAGACTTTCTCTGGCACACTTCGAATGGCACTATTGGACCAGTCCTGACTGGCTCTCTATTGAACGGCACACGACACGTGACTTCATCCGTTCCTGAAGCACCAACCTTTAAACTGTTCTATCAATGTACAGATTAAAATAAATGTGCTGCAGTCTTTTCCCTTAATCGTGTGGTTGACTTCTATAATATGAGCATGTTCCTTGTGATTAATACTGTGCTCCTAAATATTAAAATATAAAACTGTTCAGAGTAAATAAATAATGTACTTAAACCTTTTTAAATTGTCAAAACCTGTGGTATCGTGGATAATTATTACATATTCTGCGTAGAATTACACTGTTTTGTGATTGTAGTTAATTGAAGACCAGTAGAGGGCGCTATGGTGATTGAGGTTTAATTGGTAATACATATAGAGAAGAAGTGTTATAGAAGAGAAGAGAACGTATGTGTAATGTAGAAGTGTTCCCAAAAATAAAGTACAGTTAACTTATGCAACGTGTCAAAAGCTAACTTTATTTAAAGATCCAACAATACCTGTTATGAATCTTATCTCAAATTAATTTGAACCTTAAACAAAAACCAAACTGCGCAATTTAGGATGAGTTGTTTGTATCACTATTCTATTTTTAACGCGTTTGCGCTAGTGAAAGAACATACGAGAGAGTGAAAGTCACGTGTCGTGTGTTATCCAATAGTTCGAGAGTCATGCTGAATGTGCAGCCTGAACATTCTTGTAAAACAGTCAAAAAAAAGTACCATATAACGGTATACAGCGGCTGGTTTTATTTAATGGATCTCGACCATTTGACTTAAAATCAAATGAAACTGATTCATGATTTGTGTTTAGAAATTCTAGAAGCCCCCATGAATTTTACAATTGTTTGTGTCGAAACCACTTCCTTTCGAGATTCTGAGGCACTCTGTCATTGAATGTAACGTTTGTGACATTTATATATTTATATTTTCAGTCCACTCAAGTCATGTCTCATCAAGTCAGAGGATGAATGTGACTCACTGTCAGTTCAAACCGATCTTGTTTCAAAGCTGCAGGACACGCAAACCTTTCACTTCGGATTCCGCCGGACACAAGTGACTGACCTTGTGTGTGGACACACAGAGATCTGCTGTATTTCTCCGTATTTAGGAAGCGGTCGCATCCATCTTCAGCTAATTGTCACATTGGATTATTGATGGCAGGTATGAATGTGCCTTAACAGCACGTGTGCTCCCCATAAAGGAATCTATAGGCCGCCGTCAATTCTGCATGCCGAGCGATTAAGCCAGCAACTCTCCCAATCCTACTCCCCTTTGCTGTCCTGGAGCACATGAAGGGGAAAATTGCTTTCACAAGGAAGCCGCGTGTTTGGATCCCATCACAGGGACCTCTTATTGGAATGTCAGCTTTGATGAATGGATCCTATGGAACATTCCCCTTTCGCTGAGGAAGAGGATCGCCGCTGCACTTGCTCTTCGGCAGCTGCTACTGAATCTGCTGATCCTTTTCACAGCGGGGAGATTTGACATGGGTTGGCAAAATAAAAGCCAAGAGTGATGTAATTCATACCTGAAGCATTAAAAACACACATTCCGTCAATAGACGGCGTACAGTGCGCTCTTTATAAAGTTAGGTGGAATCAAATGCCGTGTTCCGAAACAAGACTTTTGCGCAAGATGCTTTAGGACCACGTTTGAGAGAATTCCATTGAAAACGACGTGACGAAATGCTTCGTCTCCTGGTTGTTTCGCATGATGGCTGATTATCATAAATCAATCTCACGCCACAGTATAGGATAAAAATAAGCGGCTGCGAGTCTGCAGTATTTCTGGGGTGTACTCTCATGTTCTCTGCAGCAGTAATTGCTGCCGTTGTGCTATAAATAGAAAGAGCACACACGCGGCCAGGTTTCGTTGTCCCTTTACTCAAGACTCGATACACTGCAGCTATTTCTGTGAGATCTGCCCTCCAAAATAACTGGGATTGAGCTCGAGCGGATCCCTGTGTGCTTGTCTGTTCTGCTAAAAATAGCACCTGTCGGATATTTCCTCCAGTGTCCGCAATGATGAGCTAAAGGGATATTAATATCCACCAGCAGGCAATCATATCTAGCAACTGATCACGAACAATGTGGGTGGTTTGTAGGTTTTTTTTAAGCGTGCATCACTGCACGACTGTGCGTGTGAGGATGAGACATAATCTTGCTCAGATGTCACCTCTCCAAGACTGTCCTCGAATGGTTCTTTTTCACGATTACAAGCAGTATGCAGATGTTGAACGTTTTCTTTTCTTTTGGTCCAAAAAGTTTGTTTCAGCAGCATCTCTAATTAATCTTTCTCTCATTGGCCAACAGTTTTGAATAGCATTACAAAAGGGATGAACAGTGGAGGACAAAGTACACAAGACAAGTACTTGAGTTAAAGTAGAGATACACTGGGTAAAATATTACTACAGTAAAAGTGCTCCCTTCAGAATTTCACTTGAGTAAAAGTACAAAAGTATTTGCCTTAAAATATACTTAAGTATCGAAAGTATTGTGATTTATTATGGCTATAATATAACATTATTATTTCTGTCAAGACTCTTGCTTAAACAATATGTGAAAAGAGTTCTTATGAAGTTGACACTTATTTAAATAATCCTGAATCAAAACCTTGAATCTAGAATTCCTTTTCAATTCAAGGTTTATTTTTAACGAAGCTCTAGTTTTATTTAATAAAAAAACAAAAAACTTTTTGAATGTCTAAACTATTAACACAGGTTCACAGGTTTTCTTTTACTATATCGTACCTAAATGTCTCTGTATGTAAATAAACCCTGGTTATATCAGATTACCGTAATATAAACTAGTTTCGGGAGTTTCTTCCATCATTTATCAAGGCACGAGCATCTCCGAAAATGCTGCTGTTGAACCGACACTGAACTGCATTCGTGATAAGTAGATTCCACCAAGCGACAACTGAAACAATTCAAAACAGAGCGAGCGCTGTTCCGTGATTGGTGCATGTGACGAATTACGATTTTTATCCACTTATAAATACAAAGCTGACTGATTTCACAAAAAGCAGAATATTTGACTCAGAAACATAGTGAAAATGAAGTAAAAAGTCTCCCCAAATTAAAATACTTGAATACAGTATAGATACTTGAAAAAGCGACTTAAGTACAGCAAAGAAAATACATTTACTTTGTAACTGCCCACCACACACTTACGACGAGCAATCTTTTTACACAATGTGAATTGAACACAAAATGTAAGGTAGTATTTGTCCGCCACACGAGTTACTAGAATTGATATTTTTAGATTATTTTTGAAGCCATAGTCGTTATTATTATTTTTTTTTTCAATTAACAGCGAGGACAGTAGATAGAGACAGGAAGCAAGGTGGAGAGAGAATGGGAAAGACCTTAAACCTGCGTCGCCCTGCGCACCGTCCACTATATCATAGGGCAGGCCGGACGGATCTTAAACAAAGTCGTTTACGTTATGAATCTAAAAGAAAAGGCTCAAGTTTAGTTACTAAAAAAAAATGTAAGGATGCCCAGAAGTACTGCCAGCCCCAGGTTGGATCCAGCCAACACAAATGCCTAATCTGAGGCAGGTGCAGCAGCTTGGTGGGTGGGACTTGTGAAGGTGCAGGACAAATTTGTTCAGCTGACATGTCTACAACCCTTAAACCAATTCTGTGAGTTCACGTTCACCTTTTAGGAATCTTAAATATCTTAAAAATATCCTATTAAGGAAACTAAAGGGGTTAAACGGGTCGTTTGATTTTTAATAACATGTTGTTCACATTGGTCTAATTGTACAGGAAATGTGATCTTTTACTCAAAAAGTTACAAATTTTAATTAAAGTCATATTAAATCTCTTCATTTTCTTCATTCTGGAAAAGGGCTGAGATTTTCATTCGGTAAACTTCAAAATTATGCCCCAGTTACTCACCCATTGCTTACTGATTTGCATATTCATGACGTGTATACAGAGTTAGTGTCTGAGGGTCAACATAGATATGAGGGAGAATAGAGTAAATTAACATTTTAAATTCATTTTGTCAACCCTTTAACATCTATGGGAGTGCCGGCAATCCCATTTGCATATCAAATTTTAAATGCCGGTAAAACAGGAACCACATCAGATAGAGCAATAATTCTTTTTGCGTCATAAACAGAAGGTTTATGAAACATTTGCTTTTTTTCCATGAGTGGGTGTGCAGAAAATCAGTAAAAAGTCACAGAAATTCCTTCAAAAGTTTAATGGTTTTAACAAAACGGTTTGTCTTTTTCTCTGTTCTGACAGTGCCACCTTGTGTTTTGGAGTATTAATATTTGACATCAAACATTAACAGAATCTGTGAGATGCTCCTGTCTGCAGATGGGTTAAGCCCTGCCCACTGAACATATACGCCTTCTCATTGGTTGACGTTGAATTATCGTGTTGTCGCTTCCATGCTAAACAAGAATTGCATTTGGAAACAATTTATGAATTTGAACTTTATAAAAATGCAGAATCCATTAATAGTTTAACATAATGGTATATTCAAGAAAAATTCTCAGTATTAAAGTACAACTTTATACTATTAAATTATTCTGAAAAATGGTGAATACACGTCATCTTAAATGAACTGAAAAAAAAGCATATATTCACTCTTTGCTTTGAAGGATTGACTTGATCCATGCTAAGCATTGCTAAGTTATTAATGCTACGTGCTAAGCCAAGATACAGCATTGACACATTGCTTGTACATTCATAAGCAGTAAAAAAATAAACAGTTTGAGTTTACACAAAGTATAGCAAACCTCATTACTTTGCCAAACCAATGAGACAAGTACAACCAATGAGATGACACGTGGGTGGGGCTGTGTATTCAGTGGGTGGTTCTAGGAAATTGTGCACCTTAAATCTGCCCATTTTCCGTGGAAAAAAGAATAAGCTTCCAAAGACTAAATAACCTTAAAAACCTAAAGATATGTAACCTGTATAAATCAGCCTTGACTCACAGCCGTTATATATTCCAATTATCAGGTAATGACGGTAAACAAGCATTACCTAAGAGGTGGCCAGTCTACATCCCCCATATTGTCTATTTGCTTATGGTTTATGCAACTAAGCTGTATTTGTAGCTGTTGTTGCTGTGGCGGATGCTGTGCTGTACAACTCCTCCCTAAGCTCCCATGTCTGTCCCCTCTGACTACAGCCATTAATCAAATTGAATGCAGTCAGGCCAGTATAATGTAAACCAGAGCTGACGACACTCACAGCCCCCTGGAGAAGGGCCGAGTTGCAGAGAAAGAGAGCAGATAAACAACAAATACATCAATAATTATAATTCATGACATGAATCTGTCAAGACCGCGCTTAATCCTCATTTGCTGCCAGAAATTCTAAACAAATTGCTTTTGTTATATTTCATTTTAAGACTATGTATTATACATACATTTTGATTGAAAAGTGTGCTCAAGCTTTAATTTATTTGTAATATGGTATTAAAGATTAACATGTGTTAAGTCAGGAGTTTTTTTCACTTGTGCGATTCAGCAACAGCGTAAACTATACGAGTGAATCGCTGGGTTAGAAGTTCAGAGCTCACAATTCATGTTTTCACACAGAATCAAGGACGACTCTGCATCCAAGACTACTGCATCAAGAACCCGGAAGATGTTATACGCTCACTTGAAAATGCACCAGACCGACGCCACTAGAAAGAATAGAAAAAAACATGTTTAAAAAAGAAAATGGCAGAACGTGGACAGTGCGGTCTTTGTTTTTACTGAAATGTAACAATACATTTGTTAAATATAACAAACTAGTCCTGCTCCTGTGGTGTAGAGGACAGTGAGCAGGACACACACTGGTCACCGTTGCACCAGGGACCTGGGTTCCATTCTTGACCTTGAGTCATTTGCCTTTGTTTCTCATTACTTTCACTCTGTCTCTGTTTGTGCATGCTCAGTTCGAAAAGATGAGTGGAATCTGCTCGTAGCACTGCTTCAACCTCAAGGCAGGCTAGGGTACTTTCAAACAGGTTTGATTTTCTTACAATTGTATGGTTGCGGACCGTATGTGAGCTCGTCATGAGGGAATAATCTCGTTCCAAAACCTCATGCATGAAAGATGAGAATAGAGGAGACTGAGGATAATCTCGAGGAGGACCCTGATTATGAGGCATCCTCCTCAGATGAGAATGAGACTCCTAGTATTGATCCCCCAGTTGTCTCTCAACCAACACCTTCAAAAAATGTAAAATTATTATGGTCTCGCTCCCCCCTTGAACAACAGGGAAGACTCAGTTCAAGATATAAAATCAGTATTTCAGCTTTTTATTACACCAGATTTTCAAAGAACCGATTTTCTTGAATTGACAAACTTGGGGGGGGTTGGGAGGGATTTAACTCGGATTTAAGCCTACATCTGTTAGCTAGTTATGGCAGGAGTCAAGTCCAAAGTAGAAACAACAGCAAGGTCAATATTTCCTGCCACCATGTCTCTGAAGATATACTCTCCATATTTTCTCCTCTCTGATGACAAAGAAACGGGGGTATGTGTTAGCTATTGACCCCATGCATAATTATGTTCCATTATGTCTATATGTTTTAAATAACAGAAATATACAACAATAAAAAGTACAACACTAATAAAACTACAAAAAAAATATATAATTTTCCAATTTTAGGTGAAACAGTGAGTTTTCATGCGGATTTGTGTCTATGGTAATGCAATAATATTTTAGATGTCAACAAAGACATCAATTACCCGACACTAACCTTTAACCCTAGCAAAAAAATAAATAAATAAATAAAAATATTATTTTGGAGGTCTTTAAATTGCTGGGGTCAATATTATCCTAAAGGTGTTTGCAGAGTTTAGTGTAACAGGAGGGTTAGAATTAGAATTTAGAATTGTCAGACTGAAGTGACTTCAGCATTTAATGATACAGTACCGGTATGTGTTTGCAAACTTGAGCACTAAAATAACGAGGAGCACTCAAATGACTATTTAGATTTAGATTGCAAGTTAGGGTAACAGCTCATCTTGACCACAGCTAAAGTTGGCTAAACTGACTCTCTCCCTACTAGACTCGCTACTGCACGGGTACATCCCAATTTACCCCATCTAAACATCTAAATCTTACACAAACATCAGATTAACCATAAAAAACAAGCCACTTGCCATATTCACATGCTGTACTTGGCACAAAGGCACATTTTACACCCACTGTCTAAAAATGACTACGGTCGCATTATCCAACGACTCATCAAACCATTTTTAGCTTCTACAAACACGTAATGCTTCTCTGACTCATGATTGTGGAAAAATAGTCTGTTTATAGAGGAGTAAATACTTGCTGAGGCTCACATTTGGGTCAGGGGGAGACGCTGCCCTCTACAGTGCAGCCGTGAGATCAAAACCTGTTTATATGAGGCACATGCCAAAAGGGAAGGTAATCTATTACGCACATCTGATAACATCATGAGTCTGTCTCCCACATGAGCTGCATCTTTAAGATGTGGGAGTGATAAGCAGTCAACTCTGAAACGAATAAAAGAACAATTACACAGAGAGAATAAAGACTCTGGCAGAAGAAAACATTAAGCGGCAGGAACTGAACCATGGAAATGTCGAATAAGCAGAAAAAATGCTAAACAAAGAAGTCGTTTTATCAGTGGAAAATGGAGAATATGGAACAATATAATGAAAGCTGCCTGTCACCAAAAACACATGTAAATACCAATGTGGGGAAAACAAGTATCATACTAAACAATATAATATTCTACTAACATCTGCTACCAAAACGACTACAAAAGTAACTAGGAAGGGATATTTATGTACTCTCCTCCATACAAATATTTCAGGATTTGGGGTTTTATATTGAAGGGTCCATTTAGCCATGCCATGTCTGTCTGAATACTCGATTCTGATTGGCTGGACGGTGTTGAATAATTTTTGAATAACCGCACAGGTAGCTCCAGGTCAGTTTATTCATGCTGTGTATCAATGCGCTCCTCTGCCAATGATCTCTCCTCCTCCATTTTGCCACACTATTCTGGGCAGAACACCGACGGCGAAAACACCTGGACCCTCTGGAAAACACCTGGACCCTTCTTTTTTTCACGAGATACAGGGGGAGCTCAAAATTCTGGAACACTCTCCTGTCTATCAGGGGTTGTAGCTCCTCCCCCTTCACGACAGTGGCAGTTGCAGCAGCTAGGGGATTCTCAGTGATTCCACGAGTGGAACAGGCTGTCGCAGTGTCGTACCTCCTTGTGGACTTTGGCTAGGGGGATCTTAAGAGCTGCGGGCTGGTCAACCCCCAACAACTTGACCCAGGCTCTGTTCGCTCTGGGGTACTAAGTGGTGGCAGCTACCTTTAGGGAAACAGTGTGGGTGTGGCTTGCAGCGCCTTTCCTTAGCCAGAAAGCGCACTCAGTTAACATCTTTCTTCCCCCTTCGGCATCTGACTGAGCGGAGCAGTCAGCTCTACCAGGCTCTATAAGATGGTTTTGCCCGAGGGCCTGGCCTCTACAGAGCTAGGGACCAGATTCAGGGTTCCCTACTTAGGCGGCCCTTTTCTGATTATGCTACACACAGCCCCGTAGCTAGGTGGCTCGTATGATCCTGTTCCGTTACCCTCCATTTTCTTGGTGGGAAACGATAGCTTTGCCATACCTACTGTTAGGTTTCTTTTTGCTGGACGATGATTACGCCAGAAGCCCTGTGCAGGTCTCGATGCGGTCTACGCTGACCCCACTCCCCGTGCTTTTACTTGGCTGATTGCTAATCACCTACTCTCACAAATCAATTTGCCCTTCATATATTTGGTCCGTCCCCCCAAAGTTTTTCAAACGTTCCCGTACATCGACGCCTTCGACATACGTCTACTGTCCCTCCTTCAGAGATGGGGGTTTCGCTAGTAACCTAGGCATTATCTTGATCTGAAGCTGAAAAGCCAGGTGAGAAACCAAAATAAGGACCAACCTTCAGACAAACATAAACATTTTATTTGCATATACACAAAACCTCAGCGGGGAAGCAGCTCTTGTAGCTGAGACTGTATCAGTACTGAAAGCCAGTGACTAGCTCCCTCTCGTCTGGGTTATTCAGTCTAATCCCATCACAAGATAAATCCCCTTTAGCCAAACACACACGCACACAAATGCACCAAAGTCCATTA
Source organism: Danionella cerebrum (assembly GCA_007224835.1). Classification (NCBI taxonomy): domain Eukaryota; kingdom Metazoa; phylum Chordata; class Actinopteri; order Cypriniformes; family Danionidae; genus Danionella; species Danionella cerebrum. The sequence continues at coordinate 12,983 of SRMA01025413.1, read as the reverse complement.
ACACAGATAACGGGTTTGCACAACTGAACCCAGCTCAGGCAGGCTGTCATGGTGCCATCGAACGAGAGTGCATCACATGGTTTGTGTGGACTGGCAAAGTGAACAAGTGGGGGAGGAAGATGAAGCTCCTCCGGATCAGAGGCCAATGGGGCCTCTTGGTCTCCTCTTCCTCTCCTTGTTCTCAGAGCCGACATGATGCCGCAGGGGTCACCAGGGTTTTTTTCTGTGAGGGGAATCGACCACAAACCAATCCTTGTTTCACTCTCACCATGCAGAGAGGAGAGGGATGATGGTAATCCGATAACACAAACCAACTAATGTGATTTATGCCACAACTCACTGGCCACACAATCCTCTTTATGTATGCTGAGGATAAACAAAAAGAATAGAATCCTAAAGAGTTTAAAAAGGTTCCACCCTTGACAAACTTTAATGGATAGTATTCCTGTCTGAGCCACTGTACATTTGAAAACCCAAAGGACTATAACCAGTGCACTTTCCAAAATATTGAATAAAAAAAAAATAGTCAGGAAAATGTCTATGTTAAAAATAAAAGCAGCATGGGTTTATTGTGCACAAATCAATATTCAAAGCAAACACATCACAAATTACATTTCTGTTGGAAACTAATGGTACGACTTGACCTTATATAAAAGGAATACATGTATTTTAAAGTCTACAAAATCAACTCCAAAAATACAAGGAAAATAAAAATGGAAATAATTAATGCATTTCTGCATGTCCACACAATTCTGGCATGTAACTTATACGAAATTATCTTAAAGGAACACTGAAAAAGTGATGGTTTTCATTAAATATATATATGAATTTGTTGAACAATATAGAAAACGTTTTTTTACTCAAAAACACCACATCTTTCCAGTGCCCGCTGACCAAGATTGTGAGTTTTAATCTGAAGGAAAGCAGAAACTGATTAAAAACCTCTATAGACCATTTTTGGCGCAAACAGGAGCTCATACATCTCATCAAATGAGTAGTGCCAAAGAAAAGGAGTTTCCAAATTGTATTGGTTTTTGGCAAGGAAACGGACCAATGGTTCTTCTGATGACATCTGACATTTTCATAGTGACTTTGCATAGGAAACAGGAAAGAAATATCCTGCCACAAATCCTCTCTTTTCTTTACATTTTTGTCAAACAGCTCCTTGTGACCAAACTTGCTGAAGCATGGTGGTCAGACCATATTGAGACCATCTACCAACCATGTGATTCTATTTTAAACTGGTCCTGGCCACTAGGGGACACTGTGGAGAAACTCTGTAGGCAAACTCAGATCATAGTTACAATCACACATGTTAAAGCTAGCAAAAGTTACAACCATTTTCCTAAACGTTATTATATATTTTGGCCCCACAAATCTTGACCCAGCGTGAATGTATTGAGATCAATTTTATGAATTTACGATGAACAGATATTGGCACAAATTTCTGTATCTCCTGATCCTTAGGGGGCACTGTGCTGAAACTCTGCAGGCAACCTCAGATCGTAGTTCTTATACCATCCACCAAGTTTGGTGTAGATATTTTAAAAGTATTCCTGAGATCTAGTGTTACGACAATTCTGGCAAGCGTTATGTTATCATTTTTCATGCCCCATTCGAATAAACTTGAATTCCATACCCTATAGTCAGCATGGTCAGAGGATGATGATCTGGAACAAATTTGGTAAAAATCTGATAATTGGTCTAGGAATATTAATCATGACAGTAAGAAGAAGCTGAACAAACACAACGGCTGCCTGCACAGCTTCACTGTTTTTGACCTCAAAAAAAATTCAAAGATATGAAAATAAACTGCAGCAAGAAGAGGGGACAATGAGACGATTTTAATTTGCTTTCACAAGTTCCTCTGCTGCTCTGAGCCTGATATCCAGACGTTTTAACAGGCAGCCTCCATATCCCCAAGGTGTTAATGTATTAGCAGAGAGAATCAACAGATGCCCCGCAGTCAAATAAAACCCTTCCAATAAAAACTGCACACTGTGTGCGGCTGCAAACACACAAGCTCCCACACAAACACACACTCCAGGACGGAAGGATCAGTGAAGCATGGTGCTTTGACGTAGCACTGCTTTGTGCTGACGGCAGGAAATACTGAGTACACATTGTGCACCCAGAGGAAACCTGATATTCCAGTTCCCAACAAGCACTACACACAGACGCCTCAAAACACTCGTAGATTCACCCACTGCTCGCACCCACAGCTTCCTGGTCTTTACTTGCATGTTTCTGACATGAGCGCTACAATGAAATATGCAAAGCAGGCTGGAATGATAATCCTCTGTGTCTCTAACTCTTCTCTGAAACACCAATTCTACCAATAACAAAAGTCACATGGTTTCAGAGACACAGTGTTCCATCTTTTACCCAAAGCACTGTGAGTTACTGTACTCTGTGTTCTGACTAGGATTGGTCTGTTCCCTCAATGATTGGGATAATGACCGGCTTGTATTTAAGCAAAAGTCATCTGGAAAACCTTATTTGCACACGAGGCTTATTACGCTTTAGAAAAAAGCACAGCTTTGATTCAATACTACAATGATGCAGAGTTTGACTGCATTTACATATGTCTATGTAAAGTTTATTTAATTTATTTAAACAGCACAAAGATTCATTTGTAATCTAGACAACAAAGGGTGAACCCAAGCAGTCCAGCTTTTCCACTGAATTCTTTTTTGTACCAGTAGTTTTCTGAAACCAGTTTAATAATGTTCCGATCTGAGCTAAGGGCTATTTCCTGACTGGTCAGACTAAACCTGACACATAAAGGACCTGCAGATGACCAAAGAGATCAAGAAAATACACCCCTATGTGTTTTTTCATGCAGTAAATCTTTTGTAAATCTGAATTCATTTATTGGGTCCAAATAGGGGAAAAGGAAACAACCTTTTGAACTGAAACCACTGTTTATATTGGCGTCTTTCTATCTCTACAACTTCTCGCTGTCCTCTCGATGTGGCTCTCATTGGCTGCAGATAATCACAGACATTATTTTAGTCAGAACACACTGTACGTTTGTGACTCACTGACAGACAGATATTTGAGAAGCATCTCGCTAACCTTTGACTCTCGCAGAGCGAGAAACTCTGATTTGCATTCTTCTAAAACCGGCTTTAAAGAAAAGTGGTTTGTTTTCAAGAAAAAGAAAAGTTTGGCTTTATATCAACAGATAAGCAATCGCTCGTCCTCTTCTCCTCCATAAATTCGCCTCACTCAATGTGAAAGGCTTCTGCACCACTGTGTGGCATGGAGTGAATTAGTTCACCAAAGTATTAGTTCACCAATGCCCGTTTAAAATTAAGTATTCCAAACAGGCATCTTAGGTAATTTATTTAAATGATTTATTAGATTTATAATCAAAAGATAGGTGCCATGGTTTCATGTTACTAACACATCTTGTCATTTTTTTATATAACTAGCTGAAAGCTTGAGTTTTTAGCAAATAACTGCTAAACTACCACAGGGTGCACATGCTAAAAGCACCAGAAAAATCTGCAAATTCAGTTATTTACCAAATATGTGCATTTTTACATGAAATAAGTGACAGGATAGTATTATTTAAATGACCAAGACATCATCACCATGTAAAAGAAGAAGAAACCATTAAATATATAAAAAGGAAATTGAGAGAACTTAACTTTGCTCTTCCCATGGCCTCCTAAAGATCCAAGTGATGCAACTTCCTGCTGAAAAAAGGACTTATGGAAATTCCCCAGTTTTCAAGAGGGGGAGGGTTTAGAGTAACAACAATGAGTAAAAAATGTAAATGTATTGAACCAAACATTAGATATTTACATATCAATGCAAAAGAACTGTAATTTTTAAAAGATCTTAATCATTATATTTTATGGTACCATCAGAGACTGGGGACAAGCAAAAATGCTTTTGAAGTGCTATTTGTCAATATTTAAATGTTAAAGCTTTAAAAGAATAGAATGTAGTACTTTGCTTTGTAGTAAATATTTATGAAGTTATTTTAATGCTTATTCATACATATAAAATACCAGGGACAGAAATGGCTCCAATTCGGTGGAATGGCCTCAAAAGGAACACTAAAAACCAGTGGAAAAGCAGGAGACCCAACATCACGGAATTGAGATGTTCCTTATCACACAAAACAAGTGGCACTTTTACTCATGTAAACTGTTTAAATTGTAGTGTTTGTATGAAACAAGGCAACAATGTTTGTTTGAGAGTCATACTACATGCGTTTTCATCATCACTCATCCATCTTCAGCAGATACGGAGGGAGCCGTATACTTTAGTCACATGAACGCATCATCTGATGATGCAACGGTTATGTCAAGGACTGTGGTAGCTCCTGGCATCATTAGTCATGTGATCTGTAGCTCATAAATGTAAACACATCACTTTGTTAATGCTGCAGAGTTGAAATGCAAAAATGTTGAAGCCAAATGTTGAAGATTTACATGATATTGAGTAAACTTCACAGACACTTTATCAATGTGTTTGTTATGGATTCTGAGGTTTCTGGTATTTGAATGAAGTTTGATTCATTTTTTTCTCGTTATGTTTGATTTATGCCCAAACCATAATCAAAGGTTTAGTCCAACAGACTTTTGGTGACTTTCACACACGTTGACCGCACCTCAAATGGTAGGACAGTGAGTACAAATTTAATGCAACAAATTAAAACTATTTTCAGGCGTCCTAAAAAATTTGGTTTATAAAGTGGAAACTGCTGTTCGGAAACGAAAGCTGAAGGTTTCTCTGCGCTGCAGAACAACACGTTCCACTTTATAAACGTTATTTCTTTTAAGATTTTGATTTCATGTTGGTGTTCGTAATTCGCGAACACACTTCGCCTCACTTGCAAGGTAAGGTTTCACATGTTGTGTAGATGTATGTTATTTAGCATTTATTTTATTATGTTTTCATTGTTTTATTTATTACATTACCAATGCGTGGGTTTAAGGATTGAAGAAAAGTTTTTTTTTTTTAAATCAATTTATACTGTTGTTGCTGAGAGCCATTGCATGGATTGCATGTAAAACTTGCTTCGACGTTCGAAAAATTTGAGATATGAACGCCACCCAGGAACGGATTATTTCGTATCTCAAGGTACCACTGTACCTCAACAAGCGCATTCAGACACAGCAACCTCAATAGTGATCTAAACCCCCTGCACAGCGCCACATGGTGGAACCGCTTTCATGACATGCATCTTTAGAATTCTGTTAACCTCTAGCACACCCAGAGAAGGTCATATCTTTTTTGTTGTTGAATTGCTTTTATTTTACAGGAGTTGTTATTGTTTACACATTGTTATTGAGGGAATTTTCCGGGAAAACTACTGTTCTTTAATCACGGCTCCAGAAAACAGAGCAGATCTCCACAGCTCTGTGCTTCTATGATTTCCACACTGTCATGTCCTCATTTCCTTCCAACTTTGTTAGTCATGAAACTTCTCTAAGCAGCTCTGAATCTCCTTCAGACACGTTGTGTTCAAGCTGATCATCTGACTGTAGTCATGCAGCAGCATGTGCACACATCTCTCTCCCTCCATCTACCTCTCCCTCTATCCTTCCACAACCGTCTCGGTGTTTGTCGAGGAAATGGTCACTCTACTTTGCAAATCAGCTTAGAGCAACAGCCCTGTCCACAGCCAGCACACGTGTCAAACGTGCACACACAAACACAAGCTCATGCACATACACTCGCAGGCCTCGCCTCAACCCCGCGCTCACTCGCTCGCTCTCCCTTAGTGAGGCACAGAGACAAGAGGAGGAGTCTCAGACAGAATGGTTCCCATGTGCGGAGGGTGGCGTGCATGTGTTTTTCTGTCCCTCCCAGTCAGATGGACTTCAGCACGTTTAGTGGAGCAGCACACCTGCATCCTAGCACCCAAGAGACACGCTGTTCTACCTGTGTGCTTTCAGGAGCATCGCTCTACTGTATTACAGCGTCGCAAGAAAATCGTTATCAGAATTTACAGCTCATACAATCCAACAAACAGACAAAGCTGTGCCAGGGCTCTATTTGTCGAAACAATGCAAAGGCATAATTATAGTTTAAGATTATAAGGCTCACAAGTAACTCCCTTGGATCACAATACAATAATTTACATAATACAATAACAAAAACAAGCAGATTACTAATTCACTTGAAGACTAAATTTTAAATTGACCATAGTATACCAAAACCCCAAAAAAGAGGTCAAGTGCAAATGTAAAACCTGTGTTAATCACTTTTCACTGCATCATGAGCAATTTTTATATTATTACTCAGATTTTAGGGGGCAAGCAGAGAATCTGCATTGACCATGGAAGTCAATGCCAGCCCTATGAACCGCTTACGGGAAAGTTATGAAATTTGGCACATTTATAGAATAACAGAATTATTTCGAAAACCTCTTTTGCTAACTCCTCCTAAAGCTCAAGTTAGAGAAACCCAGTGACTCGTTCTCAGAAGCGCTTTCTCCAGTATGCTCGGTACTGCTTCCGCTTCTGCTTGAAACCGTATTTGTAATTCATGAAATATCTCGAGAAAGTTCACTTTAACACCGAGTGTGTGAGAAGGATGGAGACACACTTCTGAGAACGCGTCACTGGGTATCTCTAAGTTACCCTACAGATTAGGGCTGAAACAATTAGTCGACAACGTCGACAATAAAAAATTTTCTACAAATATTTGTGTTGTCGAGTAGTCGTCTGATGTCATGTGACCTAATGTAAGGGTCACGTGTCACGATTTGAGCGCCACGCCGCTGTAGCGCTAGAGTGATGCAGCCCTCCCGAATGCTACTGCGGTAGAAGAAAACTCAGCGCGAATCATGATGGAGTGCAAACGAATCCGAACGAGTAAGGTGTGGGAAAGTTTTACTAAACTTAACCAAAAATGCTGTCGTGTGCAATACCTGCAAGGCGGAACTTGCTTTTCACGGGACCACAACGTGCATGTTGGAGCACTTAAATAGGAAGCATCCCGGTGACTCCCCGGCAGATTTCGACTCCCCTCTGCGTGAACGCGCATTCAATCACGTGATAACACAGACTAAACCAATGAGAGTTCAAATAAAATGTTTACTCGTGAAGACGTTTTGATTTTTATTTTGCTTATATGCCGCGTAGATGTCAAATTTACTTGTAACACATTGTTCAACTATAAATATTGTTTAAAAAGTTTAAAAGAATGCCTAAAGCAAGTTGCTTACAGCAGTGAATATTGTAATAATTTATGATTGTACAGCATTATACAAACTTTAGATGTTTATATTTTATTTGCGTATTCATTAGAATAATTAACATTTAACGTAAAAAGAAGAATTAAACAAAGTAAAAAATCGTTGATATAAAATAAAAAGCTATATAAATCCATTCACATTATGGGAAGAAAACTTGTCCCACAATGGGGAATGTTCATTTTAATAGGGTTAACCAACAATTATTAATGCTGCTGTCAAGATATGTTCACATTCAACTTTCTTTTTGTCTGTAATGCAGCTGATTATTTATTTCTTTCTATTGAATTAGAACAAAACATGTAAACAATGCTTAGAGAGCATTTGTGTGTAATTTGAGTGTAACAGCATCAGAAAACTTAAAGAAAACAACTATTTCAAAAGCTGAAGTGATTTTCTTATTTTATTTATTAGTTAGAATATTTGTAATTCATTATTTTAACTAGTTGAAAAAACAGAATAATCGCTCAAAGGCTACTGATTAATCATTGAAATAATAGATGACCTGATTAGATGGTCTAATAATCGATAGATTAATCGATTACCAAAATAATCGTTTGTTGCCACCCTACTACAGAACAGCACTTTTCACAGTATAAACGTTATTTTTTTACGGCACCTTGACTCTAAAATTTGTTATAGTACATTATTGGTAATCTATACATCATGTTTCACTCGATTTAGAACTGATGTAAAGTGTTTTAAGGCATATCAGCCCCTTAAAGCACACATTCTTCAAAAGTGCAGCTTGACGTCAAACAAACAAGTGGAAAATAGAGCAGAAATGTTTGTTCGTATCTTAAATTTTTCTTCGTATCTCGAAGCAAAAATTTTCCCACGAAAAATTAGTATCTCAAACATTTCGTAGCTCGTAACTCGATTCATACTGTTGTTTCTGAGAGCCGTTGTACGGATTAGGCATTTTACATGTTAAACTTGCTTTAAGATACCAAAGCCAGCCTGGAACGGATAAATTTCGTATCTCGGAGTACCACTGCAAAGGTGGGCTGTGTATTTATACCCAAATCTTTGAAAGAACTGACTCCAAGACATATAGTATTCTGGACACTTGCTGCAGTTCTTTCAAGCACACTAGCATACTAATTAGTGCAGGCTGGAAATGTTCTCTGATGGCTCTCAGATGAAGGGAGCAGATGTCTCTCTGTTGATGAGTTTAGTAAAAGGATGAATAAGGGATAGAAACAAACAAGTTTTGTTCTATAAAAATAATAAATTTACATCTTAACCATCCTCCTCCTTGTCACTAGAAAATAAGAGGACAGCATGTACTTGGTCAATCGTTTTGTTTTCATTGCGTTCTCCATTTTCTCAGAATATCCTATGATGGCTTGGATAAATCAGCACAGTGTTGTATTCCGACACCGATCTGGCTCTGGCAGCAGTGACTTATTTTCACCAAAGTTTTTTTTGTCACCAGAACCTGCGTGAGTTCAAGAGCTGTGAGCTAAGAACAGAAATGAAGGCAGAGCAGGAGTGAGTCAGAACTGAGTCAAACCCTGCACCCCGCACAGTCACGATGCCATGGCCACAGCAGACTTACCACTAACCTTAGCAAACCACGACTGCTAGCCCACCATACTAGAGTGTCTAAACAGGGTCATTCTGGATTAAAACTGGTCTAAAGATACAATTATTTTAGTTCAGTATACAAAGTCCACTTGCACCGTGTGAGACGCTAAGCAATTTCCAATTATTTATACCTCTAAAAAACCCCAGTTGGTATCATGCTCCTTGTTGACTGTATTAAGGTCATGTGAGATGTGATGTAATTGCTCACAGAAACAATGGCCGTTTTGAAAATGAGACCAGGTTCAGTATTACATAAAGGCATATATGTGAAACGCATCTTCTTGAATTGATTTAATTATTCACATGGTCTTGATGACATTCTTTGGTTTTCCTACTAAATATACTATTATGTGCCAATGTAAACAAGATCTATTTGTTTCTGTTTCGTCCTCTTGACAAAAGCCAATAGATTTTCAATGTGGTTTAAATCAGGCAAGTTTTCTGACCAATCGAATACAGTTAAGGCCTCTACACACCGATCCAAAGTTTAGTGTGGCAACCCCCCCCCCCCCCCTCCCCCCGGTCAAAAAACCTTGGCTGCCAACGGGAAATCACACCTCTGACCAAACGAGTGGTGCCAGTGGAAAAGTTCCACACAGCCATAACAGATCTGTTTTTCTCTGGAAGAACGGCCAATGATAGCTACTCCTTTGATGACGTGAACAGGATGTGAAAGAGCCACTCGGTGGCGCTCATCCTACATTTTCATAGAGATTTCATACAGGAAACTGGAAAGAAATATTGCGACACAAATTCTCTATTTTCTCCACATTTTTGTTAAACAGCTTCCTGTGATCAGCCACCGACAGAATAAATCGCTTGACATCCAGGATTTTCTTTGATTTCTTCTCTGTCGTCATCTTCTTTTCTGTTCTCCTGTGTGGTGCAGACTGCATCTGTTGTACTTTAAACTCCCATCTTCAGGCAGGGAGCCAGTGCATCAACATTTCCTTGACCCAGACGTAAGTAAGTAAGTAACATTTATTTATAAAGCACCTTTTTCACAGGGGAAACTGTCCTAAGTGCTGTTTCCAGCTCGAGGCTCGCCGGTGACCTTCCTGGAAGGAGTTTGCATGTTCTCCCTGTGATTGCGTGGGTTTCCTCCTGGTTCTTCAGTTTCCCCCACAATCCAAAAAACTTGCGGTTAAGTTAATTGAGTTTGTTTTGCCCTGTGATGGACTGGCGACCTGTCCAGGGTGTACCCCCACCTCTCGCCCAATATGCGCTGGAGATGGGCACCGGAATTGTTCCTCGTACACACGTAAACAGATAGTGAACACTTAGGAATTAAAGCAGTGAACTTCTCCATTATCTTTCTTTATTTTTTTTTTCATTTTCCTATATTTAGGGGCCAAGCAGCAAAGCTGCGAAGCTACACCGTTTCTTCTTATTTCTATTATTCTTCCTTCTTCTTCTTCTTCTTCTTCTTCTTCCGTAGTGAAGTCAATGGCAGCCATATAAACCGCTTGCAGGAAAGTTATAAAATTTGGCCCAATCAATACCAAGCCTCTGAGCTATAAACTGACCAAATTTGAAGTCTCCAAACTGTCTAGCGCCTCCAATAGGCCAAAGTTACACCCATGTTTATGCTAATAACTTTTGATCCTATCAACGAAATGCCACTTTTTAGTGATTCCTTGACTCAAGACAAGCCGGCCTATGTTGTAACACCTATGATCTGAGACTGTTTGTAGTGTTTTGTCGCTCTGCCCCCTAGTGGTCTGGAGATATTAAAAAAACTAGCATTTCAGCTTGTATTTCCCAAACTGTTTGTCCAAATTTCATAAAAATGATATCAGCATGTTTGGAGCATCAAGCCGAGTCGAACCATTTTAATTGTGTCGGCCATTTTTAATTATGACAAAAAACGCTGTATTTCAAACATGCTTTGCTGTAAAATTCTGAAAGTTATATTTGTATTAAAGAAAGTTGTATTTGTATTAAAGAAAGTTGTATTTGTATTAAAGAAATAAATTCTTTACAAATCAGACAATGTGATTTTTCTGGATTTTTCTTTCTTCTTTTGTCTCTCATAGTTGAGGTCTATCTATGATGAACATTATGGGCCTCTCATCTTTTTAAGTGGGAGAACTTGCACAATTGGTGGCTGACTAAATACTTTTTTACCCCACTGTATATGTATATCTGAATACACTGTATTCTTGTCTTTCATTTCGAATAGGCTCCACCCAGACCGTTTGTCTGATTCTCACCAAATTTGAATCGCCAACCTTTTGCCATATTTACACCAAATTTGTTGTGAGTCATCAGTATCAAAGGCTGACCCCAAAACAAAAGCTACTAAGAGCGCCACCCAATGGTAAAAAAATCACTAAATTTTAAATAGCGCTCTATTCGATTGGTTTTATTTCACCATGCCTTGTGTCGATTTCATGTCTTTGGGTTTCAATTTGATGGTACTTCTGCTCACGGTTTGCCTACTGGATGCTTGGCCCTGCGTTGCTGCTTACAGTTATATTTGTTTTTTTTTTGTAAAACTGAGACACATAAAGAAGTCTCACTACAATAAGTTCAAATCCTACACTATGTTCAACTTGAGCTTAGCATAATGACGGGTGCTCTGCTAGCATTACAGACACGTGTAACACACCAACTTAATATAGTTTGCTAACTACGCTTGTCTGTGTCACATTTGGACATCGACTACTTACAGGCAAAGCCCCTCCAAAGTACGATGTAAAGAAAAAGAACATACAAAAAAATTGGAACATCTGCCTCCAAGCGTATGGAAAATGAATGTAATCTTGAACAGCAAATAAGAAGCCAACAACGTACACATTATATTCCTGTTGCTATTGTAGCAGCACACCAGCAGGTGTCGCCAAAACATCAAAAATAACACATGACACAACAGCCTATAATAAATACATAAGATAAATAAAAACCCACAACAATTTCGAAAGGCCCATAGTTATAATTAAGTCTTTAACCCTGTTTTAAAAGTCATAATAATGGCTGACATTTTCCTTCACAGTATGGTAATTAGGTGTGTAGAACCTAAAAGAAGGTCTGTAAAACCGTGTAATTGCTCAAAGTATTATTGTTTTGTGGCTTTCTGAGAATCTTTCGCAGGTAGGTTTGGGTTTATCTGTTCATCTCCAAACTCAATCAAATTCATCTTACAGCAAATATAATGTTAAATCAAGACTTTGTGTAACTTTCTCGAGACCTTGTTTGTTTGTCCGTCGAAAGACAATGGCGCCTGAGATTAGAGAGCCCTTTGACCGCTGCTTGCAGCTTTAATTTACTTTGACACTCCACTCTTTGAGCATTTCTTGTTTTGCAATTGCATTATTCTATTATTCTATTATGGAAAGTGTGAATGATTGTCTTCTGCACAAATTCAGCAATCTTCCCTAGTGATTACCACATTACCGACACTCTGTCATGCATTGAATTTTGTGAAATACTGGTTTTGTTTTAATCCACCATTAATCCATGATGAATAATTTAAAAAACACAAGTTTCATGTTTTATTTTATAAATAGATTTCCCATAAATAAATACTGGTAGCTATCTGGCTTTTTCAGTTTAGAGTATTGGGTGTGAAAGTGTTTGGCTATGGTTGAAGTTGTGTAATTAATATGCAAATATGAACTTCCTGTAGATAATTTGAACAAAAATGCTGAAAAATAAAGCCAGTTATTTTTATTACACAGCATATTTTTAAAGCAGTCATGATCTGGGTGGTTGTTTTTATTTTTTGTTTACTTTATACTGTACGTCGAGGACCAGTATTGCAGATTTCTCAAATGTACCGTATTTTTCGGCTCATAAGACGCACTTTTTCTTCCCCAAAACTGAGGGGGAAAAGTTGGTGCGTCTTATCGAGCGAATGCAGAGCGCCGCGAAGTCCGGTCACGGCCCTATGAGAGGCGTAAGAGCTCTGGTGCTAGGCCAAAGCCGCAGCCATATTTGTACACCCAGGGCTGCGCGTTGACGTCATCGCCCATCTCTGCCATAGCGCGGTCGTAATGAAAACGGGGGAAAAAACTACATTTCCCACAATGCCTTTGGCTTCCGCATCCATACTCACGAGCGAAACTACAGAGCTCAGCTGCCATTTCTCACACATTCAACGCATTTGAGTGATCTCTCACGCTACAAACCCGATTTCTCACGCTAAAATACATTTCAAGATGTGAAATGGGCA
>SRMA01025412.1:631725-670980 GCA_007224835.1 Danionella cerebrum | reverse complement strand
AAATCTTCTAAACTCCTGTGATCTTCCTGATCACGTTTATTCAGCAGATCCTGTACTATTGGGGTGGGGGTGGGTTCAATCTAGATGCTGACTGAGATTCTCCTCTTTTTCTGCTAAAATATGAATGTGTGAAAGATAAATTTTTCAGCAGTCTGTTAGCAAGAGCTTATAGATGGGAGGGAGGAGCCTCAGACATGTGACTATTTTTAACTTCTCTTTAATAGATGTGCCTGTGTAGCTGGTTTGAGCAATCTGATCCATTAAAAGGAAAAAGACGCTTTCATAATTAACCAGTTGTGATCTTTCCAAACCTGTCTATAAATTGCTACCAAATTGAGGCTGAGAAAGACACAGCAACAAGACACAAGGTAGTTATGCTGCAGCAACAAGTTCAAATGAAAGATGCTTTATTACCATAAAAATCCGCAGAAATCAGTCAGCTTAAAACTGGCAGAAACCAATGGGATCCAGATACACCCATAAAATGTCTGGAGAAGTCTGACCAAAATTTTTCTTCATGGAAGATTTGCATGAATAAGGACAAACCTTGGAAGTGGGTGCAGTGAATAGGGCCGCAGGTGCTCTGAACTGATGAGTAAAATTTCATATATTTGGATGCAGCTGAGGACCGTTTTTTCAGCGATTCCGTAATGTGTGTCATTATTGAGCATTAACCATTATTAAGTGTTTTTGGGGAACAGTGAAGCATGGTGGAGGTTCCCTGAACATTTGGGGGCTATATTTTTGAGTTGAGGATTCTCATTGAACCAACATTTCCCAATTTTTCCAAATGCTACCTCTGGGTTACCTTCTGGCCTGTCGTCTCGTCTGTGGTCAGAGGGGTCTGTTTCACTGCATGTAACTGTATCTGTGACAATAAAGTAACAGTATTTCTTTCGGAAAGCATTCTTTGTTTACAGCATTTCTTCACACCTGCCTAAAAGCGTAGGCACTGTACATATAGAAGTTATTTGATCTGAATCATCTGAATGAACGATTCAATAGAACTATGATTTGTGAACCACCTAGTGAACGTTTTTTCTTCAATTACTTTCTTTAATTGGGTTCACAGTCATAAAAGTGAATTGGGTCATATAAATTATTAATATGTAATTTTATCTTTATTTATAATTCGTTTTGTTTGATATGACTATGAAGACTTGAGACAGGAGAGTGGGAGAGGAACAGCAAGATTGGTTGCCTTATGTGCCCCGCTGCTAAACCATCAGTGCCACAACATTAATATCAATTATTATTTTGCTCAAAAACCAAGTTTCAGTTGTAGTGTTCGGAAAATTAGATGTTCTTTCTAATTATGATCCACCCATTTGATCAAAAGAGCACTATTCGTTTTATATTTCTGTGTTTAAAATACAAAAGACCTGTAAATAAAAGGTACTGTTTCCAGAACATTCTTTTGACTTGTGTTTAAATATCCTTAGTGAATAGTATTTAAACAAATAAATACTTTTTGATGTATTATTCATACTGATCTCTTCCTGTCATTTAAAACTTTATTACGAAATGGGAAATGTAGCATTTGGGCTCATTATTTAATATACTGATGAGAATAAATCTCTTTTACAGAATCTGGAAGTTAATTCAGCTTATTTTAGATTATATATTTAGATTATTTTTCCACCGAGCACCAAACTAAAATCCTGAATTGAGGAGCAGTTGTCTTCTTGTCTGAATCAAATCATACTGGTCACTCTATGGAGGTTTATCCTCTGGCTGAATCCTTGGAGGCTGTTGGCTTTCCAGGACAGAGTGTACATATCTACCTGTGAGATGCAGGAGATTGCTTCAGTATTTTAACTTAGAAAATGATAGGTTCTTTCCAGTGTGCTGACGTGTGCTTCTCTGAGATAATCCTGATGAGAATACTGTATGTCACAGTGTGGCTGCTCGCAGACTGCTAGTGACATAACTCACCAAACAGATTCAGAATATCCCACCCACACACAAGCACCTTGCTCTCCAGTGGATAATAGCCAGAACCCCGTCAAGTGCAATCGGAATGATGGATGCATGCAAATAGCCTCTGGTCTGGCATTTCATTTTAATTAATTCACTTGTTTATTCAAGCACACTACTTAATCAGCCAACTGCCGTTTTCTTTGGGAAGTGATCAGATCTGTCGACGTCATGATATTGCTGCTAATATGACTATAGATCAAACCTTAACCCTTAGAAGTTTCTGCATCACACCGGCTGTTTTAAATTAGGAAGGAATGATGCGACCCACCTATTGTTAAATTTTGATTTTAAATATACTGTGTAGCTTTCAAAAAAGTTATTGGTTTTGGTATTTTTGGTTTCAAACGAACCATACAATACATATGACGTGCAATTCAAACGTGAGAAAATGTGCGATCACCCCCCATCCAGTTGTAAAAAGACGGGGTAACCATTGGAAGTACAAGACCTGTGAGATGGCTTGAAATTTTTCAGCTAAAACGAGGCCCCTTTATTGATTATTGCACTTCCCTAGCTACAGGACCTTCAGAGCAACAACCCTTTTTTTCTTTTTCTTCTTCTCTTTCCCTTCTTTCCTCCTTTCCATCTTTGGAGCGAACCGTTTGTACTTGTATTTTTTAATAAAACTTTAATAGGAATTTTTTTGTTATGTAACAATGCAAAATGCTTTGTGTGCTATGAATAAAACATGCATGTTTTATAGAACTGTTTCCAAAACAAATAAAAAAAAGTAACTCTTTAGTTTTTAAAGAGCATGTTTTGATGCCCCCATTAATGCCTTTATTCCCTAATTTCACAGCTGTATGGAAAATAATGCTCTTACTGCTCAACGTTTTTATTTATATGTGGTGTGTGTTGAGTTGGCTTTCACCAATTCCACAACTTGTTTTCTTCTTAAACCCTTTTGCTCATTTTCAGAATCTAACTGGTGGATTCTAAGTATCTAATGGTTGCAGCAGCTTCTTCCGAAGATGTTTGGTGTTTTCATTTATTGTCAGACGATTAAACTTTGCTTACAGGTTGGCTGTCTGGTTGCTATGGAGGGGTTAGTTACATGATACAATGTCACTATGAGTAAAATGAACCAATAACTTTCTGAGGCTGGGATAGAGATATGCCAAGTTGGTTGCTATGGTAAACAGTCTGGTTGCTATGGATGGTCAGTAACATAATTTTCCATTTTTGATCCTAAGTTGTATAAAGCAACCCCCATGTTTTAATTATTTTTCCACAGCTTAGATAAAGTTCTAATGATTTGGTCACTAGGATAAATAGTTTGGATGCTATGGAGTGGTCCATGATGTCAAAACCAATTATAAATTGTTACTATGATTCACATAACCAAATCCCCATTTCTCTGTAGAATAAGATGATAAACCCTGACAGACGCAGACAGCATAGGAATCTTGAATCCATATTGAATCAACATTGATAACTGAAGCTGATTCAACATTTTATTCATCAAAATAATGTTGATTCAACTTCAAAAATATATAAACAATTTAAATGTGTCGCTATTCTCCCTATGATATTATTTCGATGAGCAAAATAGGTTGAATCAATGTTGATTTGTTTGCTATCAAGTGAATATTAATTAAAAATTCTGGGTTCAAGGTTATTGTTTGGAAGCATGAGAAACATACGCAGTGTGAAAATATCTGGAAATATCTGTTTATTTTGACAGGAATCCAATCTGACTTTCGGCACCTTATGAACCTGCTGAGGGCCAACAGTAGTTGAATTGACTCTACTGAACCATATGAGTGAGTGATAACAACAGAACTTAAGAATGGTTTAATATAAAACCATCATCCCCTTGAGCGAGGCGCTTACCCTTTCTCGCATTTCCTGTAGGTCATGTGCAGCAAATTGCTTTTGATTCAAGAACAGATTGTTCATTTGGGTTCTGTGCTCTTCACAGTGCTCTGTTTTAATGTGCTGGGTTTGCATTCCTGACTCTCTAGACAAACATGATTAGCCTCAAATGGTCCCAGACATGCTTTTATTTTATATTTGTGAAACGTTGTGCATAGCCAATAGTTAGTTTTTTTTGGTAAACAGCGCCACTCTGTGGTAGCTTCTTGGTCAGCATTGAATCGATGCAGTGTTTATCTATAAAGTTTATCTTTAAGTCTTTAAAAATCGATTGTGTGTCAGTCAGATGAAGGATTGGTGTGTTCTGTATCATGTTACTAAAAACATAAGCTTCTTGTTTATGGTGGATTGGTTGAATAATAAAAAGTATTATCTATTATTCCCATTTCTATCACTTAATTGCGTTCCAGATCTACATTATTTGGCATTGGAAGGGCCAACTCTCGGCCTTCTAGGGAGCGTCGTCTTCAAAAGAGTTTTTTTTTTCTTTTCTTTTTTTTATTATTAATAAATATAAATCACATAACCCCAGATAGAATGAAGGCACATGGGTTTAAACGTGGCATCAGAAAAAATGTTTCACTTGCATAAAGTGTTGCTATCAAAGCACAACCTTCATAATGGAGTTAGTTCCATGTGAAGATATTCTTTGGTATTTAGACGTTGAAACCATGAAAATAAAATACAGAGAATGTAAAACTGGGTGAGAATCAATTAAGATTTAAGAGCAGACATTAAATGGAAACCACTCTTCTCTCTGTAATTGTGGCATGATGATCTGCTGCCTTTGACATGGTCGACCATCAGATCCTTCTTTTCATACTCACAGCAAAAAAAGGCATGGCAAGCACCGCCATGGACTGGTTTGAGTTCTGTCCTTCAAAGTCTGCTAGAAGGACAAAGTGTCCTATTCTCACAGGAGTTCCACAGGGTTCAGTTCTTGGTCCTCTTCTCATTTCAACATACACCACATCCCTGGGTTCTATCACCCAAAAGAAATTGCTTTTCTTTTCCATTGCTATTCTGACAACATTCTACTTTGTCCTTTTATGACTTCTGGCCTCAACATGGCAAAGACGGAGCTGTTGGTTGATTAGCTCACCATGCAGCTGGAGTCTTCAACAATATCCACCTCCGCCTCAGACTGGAACGAGTGGTCTGGTCATATCTCGACTGGATTAAAGCAAATCTTCTTGCTGAACTTCTTTTTTTGTGCAGATAGAACTCTTGAAATGATGCAGAACTCAGTGGAACCCACATCACTTCTCTCTTCATCTCTCATCCCTTTCTCCCTATTGCAATTTCTGTTAAGATTAAGACACTGATGATCACCTATGGAACAGTCACAAGATCAACACCAACAGCATCCAGTAGTTCCATCTTAGTGAAACCGAAAATCTGTCACCACGCACAACTTTAAAAAAATTACTACTAAAAACTCTTTTTCATGAGTATTTACATGCTTGAAAAAAAATGTTCCCTCTCAAGCACTAAAATGACTGGAAAAAGATCAGAGATTATCTGGCCCTTAATTACAAATAGTTTCTTGAGGTTTACTCAATGAATGATGAATGATCTATATTGTATTAATAGATGTTTATCTCGTGTCTACAACATAGTACAGCGTTTTGAACGTAGGTAAGAGTTTGTAGAGTTCAAACCTTAATGTAATGAGATCCAAAAGATTATGGGAAATATACATCACACATGAGTGGAGATAGATTCTTTTACTGCAGTGTCCGTGGTGTCCCTATTATTTCGTTATTTTTGTTGAATCTGGGAGAATTTGTTTTGAACAATGCTTGTATTCTGAATCTGTCAAAATGGTCTGTGTTCTATCACCTGCACACATTGTTTGTACTACTCTCAGGGGGGACGTTACTGGAACAGAGATGGAGAAGGGTGTGGACCGGGTTCCCATGGTTCCATTTATCCTACCCCGTATAAAGGAGAGCCTCGGGCACCCTCTGCATTCATGCTTGGAAGACAGAATGCGTTTCTTACAGAGGAGTGAGGACATGAAAGAAGCGTGAGAGTTTAACAGTGCAATCATGTGAAGGCTAACGCCAATGGAGGCTAACTCTCATATGACTGAGAACAAGCTCTTGAGTCCATTTCACGCTTATTAAAAATTATTATACGTTGTACTCGATGGTATTCATATTATAATTAATATATATATTGTATATTTCTACAATGATTACGAATGAACCGGAAAATAATGCAATATTTTACCTCCAGCGTGGAATATGAAAAGTACCACTAGATGGCGATGTTGCTAAACAATCAAAACAAACCATCCACTTTTCTTTGTTTTTCAGTTTGACGAAGAAAATGTCAGTTGCTTCAGCCAAACATATTCTTTCTTTTGTTTTCAGCACTTTTCACATACACATTAATTAAAGTTATATTTATATTAAACATCACAAAGTATTGGTTTTAA
Organism: Danionella cerebrum; assembly: GCA_007224835.1. Taxonomy (NCBI): domain Eukaryota; kingdom Metazoa; phylum Chordata; class Actinopteri; order Cypriniformes; family Danionidae; genus Danionella; species Danionella cerebrum. The sequence continues at coordinate 664,682 of SRMA01025412.1, read as the reverse complement.
CATCTCACCAACTACATGTGTTAGATTTATGTTTGTTTAGAACGTTTTCACCAAAATATTTCCCAATTTCGTGTCTAGAACATCGTGACAGGATTCTGGTGGAAGGTTATTGTAGGCTTAATTGGTATTTGGTTCTACATTTAAGATCTTGCGGGTAATACAAGATTTTGGTGCCGTTTAGAACTTTCATGGAGAGTCTTACGAACAGTAAACTACAAGGTTCGAACAAATTGGTCTTTGGGAGTTCCTTTGGTATAACTGGGATTTTCATTGCTCCTTAAATAACCTTTGTCGGTTATTTTGACTCTGACTTTTTCTGTCTCTTTGCATTTATATGGCCAACTCATGAGTTTGTTAATGGTTATTGCATGTTTCCATTGCTTTACCTCAGTAAGCCAACACTAATAGTTCCTGGAGGGTGCTGTAGTAGCCCATATACACTGCCCGGTTTGCTCCCTTAAGCTTATCTTCCAGGAAAAGCAAAGTAAATGACCATCCTCCTCCTCCTCCTCCTCCTCTTGCAGCAGCATTGACATGAGGGAACACATCCCATTATCTGCCTACGCTTGCAAGATACACCAGCTCTTGTGCACCACCAGTCAAAGGCAATCGCAAGGCACATTCTTTCCTATTCATATCAAACACTAGCCGTAATGTTTCCTTTCTATGAAAAATCATTATTCAAGATAGCAGGGCTTCCTCTGGACAGCTCGAACAAATCTTGTCTTATGATGGCTTTAGGCCCACTTCTCATTCACTGGGATTACCATCGTTGATGTAGCTAAGAGGTAACCCAGACAGTATTTCCAGCAAACCAACAGATCTCACAGAGAGGAGGAGGACTAGAGAACGGAGCTAAGGCTGAGTAGAAATAGGATCTCTGCTGTAACACAATCTTCCCAAAGTACAATGCAGTGATATAAGAGATTGTTGTCATCGGGGGAGGCAATTAAACATGAAGAGGGAAGAAAAGAAATAGGTGCAATGAACTATGGGATACATAGCACTTCAGTGGGAGTCGGTGGAATCAATGCTCCCCTGGGAGGAAGTCGACTCCACTTCAAATGGTGGTTCCGGATGGTACTGTATATGTTGGAATAGCATTAGCTTCCCATTGAAGCAACAGTTCTTGGAGGATAAATTGTACGATTTCTGCAAATCGCTTTGTTGTAACGATTACTATTTTTAAGAGTTTTTCAGCCAACACTAACCTTTGAAACATTTCTTTTTAATAGCGATACAGATGTGCTTGCATTTTTATGCTTGGCACATATGTGAAATAAACACATACGCCCCATAGAAACCGAAAACAGAAGCATTTTTTTGATTCAGGCCAATCCCTTCTTTCAACGTCTTTTTCTTCTCCTTTTTTTTCGGGGATTACCAAAGCTGTTGCTTGTTTGAGAGAAAAATGCTGACATGCATGGGCAAGCGATCTGACCCCTCCACTGATTTTTGGGCACACACAGGTGTGGTGATATACAGGAAACTCTCGGAATCCTAAACAAAGGATCCAAATGCACCCCTAAGGCAGAAATACATCAACTTTTAGGAGCACATTATGGCAACCTGCAGCATATAGATTGATATCCACATATAAGCTGTTGTAAATTTTACAGACAAAACCCTGAAGAGCCCTGAAAAGAAATTAGCATTGATCTGGCATGGCTGTCAAATCAAAAATACAAATACTACCCACATTGCTATTTTTAGACAGCCCAATTCTGGCAATAAAGAATTTACATAGACCAAGCATAAATTACTGAATTATTATACAGACTGAATCAAATCTATATTCCAGACCACATATAGGTAATGTATATATATAGCTCCAAAGCTTCTTCTGTTGCTATCGAATAATAGGCCTTAGTTAAAAGCCATCAAAAAGGATACCGTCTAATGGAAAATGCCCCTTGTGACTGATGGATTCTGATTCTATAGATTGGATGGTGACTGATTCGATTGAAGAGACATAGATCTCAGATTTGGTTGGGAGACATCAATGCTGATATATTGTTCCCATTGTCATTATAAGTGAAATAAACCCAACTCCATGTCAATTTTCCATATCTGAACTATAGAACTTCTAAAACCATTCCAAGGGTAAACTATCTTGCTGCACCGGTGGATGCAATATAATGTTCCTCGTGTCACTATTCCCACTTTTGAAATGGATTTTAGAAGTCAAGGTTCAGCAATACTCACAGGCGGGAGTACACCCTGAACAGGTCACCAGTTAATCTCAGAGGGTAGGGAAACTACTCTTGGAATTCACAAGGAAGTAACCCAGTAGTAGTCCAGGAAGTAACAGGGGGGAAACATTGAGGACGTTGTAGGTGATTGAGGTGAGCATAAAAAAGTGAAAGGCACCTGACAATCCCATTGGTTGATTATCTTAAAGGACGCTTAGCTTGTCGTGCCCTCGACGAAGGTTATCAAAGCAGCAGTTGGTACAAATGTACATTGTGCAGAAGTTCCTTCAGTGTTTACATGTTAAACTAGTGAATGGAAATGCCACTACTGTCTAGTTTAGCATAGTTTATTGAGTTATTCTGCTTTTAGGTGTATAGTGCTGCTGGAGAAAGAATGGAACTCATCAGTGTGGTCTGGTAACAGAGAAGGTCTGCATTTTGAGTCTTCTCTCTGACCAAAGCAGAGCAGCTCAGTGTAGTATTGGGCTCTTTTTGTGCAAATTTCTCTCAAAGACGTATCTCTGGACCCAGAATAGACATGGACTTGTTGAATAACTAAAAGTATTTAGATGTTAAACTCAAAAATGTTTTGCTTTTCCATTTAGCAACATTTTTACAAATTACACGCATTATTCTGAATTATCAAAACATTCTGCTACTCATTAGATCCAAACAATACAACAATGCAAAGCACGCACAGGATGGTGGCCATTCTAAAGCACTGTAGAGTCACAATCAGTATGATGGGAAACAATCAAACTTGTCGAACTTTAAATACACTGCTCTTTGTTGACTCTTCCTGCTGGTCACCCATGCTGTCCCCAATCTGCGACATGCTTGTCCCAAGCGCCGCTATCAAGCTGGGTCCGGCCAGTGACAGCAGAAGCATGTCCAGATAAAGCCAGTGCTGTTTTAAATAAAGAGCGGCAACAGTAAAGTGGACTCGGAGGAAATCTGCATTCTGCCTCTAGTACAATGAAATCATTCTTTAGACCCGGGGACAGAATAAAACTGAACTTCTGAAGCGGGTGGCACAGGAAAAGAGGGAGCCTTGAGGGAGTTACCCTAAACTCTCTGGCTTTATTTACAGCCGCCTAGTCACTGCGGAACACTGACACCCATGGGAGGCGAGCAGGATCCATGGCTGCACAATGAAACACGCTGGCCTTGAATAATGGCCCTTGACTTAGGGAAACAAGTTCTCAAGGTCTTGAGGGATTCTGGTGCCCTGAGAAGATTATAAATACTGTACTATATAAATATTGTGTTTTCTCAAGGATTGATTTAAGGGAACAATGGGTTATCTGAAGGGTCCTTGCTTATTTCGGAAGGTTTTGATCCAGTGAATCTTGGTTAAGCCGGCAGTTCAAGACACCAACCAAAGGGTGGTGCTGTCGGAGGAGGAAAATGATGTAGCACTGAAAGACTTTTCCAACCCTAGATGAGAAAAGAATCACACATAATATAGACTTCTTGAACTTCTAGAAACACTTTGATCTAATTAAGTATTATCACGATTTCAATGTAAATGAATGGCACAGTCATATTCTTGGTGTTTATGTCTTTATGACTTCACTTTTTTAATCCAAGAGAATCAAATCAGGTTTTCTCACTCCTTTATTTAGATTATAAAGACATTTTTCTCGCCATGCACCCCAGGTGTCTTGCTGTCTCTGCACAAGAGGTGAAAATGAGCACTGATGGTGTGAAACACCGATAATGAATTCTACCCCACAGTGAGTTAAAGAACGTTTTGAATTCCTAGATGATCTCTGCATGGCTTGATGGTCTAAAGTGGTTCAGACCATGGATTGGGCCTGTTCTGGAATAAGACTTTTATGAACAAATACACATTAATTATGTTGTCTTATCAAAGGCAACAGAGTGTTATCTCTCCTAAACATACCAATATTCTTCTTCTGTATTGCTTCTTTTTCTTCTGAGCCAGATTATCTCTTTTTTGCCACTATCTCGTTCAGCCTACAACCACTAAATTTGGCAGAGACCTCCCAGGTGTTCTGACTTGACTTCTTACATGTATGTAGACTGGTACGGCTAAAGGAATTCTGGGAAATCGTAGAGATAGCTGGGAAATTTTCCATTGACTGACAGGTCAAACTTTGCAAGATGAAACAATAAAACATTTTTCAAGATGAAATATCTTAGAGAAATGGGAGTAATTGGGGTTTGTATTAATTATAGTAACCACTTGCGTTTTATGACCGCACAGACCACTCCCTAGCAACCCAACAGTTTACCATAGCAACCAAAATTTTAGGACAATTTCAACTTTGGAAAAAAAAATTTGAGACATGGGGATTGGTTTATATAACTTGGAGGGAACATGTTACTGTCTCCTGAATAGCAGCCAGACTGTTTCCCATTGCAACCAATTTGGCATATCTCTATCTCAGCTTAGGAAAGTCATAAAGCGGGTTGGTTTATTTCACTCAAATTGGCATGGGGAACATTATATTTTGTCATTGATCCAACCAGAACTGTTGCCACATCAACCAATTCGAAAGCTCTTTATCTTAGCTAATGAAAATAGAGACATTAGAGACATTGGGTTTGGTGTATAATACTATTTGTATTTAAAAAAAACAAAAAACATTTTAAACAGCACTAGTACAAGCCAACATCAAAGTTTGCATGCAAAAATTAGCCATCTAGTTGTAATTAAAATAACAAAGCTGCTCTCAAATAACTGGAAGCCAAAGTTTATAGAAGGCAGAACATTCCTAGTTCCACTGCAGTCCATTTTCAGGAAAAAAGTTCTGCTGTGACAATGGCTCTGTTTGCGGTTAACATACCTCCAAACAAAGCACTAATTTCTTTAGATAATAAGCCCAGCTACAGCTGAGGCTCTTTGTTATTAGAACATCAGTATTCTTCTGCATACATCTGCTGATTTTGATCCAAGGGCTTTGATTTGAGGATGTTCATGTAGGTGCTAACTCAATGCTGAATACTAATTTTTAAAATGGCACAAATAAAATGGCACTTTTTGGTCTTTACAGCTGTTTTGGGGGATTTTTGAGTGTTCGTGTGGACACCGTTTTTTGTACATGGGGTGAGAAAAAAACAAATACAAAAACCTGTGTTTGTGTGGACATTGTCTAAATCCAACAAATGTACTGCGTTTTCCCTTGCCAGGTGCTTGCACTTACCCCAATCGTTTGCCCCAGTAATTCTGAACCCTTACACAGACTGCAAATCCCAGGTTGGCAGGACATACAATTTTAGGTACACTCTTCTAGATTGTTCCAAATGTCTAACCACTATATCCTAGACATACTTAATGATTTTCTGGTCAATGTTGTATGGGGGCCATGTCATTACTTCCAGTACTTCTTGTTCCTCTATAGTTCTTAATTCTATGGCATTTTGGTTTCTGTGGACCGTAGATGGGTGGACGAAGAAGGCAGCATCAGTGTAAATGTTTATTCTTATGTTTGTGAGACAAAACAGTAACTTTTAAGAGAAAAGTAAGGCTTATCGGAGATCATTTGTTTTATCAGTGGAGAAGCACACACATACACACACAGCGTGGAGTTGAAGAGATGGATCACCAGAGTGGATCACCAGACAATTGCCAGAGATGATGGAGAGGAAGTGAGTGTTGAGGTGTGTAGTAAACACGGCAGAAGTTTCTAGAGACACAGTGCAAGGAACAGAGAAGCAGGTGAATATTCAGGTTTGCTGTTCAAATCAGGGGAGTCAGTAGATGTGAACTGAAGATCTGAAACCCCGGAGGTGCTAGGAGCTCTCTTTTATGGGCAGGTGAGTGTTTGAGACAGGGCTGTGAGTTGCAGAAGTGAGTGATTGTTTATTGAGGGCTGGCTGAGACCAATTAAAATCTTTTAATGAATATGCTTCCAAAATCTTGGTGGGAAATGCATTTTTGACCAGTTCTGTTAAAGCACACGAAACATCTCCTGCAAAAGAAAGAGATTTACATTGATGTTTCTGCATTTCGCAGACACCTTTCCCCAAAACAAATATCAGATTGGGAGAAAACACAACAAGCAATTTCATGGTGTTCATGGAAGACTGTGATGGACTGGCGACTGTCGTATGATAGAGATAGGCACCAGCAGACCCCTCTGTGACCCCGGAAGGAAATAAGCAGGTTAGAAGATGAATATTGAAGAGGTTCTAGATAATTCAGAATTGATTAAGTGCTTTATAGATGTTTTTGTTATGTATGTAAGTGACCAAGATTTTTAATACAGGGGCTCTTTAACCCAGTGCTTCTCTTCAGCTCTCGTTTACAGCAGCTACCACCAGTACTCCTCATTACATCTCATTTCCTCTGTGCACATCTTCTGCCGCATGGCTCAGGTTTTTCCGATCATATTACATGTCTCAGTGGGCCAATTCAAGCATGTAATTAGCAAGGAAACGTGCAAACCCATGGAGATAAGAGGCACAAGACACCAATCATCTGAGGATGACCTTCAGCGTGTGAAAAGCTTTGTTTAAAAACAGTAGGTTTAATTCAGAGGCAATCTGAAATCAGAGGCAGATCGAGGTACAGTCAGTTTGTTAGCCCTCTGACCCTTCGATCCCTAAAGTGGGCTGCCAAACTTATCAACTTCCTAAAATATTTTTGTTTTTTTTCCACCTTCACCTTTTCCAAATCTTTCATTTGCTGTTCTGTTAAGTGTGTCTACTACAAGCATTAGATTGATATTTCTGCTAAATGATGAGCTGTGTACAGTAAATCTGTTTCGGTAACACATCTGGGGATGCAATAACAATAATAGTCATGGCTGAAAATACAAGAGGCAAAATAACAGCAGAGGTTTTTTATTACAAAAGCCTTGGATGCAAGAGAGGCCTATTGCTTTGAAGGTCTATTCACCAGAGACGGGTTCCACACAGATCGGGTTGCACTAATTTGGGGCCTACCTGGAAAGAGAGGAGGGTGGAAGTCTGATTTCTAGAGATGGGCGATAACCAATTTTCCTGCTTAAAGCCAGTCATGGCATCGTATAAGCCCTCATTTCATATTCCAGAGCAGCGCTTTGAAATTTTTCAAACCTTGCTTTCTTAGCTTCTTGGCCATCCTCTGTCTCTGAAAAAACAACTCCACATCATAATCCCCCCTCTGCCAAACTCAACAAACAAACAAATTTGATTTGAATGCATCTGCTCTCCCATGGAACCACATTCTCAGTTTGAAGGTATCTAGTTTTTGACAGATTAAAGTTGATGGCATAGGTGAAAAAAAGCTTATTTTTATGCTTGAATAGATTTTAAGGTCCTCAAAATGCAAACGGTATTTCACATGTTCCTCATTTATTGACTTAAATTTATCACTATACAAAAAAAAGATTAATATCACTATATTCTGGTTCAGTATTGATTATCATTAAATTCACAAAGGCTGAGTACTCTTTTTCTCACTTACCCATACTCCCTTCCCCTATAAAGAGGGTTATTTTCTCTGGATATGCTACAAAATATCGAACACAGTAATTTTAAAACTTTTATACATAACAAAATTATTTAAATGTGTTGGTTGCACTGGAAGCCAGTTTACCCCTTTTCTTCTGAAGCATGGTTTCTTTAGTTAGAGCTTGCTTTAGCCAAGACTTGAGACAGTTCTTCACCTCAGGCTAAGGAGTAGAAATGGAACCCATTTCCTTTTCAACAATACTGCTACACACGGTTACAAGCAAACGAATATGGTGAAATATGAACACTTATTGTGATTGGCTGTCTGTGTAAGGGCTCGGAGATGCTGGGGCAACTGAATGCAAGAGAAAACAAAGAGTGTTATGTTAGTTAATCAAGGCTGCCTTCCCCAAATGCTAATGACTTAAATGAAATGATGATGAGGTCACTGGCAACAGTAACATCCCAGCAAACACTCAAAGTCAGTTAAACTTTTATCTAAAATCTAACACATTGACAGAGGTGAAAAAAATGGATTTTTCTGTAGGTGTCAATTTTTGTGATGTAAAAATCTTATATTTTTCTTAACATATTTTTAGGGGAGATGACCTTTAAAGGACATTTTTACATGGAGTTTTACCATTTTGGAATTTATTCAGTTATTTGACAATGTAATTTTTAGGTGGCTTAGCATAGATCACTGAATCCAAGCTCAGAGAGTTGTAAGGCCCCCTAATTTGAATAGGGTGATGGCTTGTCATGCCCTTGATCCTTGCCAACGATGAGCAGTATTTGCTGCTCTCAGATTGTTGTCTCTAGAACAGTGGTGCTCACACTTTTTCATCTTGCGAGCTACTTTTAAAAAGACCAAGTCAAAGTGATCTACCCGCTACAAAAATGTAAAACATCAGTCAACAAACAATTATTTTCAACTTTATTGAGAATTGATATAATAATTAATTATTTACATTTTTGTAGTAACGCGAGTTTAATTTGATGACTTGCACTGAATTGAATCATTAGAACAGTTGTGTGTGACCTGAATTTGATGGTAATAGAGTGATTTGTATGGGAGCAATTGAGCTTTGATCCAAATAATCAAGAATAAAAATGATTCTCTAATAAATATTTACATTTTTTATTGAAAATGAGTCGTGCAGTACAATATACAGGTGAGGAGTGGCGTGTTGCTTGATTTTGGTTCTAATAGAGTAATTTAGAATGAAGTTATGAAGCATATTCTGGGTAAAACATATTTTGGATCTGGTCATTTGCAGACTGTCCCTAAGCGATTCCATGTCAGCGGGTTCCGCTAAATAACACAGATTAAAATATGTGTTATTTGTTTACTAAGAACATTCTGGTCTCGAGCTATTGATCAGAGAAAACCGAATCCGTGAATCTGCAGCTAACTTTACTGATCTGTGACGGGATGGATGATCGGCTGATATTGTTTCCATTTCACGCCGCGATCAATCGACGTAATGCGCACCCCTGCTCTAGGCCAATAAGAAGTGTTGTATTATTTTGCATATTTAAGAACCACCATGCAAGGCCGGAGGAGAGCAGGCGAGCACTAATGACTGTGTATTCTAGGTTAAAGTTTCCACAGTTCTTTGTTTCGTCTAACCCTTCACCTCGAACCAGTGACCTTGTCACTACTGGCCATAGTGCAACCCATTGTGCCACCATGCTCCCAACTCTTTGATAATTGTATACTAAATGACTCTATTTAAATCAATGCTAAAAGTGCCAAATATGGAGAATGATTGAACGGTTATAAAGTGGTAACTGGAGATAAGGGGAGTGGACCTTTAAAACTTTTAAAAATTGTTCAGTTTGTCATTGACCGGTATCCAGCTGACCTTCAATGCATCGAAATCTCTTCTGGGCGTTGTGTCTGGCCTGACACCCTGTGAATGCTAACAGAAAGCATGCCGGCACCTAGCAAAGTGCATTCCCAGAGGTCTGACCTTTGTCATCTCCAGCTACAGCAAATCCTAGCTTGACCTTGCTTGATAAACCTAGAGTTCCTAGACTTTGAGACAAGACAGAGTGATGGCTAGAAAAATAAAAAGAAGAGTGTGACTCCTTGACCCTCTGTTCTTAGCAGCCAACAGTGGCCTGGTTTGTGTTGCCACCTTGAAGAGTTTAATTCAGAATGATGGCATGGAAGCGAGCCCAGGGGTGCAGGATTAGCACACTCTTTAGTCCCCAGAGTCAAAATGATGCTCTGATAAGGTCTTTCAGGAGGGCCTCATGCTTACTCAAAGGAAGACCAGGTGATCCTGTATCCGTTTTCCATTCACCTTCAAGAGATAGAGAGTGTAATGAGCCATGTCTCATATTGAGTTATCTTGTGTTCTCAGACTTTCTCTTCTCTTCTTATCTGGATAGTGTGCTCGGTTCAAAAGAAAGGCTTAATTTACAGCGCATATAATTGACTAAACCTCTAAAGTATTGTACACTGAAAATGATAGATGCTCGCACAAGAAGCCAAATGTTTATTTTTAACTTTTTGGAAGTGATGGATTGGAAACTATTTTTGTTTTTAATTATTTTGAAAAACACAAAACAGCATGTGAATTATTACCGCACTCAACACAGTTAAACGCAACATGTTTGATGTTTGTATGCTATGCATCTTTTAAAAGAACACTGAAATGGTAAAAACGTGTACTTGTATCAAATATGTGTTTTCTGGTGTTTTTTGTTGAATTCAATAATCAGTTGTAGTTATTTTTGCTGTTTATTATTACCAATATTAAGGGCCAAACCCCTGAAAATGGCTTAAAGTTCATATATTTTGAATACTTTACATTAAGCAAAACTCTCCCTAAACTTAAACTCAAGTTAGCATTAAAAACAACACAAATTTTTTTTTTCTCAAAAAAAGTTTTGAGTTTATCTACTTTGTTTTGGGCTCTGTATCTAAGTTAAATATGGGCCAAAATCTGATGGAAAGACTACAGAATGAAAACCCAGTTTGTTTTTAAACAGAACATTTCAATCGAGAAATCGTTTAAACATAGACAGCCTTCTTTTGGGCGTCAACTGAAAGTATGTTTAGTGGGGAAAAAAATTATCGCAGTTGTAGAGAGAGCTCTTTTATGGATGAAATCTTTACTCCGGCCAATCTTGAGCAGATAACAACTTGGAGCGGGATGGGATGAAACAGAATGTTACAATAGAAGCAAATGAAATGCTGCAGAACACAGTCGGAACATTATTATTTTACGGTGTACCTCACAAAAACAACTTTGAACTATGAGGGCTAGCACATCCACCGAATGAGAGACAGATTAATATGGGCTCAGAAAATCATGATTAATATGAGGAACATTATCTTTATTTAGCAAAACTCTCCCTAAACTTAAACTAAATTTGGCACTTAAAAATTAAATCAAACTAATGCTATGCTAAAATCATGCTTTAACAGAAAATCTAGCAGTAGCACAGAGGATGCACTTAGTACCTGCATAGACATCAAAACAAATAAGTGGATGTTATATTTTGCCCTTTTTTGTCCCTGAGCGCACAACAGTCATACCAGTCTGCGTCCATCTTTGTTCTGATCCTGGCATTTTAAAAATGAGATAGGGGAACCAGAATAAAGCATTGGTTTCACCACATCCAGTTATACAAGTGTTTTTTTCATACCAAAACCTGGAAAGTGGTGAGTAGATTGTATTCCTCTGTTCAAATGCTGATTATAAATGATCTGATCCACTGTTGTGGACTGGCGATATGTCCAGGGAGTTCCATGCCTTTTGCCCAAAGTACCCTGTGACCCTGAACTGAAAGAAAATGGCAAAAAATTAACAAATGAATGATCTGGTCCAAGCTCCTTTAAATCCCGATTATTTTGAAATGTCATCCTCCAGTTTATCCGATTCAACAGAATTGTTGCCTTTTCTCTGTTATATTTTTTCTCACACAATTTCACCTCTGCCTAGCACATCACCTGAAATGACATAGAAAGTGAACAAAATGGGTGTTGGTATGTTAATCCATTCAGCTATAAACTCCCTAGTGCCCTCTATTGACCGGCTTCCACTGAATATAAATGGGCCAAAAAGTTTGCTCAACTCCATTTATTAAACAGAGCATTCCAATACCATTTGAAACATAGACAGCCTTCTTTTGGGCATCAACTGAAGAGGGGCGGCAATACCTTCAATGTAGGAACAAAGCCAAGAGACTCCAGTACGTACAAAAAAATAGGAATTAGCGAGCCGGTTCTCTGTGTTTCTGATGAACTCATTTTTAAAAATGGGAGGCAGTTTTTTCATTGAAGGGTTGGAGAGCGGTACAATAATGAACGTCTGCAGGCAACGGTTAAGCATGGTGGAGGTTCTTGAATGTTTGGGCTGCATTTCTGCCAATTCAGTACGGCGTTTGATCAGTTATCAATGCTGAGAAATACAGGCAGTTACTTATCCATGAATTAATTTAAAATTCTGAAAATATTAATGTAAAATACTGTATTTATTTCAAACATGCCTCTCTATTTGCGTCTGAGAGCATAAATGTGAACCTACATCACTGCTTATCATAGAGCACAGCTTTGTTCAATGTCCTCGGGTGGAGAAAAAAAGGCCTGTATTTCCATTCAAGTCACTCATTGTTTTGTCTGCCAATGTTTATTTAGATGTAAATCAGCCAGCAAAAGTGTTACATCCTGCCAGTGTATGGAGGGTGGAACTTCTGGCCTTTCTTGGAGGAAACTGGTCTGCAGAGATTGGGACCCTAGGAATGTCTGAGACTGAGTGCCATAATGCAGTTTGTGTGACATCACCCTATAGGGGCATCCTGGGTGTTGCGATTTAAACTCTACTCAACAGCTCCTAGTTCTGAGATGTAGTGTGATATTGCATTTGATTATGTTTAGAACGGTAAACACTCTTTCTCTCTTTTGAGAAACGTGCTGATTGTCTTTGGTTTATTGCCTTCATCAAAGCTTCAAATCAAAACGTGTATTTTTCCATCCAGTTTAACTTATTAGAGATCGGAAGGGTGGGAATGAGAAAGCAAGGGGTGGAAACTCTACAAGGCATGAGAAGTGATTGAAAGAACAGGGTGTGGAGTATATTGTGGATTGAATTACCAGCACATTAATCACTTCCAGAAAAAAAATGGTGCGTAGTTTTTGCAAAGGTTTGGGAAAATGATGAAGTCAAGCCCTCGGCACGAATAATTTATCTAACCAGAGACAATTGATTTTTAGATTAATTTATTGAGTGCGAGAGCATTTTTTTAAGTGAAGTCCCTGTAAATTTAATTTAAAGTTCGCGGGGAGATGCATTCTCATCACAGATAAATGTGAATTATCTCTGCTTTATGTATACTGTGTTTAGCTGGTAACTATATTTAGCAAGACCCAAGTACCACCCTTGATTACGGTACATGACTGGACCAAGTCTGGATTCAAACCATGAGTTATGACGTTATGAAACGCCTTTTAAGCTGACGTTTAAGCTATGTCTTGTGTACCGCGTTAAAAAAATCAAGTCTGGCCAGGGCGTTCATTTTTTTCTTTTTAAAAAAATATATACATATTTTATTTGTGGACGCAGCCTTTTAATGACAGGACAGTAAAGAGGAGAGAAAGGAAGCTGGGATTCGAAATCGTGTCGTCCTGTGCAATTGCTGCATAGGGCTGAAATGATTAGTCGACAAATATTTAGGTGCGTTCGACTTCATGCGGCGCTGCGCAGACCGATCGGCGGCTGACTTGAAGTAGTGCATGCCGGTTAGAAATTCTGTCCGACTTGAACCGGCGCTGACGTCACGTGACGTTCACGTGTGGCATCAAAGTAACGCGAGAGCGTTTCGATAACAGCCGGCTTGCTCAGCCAGAGCAGCGTTTTAGGAGCGACTGCGCCAGGATATGATGACGTCACAGCTTCTCATGATTGGCCACATTCACCACATGACGATGATCACGTGTGTTTCGTGCTTCAAGCCATACAATTGCATAAAAAATCAATTTGCATACCATTTCGTAAATAGTTTACGATCTTTTGACTGCAGTACATTTTTTTCCCTTAAATTATTTTTATTGGATTTGTGCATACGTTTATTATTGTCCTTTTTTCATACAGACCAACTATAGTATTCAGCTGCATATTTGAGTAATATTTTTTTATGGAATAACTAAAATGTCAGTAATTTAATGTAATGTGGTTTTAATGTGGTACATTAAATGTAATCCAGTTCATCTGCGACAAAGTAGGCAAACGTCATGTTTCAGGAAGCAACGAGATCTCAAACGTGTCCGACTTGACGGCTCCGTTTTCAGCTCCTCCCCGGCTACTTTCGGCTAATCTCGACGATCGGTCTGCGCAGCGCAGCATGGGCTCGAACGCACCTATAGTGTTGTCGAGTAGTGATGTGTCGTTCAAGAACGATTCGTTCTTTTTGAACGAGTCTTTAATGTGACTCCGTATGAACGAGTCGTGTTGGAGAGGGATTCGTTCATTGGCGCATGCGCATCATTCTTGTGGTTTTCCGAGCGTAACCCGTTCATCATCAATGACAGAAGACCGAAAAGACCCGAATGACTCGAAAGATGAACTAATCTTTTCTGTTTCGGGCTCATGGCCGCTCCGTAATGTTAACCAATGCAGCATGAGCCGGAAAGAGAAAAGACCGAAAGGACCCGGAGGACTCGCAAAAAGAACGAATCTTTTCGGGTTCCGGCTCATGGCCACTCCGTAATGTTAACCAATGCAGCATGAGCCGGAAAGAGAAAAGACCGAAAGGACCCGGAGGACTCGCAAAAAGAACGAATCTTTTCTGTTTCCGGCTCATGGCCACTCCGTAATGTTAACCAATGCAGCATGAGCCGGAAAGAGAAAAGACCGAAAGGACCGGAGGACTCGCAAAAAGAACGAATCTTTTTGGGTTCCGGCTCATGGCCACTCCGTAATGTTAACCAATGCAGCATGAGCCGGAAAGAGAAAAGACCGAAAGGACCCGGAGGACTCGCAAAAAGAACGAATCTTTTCGGGTTCCGGCTCATGGCCACTCCGTAATGTTAACCGATGCAGCATGAGCCGGAAAGAGAAAAGACCGAAAGGACCCGGACTCGCTAAAAGAACGAATCTTTTCGGATCCCGGCACTATAGGGGTCACGTGACAAAAGTGCTAAAGAAGCCAGTCCGGAGTCGGACTGAGTGCACGGACTGCACACGTTAACATCAGAGTGAAGTAATTTTGTGTCGAACAAAAGAGATTTAAATCTAAAGAAGACAGATCAGAGTTTGGGTAAACCAGACTAAAAGACCCAGGTAGGCTTTAGTAATATATTTATATTCATTTTAAATTTAGCATTATAGTTTTGTCTTATTTGTAGTGTGATTCGCGTTTGTGTATAAAACGCTAGTAGATGTGGAAGTAACACACAACATTTATTGATATTTTAGTAAAATGAACGAAATGACTCGAAAAAAGATCCGTTCATTTTACTGAACGAGACTCAAAGAACCGAATCCGTAAAATGATCCGAACTTCCCATCACTATTGTCGAGTAGTCGTTTGATGTCATGTGACCTAATGTAAGGGTCACGTGTCGCAATTTGAGCGCTATATACGGCGCTGTAGCGCTAGAGTGTGATGCAGCCCTCCCGAATGCTACTGCAGTAAAAGAAAACTCAGCGCGAATTATGATGGAGATCAAACGAATCCGAACGAGTAAGGTGTGGGAAAGTTTTACTAAACTTTAGATGTTTATATTTTGTTTGCGTATTCATTAGAATAAATAACATTTAACGTAAAAAGAAGGATTAAACAAAGTAAAAAATTGTTGATATAAAATAAAAAGCTATATAGATCCGTTCACATTATGGGGAAAAAAAAACTTGTCCCACAATGAGGAAAGTTCATTTTAACAGCTTTAAGAGTCAAAAATAGAAATAAAATGAAGACACACAGCAAAGCATTTCAACACCATTCATTATCTTATGCTGATTCAAAACTTATCTTTATTTGTTTCTTAAATTTTGAAATGTTGCCAGATTTTTTAAGAATTGTTAGATTATCACCCTCCAAATATCTAGTTTCATAACTGTGTATTTCCCTGGGATATTACTTTTGATGAACTAAAACGAGTAACAAAATCAGAAAACTTAAAGAAAACAACAATTTCAAAAGCTGAAGTGATTTTCTTACTTTATTTATTAGTTAGAATATTTGTAATTCATTATCTTAACTAGTTGAAAAAGCAGAATAATCGCTCAAAGGCTACTGATTAATCATTGAAATAATCAATTAATCTGTCTAATAATTGATAAATTAATCGATTACCAAAATAATCGTTTGTTGCAGCCCTATATATTTTCTTGCGCGCTACCCACTAGGCCACATGCAGGACAACAGAGAAAGAAAGGAAACAAAGTAGGAAAGAGAGAGAAAGACAGCCAGGATCACAAATGGACCCATCTTCACGGGAGCTGGACTGCATCATTGAAACCATATCCCTTCTGCTAGACTTCGGACATGTTTTGTCTACATACCACATGCCTGTGTCAAATACCAAACTTTGGCCAGATAATAAAAATTTCCTGTAATAGCCTCTGCAATTAAAACATTTTGTATTACACAGGAAGCTCAAACTGGTCTTGGTGATGACCAAATCTATAGTGTGAGTAATAGATAAGCATCTCAAACAGAGAATAGTTTTATTAATATCATTATCAGCCTGATTCATCAAAGTTCAAGGAAAAGGTGTTTTAAGTCTCGGCTGGTTTACTACAGCTTAAGGACAGATAAGAAACCTGCCTCGTCCTGATGCTAACAGCTTAACCGCAAGGAATTCTTAAATCATCAGTGTCAAAGATGGCATTCCATTTCCTCTAAACTACATTAAAACCACATGTTAAGGTATTCCCACCTAGACCACAAATGCATTCACGGCATAAAAGGAAGATCTGCTGTGAAATACAAAGAATGTGATTTTAAGGCAGCAAAATCACAATAAACACTGGAGAAAATCAGTATGCAATTTAAAATTAGGCCCACAGACATTTCACCAACGGCTGGGTACAGGATTGTTTGTTTTTCATTTCGACCGACGGAATGCACCATAGTAAAATAAAATGTGTATTCGTACCATTATACCTCTGGAAATTTTATTTTTCCTATTGTAAACAAAGTATTATTGTGTGTTTAGCATGTATTTAATGAAGAAGTTTATGTATGTGTTTTGTAATTACATCTCAGTTTAAAAGTAACCATGAGCTGAAGTAGTTGTAATTTTATGATGGCACATTTTTTTTTTAATTAGTTGGCCAATATTAGAACAAACCAGAGCTGAGCACACGGAACACAACTTACGACAATGTTGTTATAGAGCGGGAGGAGATGACTGGCACAGCGGCCATCTTGTTTGTCCGCCAGTCACACTTAGCTTCGTTATGTATCTTGTCCACTAAATATAATTTTAAGTACATATTTCTTTTTTAAACACCAATTATACACTTATATAATTGTACATATACTTGGCAATAGCATAAATTATGCCGTTAAAACAAAGGTAGGCGTCATAGATATGTATATGTTTAAGATATCTATGAGTAGGAGTCGCTCTAACAAGTAACCATGGTAGCGGTGACGTCACCCTACAAATATGGCGGACGTGATGATGATGAAACCAGTTTTAAATTAGGTATAGATTAGGTATAGGTTACCAATAATGTGTCCTAATAAAGGTTATATTGTGACTTTATATACATACATATGAAGTGTTGTAAAAAAATGTATAATGTGGAAACTGCTGTTCAAAAAAGTTAAAGAGGTTTCTCCTCTAACTTGCGCTACAGAAAAGTACATTCCACTCTATAATTGCAATTTTATTATAACAAATTATTGGTGATCTACATGTTTTACTTAGTTTCGGTGTAATAATGATTAAAGTTTCAGTGCCTTCTACCATTGTCTGTCAATAGGAGAGTGGTAATCCAGGACCCGAAAAGCGCCAAGCAACGTCATGATTTATCAATCTGACAGGATCAGACTCAGAGCCATATGACTGATTTAAATACATTGTTATTTATAACAAGGCAAAAATGTATAGTGCTCTCAAGAACATGACAACAATTATGTACAAAAAGTAGAACACCAAACATAAAGTATTTGTATGTTTAAATAAACAAATGTGACTGTAATGTGTAAACAGTATAATAACAGTGCGCATGTGTTGCCCCTTTGACCGTTGGAAAAAAAACGCACCAGCCTCCATTGTATCCGTTCACCCCTATCTTTACTAAAGATTTACAAAAACAATCAAAGTTCTG
Source organism: Danionella cerebrum (assembly GCA_007224835.1). Lineage (NCBI taxonomy): Eukaryota > Metazoa > Chordata > Actinopteri > Cypriniformes > Danionidae > Danionella > Danionella cerebrum. The sequence goes on along the minus strand of SRMA01025412.1, from coordinate 646,792 downwards.
GCGCGTTATTGAGCAAAGAGCGCGAACATCCCGTTGCTGCTGTTGTGGAATGTGAGGTAAGGTAATGAGTGTTGGGTAATGCCTGAATAATCCTCAGAGGCACGCACACCTGCCCTTGGCTTCGCGGGTTTGCCTCGCGCGCCTTCACTGTTGAAATAAGGGCACAGTTGAACCCTAAACGGTCTCAAAATGAACCCATCAACCCACACATTTGCGAAACGATCTGTTTTATGAACCACGTCCCCTTCTCTTGTCTAGACTGCAGAGAACGTCACTAAAAAGCCCGCGGTTTGATTTAGGCTTAAAGCGAAACTACTGTATTCTGCCCTACACAGGCTTCCGTAGATTTTTCCCGTCCTTCTCCTGTAGCCTGCTGCGGCTCTGCCATCTGTGGTGAGAGGTTCTCGTGAGTAAAACCATGGAACAGATTAACAACATTCAGGTGGTTCCTTGCACCAGCTCGAACTATCTGCGACCGTTTAGGGTGCATTATAACCAGGTGAGTCGCTGTAGTTTGAGCGCACGTTACCATCTGTCAGTGATGCGGTCACACCTCATTATTTGGCTGTCAGCAGCCCAACCCCCATCCGTTCTTTCGTTGCTTTTATCGACCAGCGTCGCGTGTAATGTTTCAAAATGTCCATGACACTAAAATGACAAACAGTGCATTTAAAGGCACTGTTGCTGAGATTGGCACATTAGCTTTCTTAGCTAACGTTGGATGCTACTGAGCTAAGCACTTTCCCCCGATCACATGCTTCACATTAAACCCTGCAGCTGCCAGGGTTGTTAAATTAAAAGCACGAGGCTCACAATTTAGCAGAGCTGAAAGTTAGAAGTACAATCTAGCTATCATTTATCCCTCACATCTGTGTTCTTTACCCGTTTATTTCTCTTCTTGGTTGGGGTCACAGGGTTCTCTAGCTCGTACTGGGCAAAAGGCAGGGTACTCTCCAGAAATGCCACTCTATCACCGTTGCATTATTCCTTGAGGTCATTTATATGTTTTTAGGATTAAAAGTCATGGTTTGAAATCCTATAAGTGCAGTGGTTTCAGTAAGGGTTTCATTATTTCACTTTTTTTTCTCAATGTTACGCTGTATGCTTGGAAAAAATTGGTAGCGTTAGTTTGATTATTAACAACATCCATGTTACAGTCAAAGTGAGAACTCTTGGCATTGTATAGAATGCCTAGGCATTGCCTAGACGTGGGTTGGCGAACATGTTCATAATGTGTCAAAAGAAATAAATCTCGGTGAAGAGCCACTTTATATGTCCAGTTACAAAATGATTGTAATAAATATGAATGTTGAACCTCTATTTCTTGACTCAAAGTCTGGAATATCAAGCATAATTTACATAAAAAATATTAATACACCAAATCAGATTGAAATGTTCGTCACTCAACGTCATATTTGCGCTTAGGTGTATGCTTTTTTTTTTTTGCTTCTGCCATGGTGGGTAATAATAAATTCACATAAAACTAGCTTTGATGGTAAAATCCATCTATAGGGTCACTTTTCGTCCAGATGTTTATTTGCTAATATTCTACATATTTGTAATTTTATTCAACATTCAATACATATCATCAGTTTTTTAGTTGTTTTATTAAATAAGTGTACTAATTACAAATTTGTTCCCATTCTCCCAAATTATGTTCACATTAGGGATGAGTGATCTGGCCAATAATATATATTATACCATAATAGCGCTGTAATAATATTAAATTATGCATTTTAGTCTAATTGTTCTATATTAAAATTAAACACAAAATGTTCAGTTATTTTATTAATAATAATGAATGGACAGATGTAACTTAAAGGCGTCCTTGATAACACTGCAGACTGGTTGTGCGGCCCATTGCCGAGCAACATTCACACCTAAGTGGAATTTAGATTATTGAATTAACCTAACTGCTTGTTTTTTTGGGGATTGTGGGGAAACCAGAGTACCCTGCGGAAACCCGTGCATGCACAGGGAGAACATGCAAACTCTTTCCACAGATGCCACCGGGGAGATGTCACTGGTTGGAAAGTATGAAAGCTTAGGATCTGGATGTGGAGATGTGTTGTTAGTACACACTGATTGGGTGTACGCAGGGGAGGTTGGCATTGATTGGATATTTGCTTGAGAGGAGGTGCCAGTTAGTCATGTTCAAATCAGAATAATATACATTAAATTTTTATTCCGAATTAGCTTGAGTATTCTGGACTATTTTCAACTGTTCAACTATTTTGTGTTTGGATAAGCTATTATATAAAAAGAAAAAAAAATACTTTGACCAATGAGTTCATAGGTTTAATATTTTCTTATTTACCCTGGTATAAAAGAAAAAGTATGGTTTAACTATTGTTCTTTTCTTTAACATGAATGACTAGGACGACTTTAAATGCTCTATAAAAGAGTGCTTTAAAGTGTAGGTCAGAAAACACCAGCTAGTTTTTTCAGGTGCCAATGCACCCACAAATCCAACCTTTGCCTCAGAGTTTCAGCACCAGCCGCATCACTGAGTCAGAGCGCTTGGCCACCCACTCAGCCCTTCTGCCATGTAGCTGTAAAGGACTGCTGCCAATCCACTGCACCACTGCTACTTTTAACATATGCCATCGTTACTTGAAGACTTTTCATATAATCACTAGATGGCAATAGATTTATTTATAAAAATGAAAAGGCTAATGGAAATGAAATATTTAAAAGGTGAAGCTGCCATACACTGAGAAGAAACAATGAGATTTAGAATCTGCTCATCACAATCTTAGGATAATAAGCTTTTAAATATAAACCAGTAGTTTGTACGTGAGGGATGCTTATATCACCTTTCATTCATCAGAATGTCACTTTTATTTTTACAAAAAAACTTAGATAAAAACAAAAATTAACTAAACATTGTTGGTCCATAAACTTGCATACAATTATTCACATTCAAATGTAGAACCATTGTAATATTTTTGAGTTGTACAGCAGGTGTGACCAATGTCCATTATCCCTGATACCTCTGCAATGTAATTATCCAGTGCGTTAGACCACAAGCTTTAAATAATTAGTTGAGAGGCTGCCTAATAAAATTGCGCCTGAGTTGGTTTCCAGTGTTGTCTTGCAGAGTCACTCTGTCCCGAGAACCAGCAGCTGAGGCAACACGGTCAACTGCTCCAGCTGCCAGGCTACTGCTTTAGCAGCAGGGGTTTAAGGCAGTGTTGGGGGGTATCAAAGAAGGGTGTGTTGTGTTGGGGAGGGGTGGTGGATTAAAGTAGGGGTTGGTGTGCAGACAACAGTGTGCACTGGGTGGGGTAGAACAGATGAGAAACAATAGGGGCAGGGACGCTGGAGTGAGCAGAAGGGTGATGAGGCCATGGGAAACGTGTGGCAGCAATTGCTTGAGCACCAGGCCACTGGGCGCGCTCAATAGATAGAGGAAATGGGATTTTCATGAGGCAGATGTGTGCAAGAAAGGTAATGAATGCCAATGAAAGATTTAAGTTACCAATGTTTTCTCTATTGGAAAGTTGTTAACCCCTACCCTCTGTTTAGAGAAACTGTCTTATACACCACTTTAAGGAAATATTGTACAAAAGATGTTTGGAGGAATAAAAAGCATTGTGCCAATTGTGTTTTAGTTGTCGATGAAGTAGGGACAGTATGAGGACTTATTCTATGTGGGTTGCCTGTGTGCCTTAGCACGTTATGAAAGTTTGACCACAGTGTTTCGCTGTATGGACTTAAATTTTTTGACTTATTCCTTCAGGTTTTGACTTTCTGTTGCAGATCTAATGAATTAACTCCATCTGACAATTTTTGTGCTGGGCTGAAGAACAGTCATACAGATAATTACATTTCTGCACCTCTTCCTATCAGTTGATCAGTTTGATTGGTTAATGTTGTTTGTTTGGTTTCCTAGTGGCGATGCCTTGAGGTGTGTGATGCTCAACAAATACTCTGCCACCAAACCTTCCCATCGCACTCCTTACATTCTAGGATTCTATGTCTTTGTATTGATTGCACCTTAGGATGGCCATAGCATTGAAGTATGAAATTGAACTTAAAGGCCTCTACACACCTATCTGAATTTTCAAGTTTTTAAAATTGTAACGTTTTATGCGAGAATGTGCCTCGATCGTGAGAGCCAATGGGACATCACACATTGGACCAACGAAGAAGAGATTCAGATTGCCATATTGAATCGAAAAAAAAAAATAAAGGGCCAATGAAAGCTGGTGGCACTCATCTCATATTTTCATAGAGACTTTGTACAGGAAATAGGGAAGAAATAGAAATCCTCTTTTTTCTCCACATTTTAGTCAAACATCTCCTTGTGATCAGCCACCAACCTGTGTAAACCCATCGACATCCACGGTTTGTCTTTTTTCTATTTCCCTGTGTGGTGCGGAGTGCATCTGTATGTGGCGGAAACGCCATCTTCAGGCTGGGAGCATCATTGCATCAATATTTCCTCGACCCAGAGAAGAGCACCCTGCTGAGTAACCTCTGAATCACAGTTTGGATAGGTGTGTAGAGACCTTCAGTGTCACAGTACTTAAAAGCTGTTTTCAAACCCAAAAAACACACAACTTTTCCATACTGCATTTTTGTATGCTTTTTCTTTTGCATTATTTGAGAGATGCTGGTTTAAATGTCCGAGAATTTAAATGTGATGTCTCATAAGAACTTGACATGGCTTCCAATGGTGAGAAAAAGTAAATAATCAGATGCATCACGATGCAGCCCTGAAAAGATTTTAGACAGTGAGTATGTTGAAAAGAAAACTTTGTCACATGGACCGATGCATTTTAAGAAAGTGAAAGTTGTCACACTAAAATAAAATCCGTCAACAACACAACTACGTAGAGAAACCATTTTGTCCATATGAGTGTGAACACCAACAGCCATTGCTTCGACAAACACTTCTGCCAAGCAGAAAACAAGAAATGATAATCTTACACCATCCTCCGAAAACAAGAAGTTCTACATTTGATTTAATATTCATATTCAGGTGTTTACATGTATAAAAGACTAATATTAAGCTCTTGTTTCTGAAAAGACAGTCTTATATTAATTGATTCTACTTTGTCATTGTGCAAGGTACATGTACAGAGCCAATGAAATAGCATCAACAATAAGTGGCCTATTTACGATAAATAGTATATTGGTATGAAATCAATTACAAAGTGGTGAGTGAATAATGTACAGAAGGTGCCATGAGTGTCTTTAAAAAGATTAATACATAAGCAGGGCTCTAGACTAACTTTTTGCACTGGTGCGCCTACATTTTTTTCTTAGGTGCACCAGCACAAAAGTTAGGTGCACCCAAATTTTCAACTGCATCACATTTAAGACCCCATTTTCACAAGTTCACTTTTTTTAGTTATCTATTTATTTATTTTTTTTAAATCACTGTCCATAGACAATATTGACTTGTAAATGATTAACTAACAACCTGGTCAAAATAAAGTTCTTTATTTGAAGCACAATTCCACAAGAAAGGTAACTAAAACTTACTGAAAAGGTGTTTAAAGTGCTTTACTGAGCTGAAATTTAAACTTTAAACTGATTTTGGTCCCCAAGAGCAGCAAATACAAATAAAAACGATAATACCATTTACTACCCAGATCAAGAGTTTTTAATGCAGCCTATTTATTTATTTTTTCATTTTTAAGTGTCAGAATATTATGGTTAATGCAGTAACGAGACGGTAGGCATATTATTGACATAGGCTCCATGACATGACATGGCTTACCTTGGGCATGAGCATGCTCGACCTCACTGTGTTCAATAATATATTTATCGGTCTTCCTTTACGACTGTACACAATGATGCATTCCTTTGTGGCGATATATGTGCCTCCGTTGATCAGGAATTCCATGTACGCACTGTTCGCAATTTGCACAGACGTCTTTTTTTTTTCAATGTATCTGCGATGACTCCTATAAATTGGGTGCGCGCGACATCATTGCTGTACGTCGGGTTTACGTTCAAGCCATTTTTCTTCATAAGAATTATTTCGGACTTGAATTTAGTGAAGGGGAGTTCTTCTTTTGCAATATTGTAGGCAACGTTAAACTTAATTCTCATCTCGGCCTCGTCTGATGATCTGTTTGCAGTTGCCTGCCGCTGTAAAGGTACGTTCACATCGAACGCGGTTCGCGCGGTAAGCGCGGAAGGTTTCCATGTTAAGTCAATGCAAAGACGCGTTTGCGCGCGTCTGAGGCTTCAGCGGCGCGGTAAACGCGAATTGAGCGGCGCGCTTGCCGCGATAGGCACGTATTGAGCCGCATGAATGGGTGATACGCGTGTTGTGAGCCGCGCGCAGGAGGCGGACCGGCCGTAGACGGAGTTTCGTTTTTTTCCCCCTCGAACGACGGGACGCACCGGTGCAACCTTTGATTTTTTTTAGTCGCACCATTGAGAAATTAGGTTGCATATGCGACCAAATTGGTCGCACTCTAGAGCCCTGATAAGGGCAGAACCGTTTTTACACAGGCTTTTGAAAATATGTTTTTTTTTTCTCGCACCATGTACAAAAAGTGTCCAGTCAGCATAAAAAGCTGTAAAGACCATTCCAAACCAACATGTGGCTGTCCATTACAATGTCATATTGTCAATCAGAAACCTTGTCTTTGTAATCAAACACATGACAATGACAAACCTCACCTCCAACACCCAGAAAACCCTGTCCAAAACACAACGATGAGCTAAAGGCCTCTACACACTGATCTGAATTGAGATTCGCATGAATCTTCAGATGGCTTCTCAGCACTGTGCTCTTCCTCTTGGTTGAGGAAATATTGATGCAGTAAATATTGAAGATGTCATTTGTGGTCCAAGGCAAAAGCATGCATCAAATCCTCTCTTTTCTCCACATTTTTTAATGTTTGTCAAACAGCTCCTCCTGTTTTTCTTCTTTCCTGTAAATGTGTGATTAGAGTGCTTCTTTAAGTCTTACTCACCTCATCAAAAGAGCCAGCTTTCATTGGTCATTCTCCTTGCGAAAAATCAATCTGATACTGCAATCAGATGTGTGAGCTCCTGTCGGATCAAAATTGTAGATTTGTGTATTGATGTCTTTAGAGATTTGAAAGCGGCACACAAAATGTGGACAGGGCCTAGATGTTCAGAAGGCTAGCAAATCAATGTTCTTTAATTAAAAAAAGTATAATCATTCATTCATTTTCCATCCTTTTTCCCTTTTTGGGGTCACTGGGGTCTGCCCAGCGCACATTGGGCACATTGGGTGTGAGAGGGGGGGTACACCCTGAACAGGTTGCCAGTCCTTCGCAGATAATTTTTCATTATTAAACAAATTTGATTGTTACATTACAAGCAAATTACATCAATTTCTAAGACACTCACATCTAAAGGTCAAGCTTTTATTTGTACCCAACGTGCGGCTTAATCGAGGACCTTCACTTGCCTCCACAAAATGAGACGTGTGTAATGTAATCGTTGCATTACCTTTAGCCTAAGGCTCAGAGGCATCAGCAGTACTTAAGCTCAGCATGAGACTTGTAGGGGGAGTGGGCCGCACTGTGGGGGTAATTTAGGGAGGTAAGCTCACACCTGTGGGATGGATAGGCAGAAGGAGAGTGGGGTCAATGAGGGGTGGAGGGTGCTTAGATAACAGATGGAGACACAGAGGTTGAGCTCCTTCTGTTCTCCCATCTCTTTCATCCCTAGTCCTGTTCTCTGAAGCGCAAGAGCAAAAAGAAACGACTTAAAATCTTCTCAAATGGGGGAAAGCAATGACAACATCTGTCTTTACCCTTGTCTTTTAAGGAAAATAATTAATTTATCTTGGATAAGAGAATATGAGAAGTGTTTTTTTTTTATTTATTTATGGCTGTTCAAGTCAGCTTTGAGGTCAATCAGCATGTGTCCATGTTGGTGGGAGGGTTTTGTTGTTGACACAGAAACTGTTTTGTTTTGATGGTTGGTGGGTTTGGTTACATCGGTTGTTTCAGTTAAACGACGTCTTTGTGTTTACCTTTGAGGTAAGAATTATGGTTTGGATCAATTGGCCTTTGAACCCTTTGCAGGCTGATCAAACCATCTTAATTTGAGCTTTATTAGCTTCTTCATGCAATTCTTTCTTTTTTTAAGTATTAACTAGGGGTATAACGGTTCACGGGGATGTATTGAACCGTTTCGGTACGGCCTGTTCAGTTCGGTACACTTGCGTACCGTTTCGGTATATTTTTTAAAATTAAATAATATAAATTTATTATTAGCGCGATATTAAGCGCAGTGGAACATTGTTCCTAGGCGAGTTTCCGCACTGACACTATTGAGTGACGCACAGTCGAGCTGCACGAGTAGCTGTGAGAAATGGCAACAGCGAAAGGGAAGCCAGAGCTTGAAGACCCTCCCACTTCACTACGGTCTCGTGTTTGGGAACACTTTGGCTTCTCTGTTAAAATACATAACGGGGATAGACGAGTGGATAAATTTAAAGTTGTATACCGACATTGTTCCACGGAGATCGGGCAGGCATCAACATTTTCTACTGCTGGAGATATCGTCACTGCAACCAGATCTGTGCTCTCTTCAGAAAATGTGGATAGGTTTATCTATTTAGCCAAGAACTTAAAACTTTAATAGTTAGTTTTGTTGATATATAAGCTGAAGCTGTTGCTAGTGTTAAAAGTTTTTAGGTCCTAACTAGTTGCAGTATTTAATTTTTTGTTTTAAAAATGTGTTTTTCTTTATAAAGAGTGCAATTTATTTAAAATATCACCCAAATGTGTCACTTTTATTTATTTTATGCAAGAATTCTACTGTGTATTGGCAGCTTTTCAAAATAAAGATTTTGTAAGTTCTTATTGTTTTGTACCGAAAATCAACCGAACCGAGCTCTCCAAGACACTGTACCGAACCGAATATGATTTTAGCGTACCGTTACACCCCTAGTATTAACTAAAACTTAATTGAACATGAATTATTTAACCTTTTCGCTCATTGTGCCTTGTACTTGACACCAATAAACCCTTAGAGACCAAGACCGCATCTTTCTTACAATGAATAACAGCAGGACTAGGCACATGTTAGCCCAGTGTGAACAATGTGTGATAAGGAGGTTAAATATTGGGATGTTGAACTGCACATGGTGAGAATTAAAGACTTTGATTGAACATGGCAGCGTGACGGCAATTGAATTCTCAACAGCTGTTGGGGTCACAGCATTACCAACTGCAAGCTCATGATAATTAGACCTAAAGCATGCAAAAGAACAAGGCATGTTTCCCCAACCCTATTCACTCTTGATCCTTTTTTGAGATTCGGAGGGGGTTCAATCATTTCAAGACCTCCATCTACTCCCTGTAATCTGTGTTGTAATCCATGTCACTTGTGATTTTTGGTGTCCCAAAAGGCTTTCCTTGTTGACCTAGACCTGATAATGAGGAGCCCCAACCATCTGTGTACAAGCACACTTGGCCACACAAAATATTGCTTTTGAAGGAAAACTTTTAAAGTAGCTTAAACATTGGGCTTCTTATGGCAGTACATCTTCGGCTCTAATTTTGGAGCCTCGTATTCAAGTAAGCAAATCAAGATCCAAATCTTTTAATAGTTTTCAGTTAATACAGTCGTACAGTTCTGAATATCTTTCTATTTGATATTGGTTAGCCAGACCTTCTAAATTCGGAACAAAAATCTGCAGCCAGAGAAAGTTAAGCTTTTACCAGCAAAATTTTGAAGCAAGAAAGATAGACATAGAATGTTCCATTGTTTACCCAAATTGTAATGTTCCTTTTTTCTGATCTGCATTGTGTCTTGCTCTCCAGCACACAAACAAGGCACTCTTGAGGACAGTTTTTCATGCAACACTTTGCTTTGCTGCATGCTAAGACACAGGCTGATTTCCATACAACTACTTCAAAGCACTTTGTTTTCTTATTAGAGCTCCATTCATTGAACAAGTCAGCTGACCTCTCCAGAAAACCGTCCGTTGGCATATAAACCGCTGTATACCAGTGAGCAGGAGGAGGTCCTGGTTGCACCATATTGGCTTAACAAAGACCTTGCTGGTAGACTTTTTGAAACCATTGTTGAAACCTTTTTTTCACGCCATTCCTTTGGGATATGTTGTGCATTTTGATCTTTGAGCTCCTCGCGCATACGGGCACTTGAGTGAGGGAAGCATTCATAGTTCCTAGAGTTTTCTGAGTGTTTGCCCTTTTGCTCATTTACCCAGGCAGGGCTGAATCCTCAAGTATCCCCCTTTGATGACATCTTGTGGCATAATCCTACCAGCTAGGCCTATTTTCGGTAAACCACTGCCGTTTTTCCCTTCTTACCTTGCGTGAGAAGTAGTTGCTGATAGTTTTGACTGTGATGAATTCATTGAGTGACAGCACAGAGTCTTTCATTAACATAGCACCTTTGGGTCTCTTGCCATCTCTGCATACCCCTCCCTGAAATGTTGGCATTTTGCTACTATGGGTTGTGTAAGACTTCCTGAAGAAAGGGAAACTTGATGACAATAGGGTCTTGGGCGAAGACACCAGTCCTTGTGCGGAAACAGAACCTTTCCAAGTTTTATTATGCCTTAGATGCTAAACCTTTCAGTTTAGTGTTTAGTGGTAGTAGTCATTCAAAATATATCTGGGTTTCCTTCTTCAGGGAGCATGTGTTATGCAAGATGTTACCTACAAGTTTAGGCCCAAGAGCTTGTAGTTTCACTCAAAAATGAAATATTAGAATATTTTTTTTTTACACAAAATTAGATTTAGATGAAAAATAACACTACTAGCCCTTGTGTGGCTTGTTCAATGATTTGTTTGCTGGTCTGCTCATTGATTGAAGAAGCAAACCCAACCATTTCCACAAAACTGAAGATTTGGTGCCTCTATTGAAAACAAGTTCTTCGGTTTTGTGTAAGTGTGCAGCCATGTTTTTAATTGTGTATACCCGCTTGTTCCCTTTCTGGGTCATGGGGGTCTTCTCCAGACGTGGGGGTACACCCTGGACAGGGCAAAGCTTACATTCACTCAACACATTCAGACCTTAGGCGAATTATTCAATTAACCTAATGCATGTGTTCGAGATTGGAATCGGGATTGCTTTGTTCAAATCCTATGATCAAAATGTTTCTTCAACAGCTCAGTGAGGTTCATTTACCCAGGTTCCATTCTAGGGACTGGCAACTCTATAGCAGGTCAGAACTCCCGTTGACCACTTGTTTCATCTTAGTTATACATTATCTCCGTGGTAGGATAAAACATTCGACAGGGAGCATTAAACACAGGAAGAATTGACTTGAATCCAGAAAGAATCTGACTCATCATAGCTAGTTACAATCCACTTCCTCATACTACTTGACGCTTCACTATCAAAACAGAAGGGTTGCTGCCAAACCTGCCTGTCGTGTTTATCAAAAAGTCAAGCATACTGTCCCCCATTAAACCAGAATTACTCGATCTTGTCAGTCATTATCTCAACTACCTGTCATTGACCTCATAAGAACATTTATGTGTTAATACTCCATAGATTGCAGTACAGGTTGAACTATATATCACATGTGTCTTTTTTTATCACCACTTAAAGAAAAAGTGCTAATAGACTTCTATCGGGAGATGAATCCATACCTAGTTTAATGACCATGTTTTTGTGCCTGCTTCAATCTGGTGTTTATATTACCTGTGGTATCTAAAGGCTTTTATAATCACATCACTATTAGTTTACAAAATCACAAATAAAATATTTTTTATTGCTGGTCAATGACTACACTAAAAAAATAAATTAATTAATTGCTACTTAAACAACAGAATAGTGGATAGATACATTTTATTTATTTATTTTTTTTACACTATGTTATGTAGTATTGATTTGTGAAATAAAATGAAATACACCTTTTGTAATATTTAAAGAGTTAAATTAACCTATTAAAAGACTTTTCGTTGTGACTAAAACTATCACATTTTTAAATGACTAAAACTAAAATCATTTTCGTCAATAAGACTAAAACTCAGATAGCTGCCTAAAACAACACTTTTTCTAAATTAAATCCAAGCCAAATTTTAGCTAAACACTTTAAAAAAATGTTCCGTATTTTTCACTGTATAAGACGCACCGGCATATAAGACGCACCCAATTTTAAATGAGGAAGATTCTGAACCAAATACTGTAGTAAAATATTTAAAAAAAAAGTTAACAGCCGTTTAAGAACAATTATATGCCAAACATGAAACATGAACAGTCAGTAAACAGTAAAAGTAACCAAAAAGGCAGTAATGTTTTTATTCGAACCCCAATAATTCCTCTTCGTCACTGCTTTCAGAAATGAGGAAGAACAGATCCACACAGTCACTGTCAGCAGTTTCTTCCTCACTGGTGTCAAATAAGATGTTGTCTTCTGTTCCATCCAAGGCATAACTAATGCCACACTTCTTAAATGATTTTATAACAATGTCCTCCTTCACGGAGTCCTACGTCCTATGGTAGGATCAACGAGATGGGCGATGACGTCAGCGCGCACCGCCGGGGAGTGTGATGGGAATTTTCCTATATAATGCTACCATCTAGTGGTCATTTAGAGAAATGTAATTTGAGAAACTTTTAAGAGCACATGTCATACTTCAGTCCCGCCCTTCTTCCGGCGCTTGTCTTACTTTGAGAGGCTCGAGATTCTTTTCCAATGCGGATAACACGTGTGTAGGAAATGCGTTGAGACTGCTAAATCTTTACAATAAATAGCCGCATTTGCTGTGTTCTCTCTCAAACAGTCTCCAGTGTTTATTATCAATTGAGAAGGTATATTTTTACCATAACAGGAGCTAGGCCGAAGCCGCAGCCTCTCATAAGCCTCTCCTACGGCCGAGACCGCCCTCCGCTCCGCGGCTCTCTGCATTCGCCATATAAGACGAATAAGTCTTATACGGCGAAAAATACGGTAGTTTTCCTACGATTAAATTAAATTGGCTGTTTATAGATAAACATTTGTTTACAAACACACTGATCCAGCACAGGCTTTGCTGCCAACTTCTCTCCAGAACCAGAACCATTTCCAAGGCACAGAACCAGCTCTTCTCCAGGGCATTCCACCGACTCTCCTCATGGAGTCAGTGTCTCTTTGGTGCCTCTCCACTGGCTCATTGGTGCTCGGTTCCTCTCCATGGCTCATTCCTTTTCCAGGGCTCACCGTCTCTTCATTGTTCGGAGCCTCTCCAGTTATTCAGCCTCTCTTCAGAGCTCAGCGCCTTTCGCGTCTCTGCAGAATTCAAATGTCTTCAGAACTTGCACCTCTCCATTGTTCAAAGACTTTCCAGGAATCTGCCCCTTTCCAGAACTCAGCACCTCTTCAGTGCTCGCCGCCTCTCCAGTTTTTGGTGCTTCTCCAGTGTTCAAAGCTTCTCCAGACCTTTCCAGGGTTGCGCCTCTCCAGTGTTCGCCACTTTTCCAGAACTGGCACCTCTCTAGTGTTCGCCACTTTTTTAGAACTGGCACTTTTCCAGTGTTCAGTGCTTCTTCAGGGATCGCCTTCTAACCAGAGGTCATGCCTTTTTAGAGCTTGCCGCCTCTTCAAAGCCCATCACCTCTTCTGTGTCCGGTGCCTCTCCAAAGCTCAGCACCTCCCCGTGCTACTTCGCATGAGCTTTGTTATAACTTTAGTCTATGAGTTTATTCGGGTGGCATCCTTTAGTTTGTTTAAACAGCATCATTACGTACCCATACGGAACTATATTCAACATGAGTTAAAATGAAGGCCTTTAAATAATTTTATTTACTATCTGTTGAATACATAAATGGCCTTAAACATTTTTCAAAGTATTATACTTTATAAGTGCTCTTCCTCTGTTGATCGGCTACCACTGTGTTTGGCATCATGAAGTGACAGGTTGGTCCTGTTCAGGATGATGCAGAAACCTGGTTCTGTGTGATTTAAATAGTAAAATTTGAGAAGTTGACCTCTGAGTGACTCACCAGCCTTTTTAATCTCTGCAAATATTTATCTTAACCTGGTGTCCTACCCACCTAATCCTTAATTTCAGGATGTTTTGTTGGCAACTTTGAAATTGCGGTTGATTAGGTGTCTTCAGTAAGTAAAGGAGCAGAGATAGTCGTGTGTTGAGTAATAAACCGTTCCGCCCTCGTCCTAAAACCCTTATACTTTTACATATTTGTCTGTCCTGTCAGAGTTTTGACGCACTTTTACTTTCTGGGCATGTCTGTGGTGCATGAACTTGCATCATCTCTTTCACGTTGAGGGCTACCTTGAAGTTGCTTCTGTTGTTCAGTTTTATGAATAATACTGGTATTCATTTGAAGACTAGGGGTAGCTTTTATGGAAAGTAAACATTCAGAAAAAGAGTCACCTCTGCACACATTAAGCTAACCTCCCTCACCTCTACAAGTATTTACTCCAGTACAGTGATTTTTTTTTCATCTGGCCCTTTGGGGGAATTGCATGTGAGCAGCTCTTCACAGAAATGTTTGAATCACTGCGGGGTAATTATATATGCATAAGGCTAATTTACTGCCCAAGTGTGAAAAACAATTATTGTCTGGTGCACTGCAAAAATGCCCTGATTAAATAATGATTTTAATTTCAACAAATTTCTCAAAATCAAGCAAAACTGTTCTTGTAATGGAATGAGTAAATTCTTAAAAGTAGCATGTCTAGTTGATAATTAATACAGATGCATTTAAAAACTAAGTCTTTTACAGCTATTTGGAAGTTTTATAAAATGTATAAAATAGCAATAATTAAATAAAAAAATAGTCATAACTTTAATTAATGTTTTCTCTTTTTATTTGTAATAAACATTAGGATTTCTTTAAAAATGTGCATGAAATTTTTTTTCTTCTTAAATCAACTCTTCTTCAATTTCAACTGTATTAAATTGAAAAAAATGTACTTTTTTGTTGTTTTTTTCAGTGTGAACATTATTCCATTTTATTAATTATTTAATTACAACTTGTAAAAAAAAAAAAAAAAAAAAGAACACGTCTAAGCAATTTTATTAACTAATTTCTTAATTTCAGTGTGATGATAAATACCAGTATTTGTTATTGATTGTGACAAATGAGTAAACATTTTCTATTGAAAAATAAAAATGCCAAGAACTTCCTAATGTTA
>SRMA01025412.1:520136-631705 GCA_007224835.1 Danionella cerebrum | reverse complement strand
CGCTTGTTCACTTTCTGGGTCATGGGGGTCTTCTCCAGACGTGGGGGTACACCCTGGACAGGGCAAAGCTTACATTCACTCAACACATTCAGACCTTAGGCGAATTATTCAATTAACCTAATGCATGTGTTCGAGATTGGAATCGGGATTGCTTTGTTCAAATCCTATGATCAAAATGTTTCTTCAACAGCTCAGTGAGGTTCATTTACCCAGGTTCCATTCTAGGGACTGGCAACTCTATAGCCGGTCAGAACTCCCGTTGACCACTTGTTTCATCTTAGTTATACATTATCTCCGTGGTAGGATAAAACATTCGACAGGGAGCATTAAACACAGGAAGAATTGACTTGAATCCAGAAAGAATCTGACTCATCATAGCTAGTTACAATCCACTTCCTCATACTACTTGACGCTTCACTATCAAAACAGAAGGGTTGCTGCCAAACCTGCCTGTCGTGTTTATCAAAAAGTCAAGCATACTGTCCCCCATTAAACCAGAATTACTCGATCTTGTCAGTCATTATCTCAACTACCTGTCATTGACCTCATAAGAACATTTATGTGTTAATACTCCATAGATTGCAGTACAGGTTGAACTATATATCACATGTGTCTTTTTTATCACCACTTAAAGAAAAAGTGCTAATAGACTTCTATCGGGAGATGAATCCATACCTAGTTTAATGACCATGTTTTTGTGCCTGCTTCAATCTGGTGTTTATATTACCTGTGGTATCTAAAGGCTTTTATAATCACATCACTATTAGTTTACAAAATCACATATAAAATATTTTTTATTGCTGGTCAATGACTACACTAAAAAAATAAATTAATTGCTACTTAAACAACAGAATAGTGGATAGATACATTTTATTTATTTATTTTTTTTACACTATGTTATGTAGTATTGATTTGTGAAATAAAATGAAATACACCTTTTGTAATATTTAAAGAGTTAAATTAACCTATTAAAAGACTTTTCGTTGTGACTAAAACTATCACATTTTTAAATGACTAAAACTAAAATCATTTTCGTCAATAAGACTAAAACTCAGATAGCTGCCTAAAACAACACTTTTTCTAAATTAAATCCAAGCCAAATTTTAGCTAAACACTTTAAAAAAATGTTCTGTATTTTTCACCGTATAAGACGCACCGGCATATAAGACGCACCCAATTTTAAATGAGGAAGATTCTGAACCAAATACTGTAGTAAAATATTTAAAAAAAAAGTTAACAGCCGTTTAAGAACAATTATATGCCAAACATGAAACATGAACAGTCAGTAAACAGTAAAAGTAACCAAAAAGACAGTAATGTTTTTATTCGAACCCCAATAATTCCTCTTCGTCACTGCTTTCAGAAATGAGGAAGAACAGATCCACACAGTCACTGTCAGCAGTTTCTTCCTCACTGGTGTCAAATAAGATGTTGTCTTCTGTTCCATCCAAGGCATAACTAATGCCACACTTCTTAAATGATTTTATAACAATGTCCTCCTTCACGGAGTCCTACGTCCTATGGTAGGATCAACGAGATTGGCGATGACGTCAGCGCGCACCGCCGGGGAGTGTGATGGGAATTTTCCTATATAATGCTACCATCTAGTGGTCATTTAGAGAAATGTAATTTGAGAAACTTTTAAGAGCACACGTCATACTTCAGTCCCGCCCTTCTTCCGGCTTGTCTCTCTTTGAGAGGCTCGAGATTCTTTTCCAATGCGGATAACACGTGTGTAGGAAATGCGTTGAGACTGCTAAATCTTTACAATAAATAGCCGCATTTGCTGTGTTCTCTCTCAAACAGTCTCCAGTGTTTATTATCAATTGAGAAGGTATATTTTTACCATAACAGGAGCTAGGCCGAAGCTGCAGCCTCTCATAAGCCTCTCCTACGGCCGAGACCGCCCTCCGCTCCGCGGCTCTCTGCATTCGCCATATAAGACGAATAAGTCTTATACGGCGAAAAATACGGTAGTTTTCCTACGATTAAATTAAATTGGCTGTTTATAGATAAACATTTGTTTACAAACACACTGATCCAGCACAGGCTTTGCTGCCAACTTCTCTCCAGAACCAGAACCATTTCCAAGGCACAGAACCAGCTCTTCTCCAGGGCATTCCACCGACTCTCCTCATGGAGTCAGTGTCTCTTTGGTGCCTCTCCACTGGCTCATTGGTGCTCGGTTCCTCTCCATGGCTCATTCCTTTTCCAGGGCTCACCGTCTCTTCATTGTTCGGAGCCTCTCCAGTTATTCAGCCTCTCTTCAGAGCTCAGCGCCTTTCGCGTCTCTGCAGAATTCAAATGTCTTCAGAACTTGCACCTCTCCATTGTTCAAAGACTTTCCAGGAATCTGCCCCTTTCCAGAACTCAGCACCTCTTCAGTGCTCGCCGCCTCTCCAGTTTTTGGTGCTTCTCCAGTGTTCAAAGCTTCTCCAGACCTTTCCAGGGTTGCGCCTCTCCAGTGTTCGCCACTTTTCCAGAACTGGCACCTCTCTAGTGTTCGCCACTTTTTTAGAACTGGCACTTTTCCAGTGTTCAGTGCTTCTTCAGGGATCGCCTTCTAACCAGAGGTCATGCCTTTTTAGAGCTTGCCGCCTCTTCAAAGCCCATCACCTCTTCTGTGTCCGGTGCCTCTCCAAAGCTCAGCACCTCCCCGTGCTACTTCGCATGAGCTTTGTTATAACTTTAGTCTATGAGTTTATTCGGGTGGCATCCTTTAGTTTGTTTAAACAGCATCATTACGTACCCATACGGAACTATATTCAACATGAGTTAAAATGAAGGCCTTTAAATAATTTTATTTACTATCTGTTGAATACATAAATGGCCTTAAACATTTTTCAAAGTATTATACTTTATAAGTGCTCTTCCTCTGTTGATCGGCTACCACTGTGTTTGGCATCATGAAGGAAAGTGACAGGTTGGTCCTGTTCAGGATGATGCAGAAACCTGGTTCTGTGTGATTTAAATAGTAAAATTTGAGAAGTTGACCTCTGAGTGACTCACCAGCCTTTTTAATCTCTGCAAATATTTATCTTAACCTGGTGTCCTACCCACCTAATCCTTAATTTCAGGATGTTTTGTTGGCAACTTTGAAATTGCGGTTGATTAGGTGTCTTCAGTAAGTAAAGGAGCAGAGATAGTCGTGTGTTGAGTAATAAACCGTTCCGCCCTCGTCCTAAAACCCTTATACTTTTACATATTTGTCTGTCCTGTCAGAGTTTTGACGCACTTTTACTTTCTGGGCATGTCTGTGGTGCATGAACTTGCATCATTTCTTTCACGTTGAGGGCTACCTTGAAGTTGCTTCTGTTGTACAGTTTTATGAATAATACTGGTATTCATTTGAAGACTAGGGGTAGCTTTTATGGAAAGTAAACATTCAGAAAAAGAGTCACCTCTGCACACATTAAGCTAACCTCCCTCACCTCTACAAGTATTTACTCCAGTACAGTGATTTTTTTTTCATCTGGCCCTTTGGGGGAATTGCATGTGAGCAGCTCTTCACAGAAATGTTTGAATCACTGCGGGGTAATTATATATGCATAAGGCTAATTTACTGCCCAAGTGTGAAAAACAATTATTGTCTGGTGCACTGCAAAAATGCCCTGATTAAATAATGATTTTAATTTCAACAAATTTCTCAAAATCAAGCAAAACTGTTCTTGTAATGGAATGAGTAAATTCTTAAAAGTAGCATGTCTAGTTGATAATTAATACAGATGCATTTAAAAACTAAGTCTTTTACAGCTATTTGGAAGTTTTATAAAATGTATAAAATAGCAATAATTAAATAAAAAAATAGTCATAACTTTAATTAATGTTTTCTCTTTTTATTTGTAATAAACATTAGGATTTCTTTAAAAATGTGCATGAAATTTTTTTTCTTCTTAAATCAACTCTTCTTCAATTTCAACTGTATTAAATTGAAAAAAATGTACTTTTTTGTTGTTTTTTTCAGTGTGAACATTATTCCATTTTATTAATTATTTAATTACAACTTGTAAAAAAAAAAAAAAAAAAAAAAAAGAACACGTCTAAGCAATTTTATTAACTAATTTCTTAATTTCAGTGTGATGATAAATACCAGTATTTGTTATTGATTGTGACAAATGAGTAAACATTTTCTATTGAAAAATAAAAATGCCAAGAACTTCCTAATGTTAAACAAGCTTGTCTCGGATTAATGGTAGACATTTAACTCCACACGATCCACTAGACTGAAGTTTGTTCCGCTTTATTGGTTTTCCCTCCAAAACAACCCTGTTTTGGGGGCAAAACACAAAGGTCATTAGCACGAAAAGCGGCATTGCCCAAAGCAAACATGACCCTGTAGGATCCTCTGGTCGTGGTTGGTATGCAGGTTCACTTTCCACACTCTCGTTTTACACCGGTGGCTCCGGTAACCAATGACTACTTCCATTAATGGAACTTTGCTTCTTATTAACAGATCAGACCTGCAACCATGATTAGGTAGGTCACACTTAAGCTGTTGAACTGGAAATGGTGCTGCATTTTTAAAAAAAGCACTCTGTCTGTTCATTGAAAGGTGTAATGAAGCCTTTGATTATTTCTGGCTCAGCGCTCACAACCATCCTTCAAGTTTGTTTGGTAACTGGGCAAACAACACTTGGACAGTGAATGCAGGGTGCGTTCAAATGCTGAGTTCCATGTTTGTAAAGCAACGGTTCAGTTTTTCTAAGCTTAGGCTTCAATCGTGATCCTTTGTCAGATACAGTACAGTGAAAAAGTTTTAGCCAGGCAGGGCTCTAGACTAACTTTTTGCACTGGTTGCACTGGTGCGCCTAAATTTTTTCCTTAGGTGCACCAGCACAAAAGTTAGGTGCACCCAAATTTTCAACCGCATCACATTTAACACCGCATTTTCACAAGTTCACTTTTTTTTGTTATCTATTTATTTTTTTTAAATCACTGTCCATATAGACAATATTGACTTGTAAATGATTAACTAACAACCTGGTCAATATAAAGTTCTTTATTTGAAGCACAATTCTACAAGAAAGGTAACTAAAACTTACTGAAAAAGTGTTTAAAGTGCTTTACTGAGCTGAAATTTAAACTTTAAACTGATTTTGGTCCCTAAGAGCAGCAAATGCTTTCTTTGAAGCAGCATTAATTCCTAATTAAACAAATAAAAACGGCAATACTATTTACTACCCAGATCAAGAGTTTATAATGCAGCCTATTTATTTATTTTTTCATTTTTAAGTATCAGAATATTATGGTTAATGCAGTAACGAGACGGTAGGCATATATTATTGACATAGGCACCATAACATGACATGGCTTACCTTGGGCATGAGCATGCTCGACCTCACTGTGTTCAATAATATATTCATCGGTCTTCCTTTCCGCAAGATACGACTGTACACAATGACGCTTTCCTTTGTGGCGATATATGTGCCTCTGTTGATCAGGAATTCCATGTACGCACTGTTCACAATTTGCACAGACGTCTTTTTTTTCAATGTATCTGCGATGACTTCTATAAATTGGGTGCGCGCGACATCATTGCTGTACGTCGGGTTTACGTTCAAGCCATTTTTCTTCATAAGAATTATTTCGGACTTGAATTTAGTGAAGGGGAGTTCTTCTTTTGCAATATTGTAGGCAACGTTAAACTTAATTATCATCTCGGCCTTGTCTGATGATCTGTTTGCAGCTGCCTGCCGCTGTAAAGGTACGTTCACATCGAACGCGGTTCGCGCGGAGCGTTTCCATGTTAAGTCAATGCAAAGACGCGTTTGCGCGCGTCTGAGGCTTCAGCGGCGTGGTAAACGCGAATTGAGCGGCGCGCTTGCCGCGATAGGCGCGTATTGAGCCGCATGAATGGGTGATACGCGTGTTGTGAGCCGCGCGCAGGAGGCGGACCGGCCGTAGACGGAGTTTCGTTTTTTTTCCCCCTCGAACGACGGGTCGCACCGGTGCAACCTTTGATTTTTTTTAGTCGCTCCATTGAGAAATTAGGTCGCATATGCGACCAAATTGGTCGCACTCTAGAGCCCTGCCAGGTGTCAAAAAAGACCAAAGATGGTAAGCTACAGAAGAATTTGGGCCAAAATTTGACTTAATTGTACAGCATTGCGAACACCATTAATCCTGACCAAATCTTCATTTACAGAAACCTTCACCATGCATTTC
The DNA here is from genome assembly GCA_007224835.1 of Danionella cerebrum. Classification (NCBI taxonomy): domain Eukaryota; kingdom Metazoa; phylum Chordata; class Actinopteri; order Cypriniformes; family Danionidae; genus Danionella; species Danionella cerebrum. The sequence continues at coordinate 625,540 of SRMA01025412.1, read as the reverse complement.
TGTTACCTGCAGACATTCATTATTGTACCACTCTCCTGCTCATTGACAAATAAATTGTCTTTTGTTAGAAACCTGGCCTGTCTGGGATCTTTTTCTGGGAGAGACATTGTTGATGCAGTATGACTGCTTTCTTTTATGTTTCTTTGCTCAATATTTCCATGACAAGAAACTCTTTTTCAACCTGCTAGCAGAGTTTGGCTGTTTCTCTCCCAGTTTCAAGCTTCCTACACTGCTGTTTTTGTTTTAGTTCATGACTGGTTCAACCTATGTGTTAGCAGCCGTTTGGTATACCTGGTTTATCATACACCTCACTATAATCCTACAAAATCACTGACTTTCAAGTTTGAAGTCAAAATGTAGTAACACCGAACATTGGTGTAAATAGATTTTCCTTTCGTTTGATTTCTTTGCATTTTGTACAGTTATACAAATAAACAATGATTGTTTATGTTTCTGAAAGCATTCTTTGTTTACAGTATTTAAATTAAGATTCTTTTGCTGATGAGCTTCAGTTTTATCCAGTAGTTATTCAAAGATCAGCGTCAGAAAAATGTGCCAAATCACTCTTTTGAAAAGAAAGAATTGTAACCATAGATACACGATTTAAACCTTGAAAAGACAATTGCTGATTTCCTCTCACAGGGCTCTAGACTAACTTTTTGCACTGGTTGCACTGGTGCGCCTAAATTTTTTTCTTAGGTGCACCAGCACAAAAGTTAGGTGCACCCAAATTTTCAACTGCATCACATTTAACACCGCATTTTCACAAGTTCACTTTTTTTAGTTATCTATTCATTTATTTTTTTAAATCACTGTCCATAGACAATATTGACTTGTAAATGATTAACTAACAACCTGGTCAAAATAAAGTTCTTTATTTGAAGCACAATTCTACAAGAAAGGTAACTAAAACTTACTGAAAAGGTGTTTAAAGTGCTTTACTGAGCTGAAATTTAAACTTTAAACTGATTTTGGTCCCTAAGAGCAGCAAATACAAATAAAAACGATAATACCATTTACTACCCAGATCAAGAGTTTATAATGCAGCCTATTTATTTACTTCTTTTGCAATATTGTAGGCAACGTTAAACTTAATTATCATCTCGGCCTCGTCTGATCTGTTTGCAGCTGCCTGCCGCTGTAAAGGTACGTTCACATCGAACGCGGTTCGCGCGGTAAGCGCGGAGGGTTTCCATGTTAAGTCAATGCAAAGACGCGTTTGCGCGCGTCTGAGGCTTCAGCGGCGCGGTAAACGCGAATTGAGCGGCGCGCTTGCCGCGATAGGCGCGTATTGAGCCGCATGAATGGGTGATACGCGTGTTGTGAGCCGCGCGCAGGAGGCGGACCGGCCGTAGACGGACCGGCCGTAGACGGAGTTTCGTTTTTTTTTACCCCTCGAACGACGGGTCGCACCGGTGCAACCTCTGATTTTTTTTTTAGTCGCACCATTGAGAAATTAGGTCGCATATGCGACCAAATTGGTCGCACTCTAGAGCCCTGTCTCATGAGGAACAAACAAACAAAGAATTTATATATTGTATACAACAAAACATCATGTGCATAAAACCCTTGTTCAGTGGTGCCCTGAGATACGAAATTAATCCATTCTAGGGTGGCTTTTGTATCTCGAATATTTCGTATCTCGAAGCAAGTTATAAATGTAAAACGCCTAATCCATGCAACGGCTCTCAGAAACAACAGTATAAGTAAATAAAAAACATTTCTTCAATCCTTAACTCTACAAATTGTTAATAATAAATGATTATAAAACAGAATAAAGCAAAATACGTAATATGTACACAAATGTGAAACCTTACCTTGAGTGAAGCGATCTGTCGGAGGAGGTGGAACGGATGCAGAAAACATTATAGCACTACGTATGAAAATTAACTTTCTTGAGATATTTCACGAGTTACGAACACCCAACACGGTTTCGAGCACAAGTGGAGACAGTTCTGAGCGTACTGGAGAGAGAGCTTTTGAGAACGCGTCACAGGATTTCTCTAAGTTGCGCTACAGAACAGCACTTTCCACTTTATAAACATTATTTCTTTTACGACACCTTGATTCTAACATTTGTTATGGCACATTATTTTGTAATCTATACATAATGCTTTGCTCGATTTAAAACAGATTTAAAGTCTTTTAAAGCTCATCAGCCCCTTTTTGCACTTTTTGCAATGGGAAAATGGAGCGCCAGGACACGGAAGCGCAGCATAACATCAGACGTTTTTTTTCGTATCTTGAACATTTCATAATCCGAAGCATTTGTATCTCGGGGTACCACTGTATATATAAATCCATTTAAAGGGCCATGAGCCCAGCTGTTTTAGGTCCCATCTACCCAAGATTTCAAAATATGGGCTTGTGGAGCCACACAGAGTAGGTTGGTCTGGGTGTGGCTTTTGGTGACCTATATCAAAGATAAGTGCTTTACAACAGCCAATAGAAAGATCACACACTGGCACTGAAGTGGGATAGAAGTCCTCACCAATTGTAACTCCAATGTGCAATGTCCAGGTCCACCATTCTCCAGTTCTCATAGCTTTTCGAGGAAAATACTTCATACAAACCGATAATTTCGAGTATTAGCTCTGACTTCATCATGGGGAAAGCCATGCATCACCTCAGCACCTTTGCGCCATGGAAACAAACACTTGCAAGCCATTCTGAACTACAAACTATTGTGCAGCCTCGAAATTTTACAGGACGTGGCAAGAGCTAGGCATCAATAATATTTAATGTGCTGTGTTCTCATAAGATAATTGTGGTCAGGCTCATGAATAATTAACATGCAGATGAGTCATAGAGTATAGGACAAAGACAAGTCACTTCCTGAGAAATTTCTTTTCAAACAGGAAGTCAATAATCACTAACAAAAGAAAAGTGTTTGACAAGTTTTTATTCTGTATATTTAATTGAGGTGATGCTTCTTCCTGTAGACTACAAGAACATGCTGGGCTGATCCCACATCATCTTTAGTAGCACCACCATCTTTTCAAGGAACAAGTCCTTTCTTGTGAGATTGATGTTTCACAAAATCCCTTTCTAGAGGCATTGTTGGGATCAAAAGAGCTGAAGGGATATTTAAAAGGTTGAGTGAGACATCTTGTAATGTACATTAACTTAAGCCAGGGCTGCAAATGCTCTGAATTTAATTATATTCTCCATTATATTCAATCATCCATAGGCTCACCCATACTTTTGAACTCCTATTATTTTTTTTTACGTTTCATTATTTGTTTTTGGGAGTCTCTGCGAGGTCAAAATCGCTTTCATTGTCTTGTAATTTGGGACCTCTCCTTTACGAGATGCTATCTGCTGTGATTGCTATTTAGACCCAAGTCTGTTGTGATTGGATACTGAGTCTAGGGTATGCATAGAGGAGAAATGTTTATACATTTGTGTTAAACTCTTACAAACTTTCATGATAACATTTTATGAATTTGACTAGTAGTGGCAAAAGCAGCTTTTCTAAAGCTCTGTAAATTATTGGTGTAGATGTTAAACAGAGGGCACAGAGTATGCCACAAAGGCTATAGAGAATATAAACGTAGGCTTGTGGTATTCCAGACACTGGCAGCAGTGGAGTGTCTTACCTGCTGAAACAAGATAGATCGACACATTTCGGACCAACTCTTTGAGAGAAAAGAAATTCTACCAAGACCCAGTGTCCACATAAGCATGAATTCTTTCCGGGTTCTCAAAAAGGGATATTTCCGCCCGAGAAGCCTGGCTTTTCTCTCAAAAGAATGGAAGAAATTCCTCTCTGTGGAAAAGCTGCACTAAAATTTTGTTTCAGCTTTGACTTTTTCAGATTTAAGCATGTTTAAATAAACTGGGAAATATTCTTTAGTAAGGGTGTAGCGATACACTCTAATCACGATACGATACATACCTTGATATTATGTCTACGATACGCATCACAATAAATGTACAGCACGTTATTTAAATGGAATTTAAAAAGGTTTGAGATCACAAAGCTAAGAAGGAAAGGGTCTAGTTTGATTTGAGTCATCTTTTTTACTCTAAGTAATATAGAGAGCTAATTTTGTAATCTTTCTTGTTTAGAATGTGAGTAAAGGATAATTGTCTTCCAGTTGAAATTACAAGAAAACAAGGTAAAGAAGTTTCAGAAGTGACTAGAATACACTTCTGATTTTCATTTTCTGAATGAAAGCTTCTGGTGCTGCTGTACTATTGTTTACTTTTCAAAACACTAATAACTGGCTGCTTCGTTCATGAGCATTTGTTTCTTGATTCTACTCTTATTATACAATATTTTTTGGAAAAAGAACCAACATTCCATCTTGGATAATTAAATTAATTTTCTAGATACGAAATCTTGATTAATTCATTCAGATTTGGGATTTATTTCATTTACATGATTTTTATTTTTTATTTTTTTCACAGAATGGGACGAAGAAGTCTTGGGACTTTATGCAAACCCATGATAGGTGAGAATGTGTCCTTTATCTATTTTTATGTTTATTTCTTCATTCAATTCATACCCTGTTTTTCTCATAAATACACCCTCTCTTGATTCTGAATCGTCAATGGGGTCATTTTGAATTTTCTTTGTATGTTATTGTTTAGCACAAGATAGACATCATGCTTTCAAATCAAATCACTTTTATTGTCAAATCACCAAAAGCGTGTAAGCTGTGGTCAGTAAAAAGCTTAGGTGCATGCAGACCTCTTACAGGAAGGTCACCAGCGAGCCTCGAACTGACAACCTTCGAACTGGAAGGCCACAGTGCTACTCACTGCGTCACCGTGCCACCCAGACAATAAAAAAAGTACAAAAAAATAAAATATACATCCAGGACAATATACAAAACAATATAAAAGTGCAGTCTCACTAGTTAAGTTAAGGTAAAGTGCAGGTCCGTTCTGCATAAATGTCCAGTGTCTTGTAGTGTGGTAAGTGTGTTCATCAATCTGACCTCCTGGGGGTAAGCTATCTTGTGTGCGACCAGATGCTGCGGTAGCGCCTGCCCTTTCCTTTGTACATCTTTAAATATAATCTCACAAAAATGTAATTAACTCCATCTGATTGAAAATTCCTTTGAATCCTAAAAGCATGCAGACTGTTCACGATTTAGAGAAATCATACCATGCTATATTATTAATGTACAAAGTATATAACTTAATGATAAATTAAAATGTAATGTAATTTTTGTAGCGTAGCTAGATAATTAAATTAAACACTCCAGTACAATAGATGGCGATATGCACATAAAGGTGAGATTCATCCCAAAACAAAAGAAGTATATTTTCATGAATTTTGGGATGCATTTCCGATTTTGCTGTTGTTTCTGATCCACCTGCCGTCCGGATTATAATATTTGCATCGTGTAAGCAGTTTGTGTGTGGGTGAGAACAGTTTCATGTGGTTGCCATTTTACAAAAATACATGGGCAGGAAAGTTTACCTCTCGCTATTTACAGTTCCTGCAAAATTAAATCACCAGTTCACTATGACCATAATACGGGGCATTCTACATTTCTGAGCATCTGTTTTCCAATTAACTGTATAGTTCGGAGGAATCTCCAATTGTGTGACAAAGTGTGGATATTCTGTTTGGCTGTCTCCGATACGTTTTGCTTATTTTCACTCCAAATTTTGTTGCGAATACATTCTAGCAGGAGTTTGACCCCTCTACCCGTCTTCACTGCCATCATTGATCCTTGTCTTGTCTTGAAGTGTCCAAATGAGAGGCAAAAGAAGTTAAACGTCTGGCTCAGGTTCCCACACAACCTCTTCTCACCGACCCAAAGCATTCTTTGGGTCATTACACAACTAAGAGGAGCCTCTTTGTACCTCTCCAATTGTCATCTATTTCCCTGAGATCACAGCTGACCTTTCATAGAGGGTTCTTTACAGCTTTTGCTGAAGACCAAGTGCCTCTCTGAGCCCTGTGTCAACATTGCCATGTACTTTTTATTTTCTCATGGATCCGTCTGGAGATTAAACCATTTTCAGGAAGAAGAGCTGGTAGAAGAGAATGGCTACAAAATCTCTTGCTGATAATAGAAGAGTTACAGAATGTTCTGTTATTAAACTTCTTATGAAGACCTTTGTTGTCAATGTCTGGACCATGACAGCAAGACATTCCTCATGAACCAGAACATGATATAACAAGTCCTATTTAGAAAATGATAACTAAATGTGTGCAAAGAACTGCCAATCAGAAGTCACAGATGGCTTAAATCATGTTTGAATAACTAAAATAAAATGCCTGCATCAAACGCTCCTCCACCATTATCACCTTTGAATGAAATTTTGACCTTTTTTAAGGTTCTTTCAAATGATTCAATTAATAACCTTAAGATGGGTTTGGAAATGGAAACCCTTCGTATACACCTTGTAGATCCAGGGTGGTTTTGAATAGTTTTGCAACCACCAGAGCAGAAGGAAATGCATGTTCCTTTTTTAAACACTTATTTGGGGAACTAGACACAAGTTTGTACATTGTAGGTTTTCATTGAAAACATTAAAACTTAGAAATCACACTTGAGAATTAAGCAGTCTAAGCAGGAATGCCCAGATGTCGGAGGACACCCCCTCCAGCTCATCTGGTGGGACACCGAAGCATTCCCAGGCCAATCAGGAGACAGAGTCTCTACAGCTTGCTCAAGATTATCCTTTGAGGTCTCTTCCAGGAGGGACATGCCTGGAACACCTCCTCTGGGAAGCTTCCATGATGGCATCTGAAACATATTCCTGAGCCACCTCAGCTGGCTCTACTCCAAGCTCCTCCCGAGTGACTGAGCTCTTCACTCTATCTATAAGGGAGCACCCAGCCACTCTGCGGAGGAAATCATTTTGGTGTCCTGTGTCCAGGATCTCATCTTTTGGACATGACCCAGAGCTCATGGCCATTGGTAAGGGTAGAAAGTAAATTAACCGGTAAATCGGCAGCTTCACTTTGCAGCTTAGCTCCTCCTTTACCACGACCTTAGTTCCATAGTCCCTTTACTTGTGAAATATTACAAGATATATTAACTCCTCCACTGGATCACTCCACCAACCCAAGGGAGCTTTCAGCCATTTCAGCTGATCATTAAGAACCATTGGACTGATTAATGGTTTGGTTCGCCCGCCACCTGTTCTAAAAATAGATCAAATAGCGCCACTTCCAGTGAGCTGAATCTAATTTAATATGATTGCTATTCTTGTGTAAATGACACTTGCACGTAAGCTTGATGTGACAATATATAAATGAACTTGAGAGTTGAAAGGTCATGCAGCGAAAATGAAACGACTGACTCATAGAAAGATGATTTAATATTCGCGACGAATGCGAGGTATAGGTTTTTTTTTTACCTCTGTGGAAGGAGCTTGTCTCATTTGCGCGACGAGAGATATTTCACGACACCATCTCAAAACTCACTCAGAGTACAACAAACTGGTAAACCGCACACAATGCCAGGCTTCCCAATAACTGAAAGAAACCTACACCAGATTTGGTTTCCAGTTCATGTTTAGTTCAATGCATTTGTAAAATGTAAAAATTGTGTATGTTACAATGTTAACAATGAAAAAAATGATCTTAGCTCACTTTTTGTATTTATATGATTTATTATTTGTACATTGGACATTGTGATTTCCTTGGACTCTTGTAGAAGTGATCATTTTGAAGTGTTTTGAACTTGTGTGTGTGTGTGTGTGTGTGTGTGTGTGTGTGTGTGTGTGTGTGTGTGTGTATATATATATATATATATATATATATATTTTTATTTTTTTTTTTTTCAATTTAAATAACACTTGCACAAAGACAAATCATAAATATAAAGTGTTGCATATAAATATTTATTTGTTTACTACCTTGTTAATTAATTTAATTCATATTCAGTGTGAGAAATAATTCACATGATCAGTGTCTTTGCAGAGATGAATATCCTTAATTATTAATAAATTCAGAAGAGGGTCTCAAAGTGGTAGCCCTTTGCATTAATCGGTGCCCAGGAAGTAGCTTTCGGTTTCAAAAAGCTTTGTTACCCCTGCATTAGAGGTAAGTAAGAGAAATGGAACTCAGCCATAACAGCGTTATTCTTGCAGTTAATAACTTGGTATCTCTTTGACTTCCTTTCCTTGGGCAATCCTCATGTCATTTGTTTATTTGCCTCTTGCTAATGCAAGAACTCGAACAGTCAAATAGCGCTGTCTGTTGTGTACCAACCTGACTTTTACACAATACAACTAATGGTCCGATTGTCATTAAATTCTATAAATGAACCTTGACCAGGTACAACGATTTCAGATGACTGTATCATAAAGCTCATCTGGCATATTGTTTCTCTAAAAGATGACTAGTTATCAAGTTGGAATTATTTTTCAAGCAGGACTACAAAATTAGGCCATAGAAGTCATAATCATAAAATAATAAAAAAAGTAACATTTTTGACTTCTAAACAATTGCTCATTGTTTTGCTCTACAATGACAAAATTGGAGGTAAACCAGTAAGATGAGCACCTTGTTCAGGTCATTAGTACCAGTACTACTCTGTGGTGAGCTCTGCTTTCCTTTTGTAGGAGATGAGCTGGTTAGTAGCCATATCTCTTGAAGAATTTTGAAAAGCAAACAACACACTTTAAAGTATGTAACAGTAGATGGGTAATAATGACTCATTCTGCATTGAGAAATAATCCTGCATAATGGACGGCAGATTTAACCGACTGTGACACGTCCTGCTTGACTTCAGGATGAAGAGGTGAAGCTAGAGGAGCACGCCATTCAGGCTTGCCTCGGCACGCTGGGGCACTGACCCATCAGCTGCAGCTTTCAAAGGATCACCCAGGCTACACTCTGCTTTCTCGACCCTGCACTGCATGACTTTTCAGTAGTGCAGAAAAAAGTGCAGCTTAACTAATAGTCTTGGAGTGTGTGACTTGAAAGCAAGTTTTTCCTGTTTGATGTTGGTGACACTTTGATCCTGGAGCTGGAGACAACTTACTCAGTCCTCAAACCAGCAGTAGTGTCTCCACTTTCTAACAAATGCATTGTTTTTGCATAATTGAGGGTTTTTTTCAATTGAGGACCCCGTTTTGCAAACAAGCATCCAGCGCATGCTTCCAAAATATTCCAGTATGTTTTGTTATGAAATCGTTGAAAAATCTCAGCACCTGATGTAAACAGCCTAAAATTAAAATGGTATAAAGGTACAAACAGTTGTCTCTGTGCTTGTTCCTTTAAGGATTCTGAAATGTACCTTCAAGCCAAGATATGTTTGATGTGAACCATTTATAAAGAATTTTGAATTGAACAATCATCCCCTTCATGAACCCATCAGTTGCTGTCATAACATGTAAAAAAAAATTAGATGTGCACCATATTTCTTATTTCTTGCATCTTGATTCTGTCCAAAAATGATTGCAATTAAAGCTTACTACCCAACTTGTAGATGGAGACTGGAACCCCAGTAGTTGAACACTTCTATGTCCTGAACCATTTATGCTTCTAAAAATAACCAAAATCTTTGTGACATGATTGACAAAAACTAAACAGAGACAGAAAGGCTGCCAAATAAATCAGATAATGCAGAGGTTCTTAAAGGCTTCTCTTGTTCTTAGGATGTTTATGTTCCATTTAAATCGAGTGAAAAGCTAAGACCACATCCAGGGTGGACCAAGTCCATGGTGATTTGTCGGGGCTTGATTAATCAGAATTGTCAGTGTTTCATGCCGTCGCTTGTTGACTATGTCTGCCCAAGTTGTTAGATTAAATATGTGTATTATGGATGGAGAGTTTACCGGAAAGAAAGATATCCATTTACCTGAAACCTCTTCCCTAAATTCCAGCTCAACTTTTGAATGCATTGCTCTTGCTTTTGTTCCCTTTCTCTAGTGTCTCTGTGCTGATTTTCAATACCACCTCACACTGTTTCATCCTGGTCAAGCAGTTCCGTCCAGGTAATGCTCCACCATTCATGCAAACTGTTTTTCACGCTTTTTTTACTTAATCATATTATTAGAAGAATTGCACCAGTTCTGAGTTTAAGTTTAACTGAGAAAACAAAGAAGACTCTAAATAGAGGGTATAAAAACATACGTCAAAAGCTTCCTTGATCAATTTTCAAAGACTTCAAGGATACATTTCTACTGGCTTACAAAAATCTAAAGAAAGTAGAAGTTAATAGATTACTTGACTTTTGCCTGAATCACCATATTATTTAATTGTAAATGTGCAGTTTACAATTAAAAATGAAATTCTTAAATGTAGTGTAAGCCAAGCATGGTTTAAATGGGACGAACGTTCCAGCCAACTATCTCTGTAGTGGTTGAAATAAGTTTTTTTTTTAATTGAACATTATTTTCCTAACATTAAAAATGTTTTTTTTTTTTCATTTATGAGATTTTGCTGCTGTTGGAAATCTTTTTTTTTTTTTTGCTGCCCATAATACAAGGTAGTAACCTGCACTAAAATGTGCTTCTGAGTGAGTGTAAAACTAAACTAGATTGTGTACAAACTTTAATGTTGGCTGGTAAAGTATATTGTTCCCTTTAAAAATGGCATAAACAAACACATACAAGCCAACATAATAAAGCATAGCTATCTAGTTATTTTACCAGCCTTGCTAATAAAATGTGTCTGTGTACACATTTGCCGTTGTTGGAATGAAAACCATATTACTAGCCAAATCTTTACTTGGAAAGCCTGTCATCTAATTAGTTGTGGGCATCACAGCCGAGGCCAATTCTTTTTAACTTAAATTCGCCCATTTCCATTTTAAACCCAGCCATTTTAGTTTAACTCTTTTTATTTGCATTTTTTTCAAACAGAGAGTTAATCCAAATGGATACAGAAGACTATAGATACAATGATATTTTAACAGTGTTGGGATCAGAATAATATGGCATTGGACACACGTCTTGCTCTCTGAGCAAAATACAAACTGAAAGAAAAGGAGAAAAGAAAATAAAAAAAGAAGAGAGAAAAAATAAAATAAATAATAATAATAATAATTAAAAAAAAAACAGTTGCACCATTAATAATAATTATCAGATAATGGACAGAATCTTTCCATAATATTAAACCCAGCCATTTTAATGTTTATTTTGGCACTCAGTCTCACTCAGTTTCAATATAGGGGGCGTGGCCTGGTGGGAAATTGACGCCAATGCATACTCTTGCTCGATTGCCGTATCATTTTTATTGTAAGCACCACCCCCATCGGTCTGAATTTGATTTACAGGTTAACTTAAGCCTGCTTTTGCAGATGAATCACTATTGCATGCATCCATTGGTTGCTCAGCATTATTATATGTAGAAAATCAGGTTTCCCAAGAACATATACAGCAATGTTATGTGCAAAGACTTTCACAGATTCTTAATTTAAACCATATCTGTTCACCAAGTGGCGAACAAAACTCGGCTTCATTGCTTATCTTTCTTTGAAATGCAAGAAAAGTCTTGTTCTGATTCAGTTTTATGACTGCCATAAGAGATAAATGCTTTAGACATAAAAGAATAATTTTATCTTAATTAAATGTTTCTTAATGTTAAATTAAATTTAGTCACGTGGCAGAAAACCTTTAGAAAAATGCAAAGAAATTTGAACCATTAGCAAGCAGAAAAAATGTGGTGAAGTCTCTTGAATAAAAAAGTTCTGACAATGGAACATTTTTCATGTTTATGGTGGTCGCGCAAACAGAGCATTTTTCAGTGCTCTCTGTAAAGCTCTGGCCCTGTGCTGCACTGCTCCACTATTGTTTGGTACATGTTTGCCAGGGACGGCGCCCTGCTTCTCAGAATGGAAGGAAAGCCTTGCATTGAAAGACTTTCTACAGTTTTTTTTCTTCTTCGGTACTTCTCAAACAATGCTTCAAATAAAAAGGCAGGCCTTGTTCTGGGAAACATGAGAACTAGTCTACTCAAGGTTCTTAAATGTAGCTGTTTGCAAGTTCCATACATAGAGTGCTGCACATTCATCTGAAGGGCGTAGAAGTGAAGAATTTTGGTACTGATCTCTGTAAGGTAAAAATGTTTCAACAGTTGAACCGAAAATATAGTCGAGAAATAATATTTATTTGAAATAGCAATTTTTTCCTTCAAACATTCTTATCAAAGGATCATCCATTCGCAATAATTACAGCATTGCAGACCATTGACCTGTTAATTTTTTTAGGTAATCTGTAGAAATTTCACACCATGCTTCTAGAAGCACCTCCCACAATTTGTATTGGTTGGATGGGCACTTCTTGACTTCCATACGGTCAAGCTGCTCCCAAAACAGCTCAATGGAGTTTAGATCTGGTGATTCCATTACAACTAGATCAGCTGCTGCTTGTTCTCTAAATAATTCTTTCTCAATCTGGAGCTGTGCTTTGGGTCATTGTCCTGTTGTAGGATGAAATTGGCTCCAATCAAGTGCTGTCCACAGGGTATGGCATGCCTTTGTGAAATGGAGTGATAGCCTTCATTTTTCAAAAATCTCTTTTACCCTGAACAAATTTCCAACCTTACCAGCCCCAAAGCAACCCCACATCATCACGTTACCCCCACCTTGCTTGACAGATGACAGCAGCATTCCAGCATCATTTCAGTTGTTCTCCGTCTTCAAAATGTTCTTCTGTGTGATCCAAACACCTCAAATTTCAATTCATCCGATTCAGTACTATTTAATGAAGCTGCAAGTTGAGGACCTGTGAGGCGCCTATTTCTCAAACTGGAGGCTCAAATGTACTTATCTTCTTGCCCAGTTGTGCAGCGGGGGCTCCCACTTCTCTTTGTACTCTGGTTAGAGCCTGTTTGTGCTGTTCTCTGAAGGGAGTAGTACACACCATTGTAGGAAATCTTCAGTTTCTTCGCAATATCTCACATGGAATATCCTTCCTTTCTAAGAACAAGAATAGACTGTCGAGTTTCACATGAAAGTTCTCTATTTCTGACCATTTTGAGCGTTTTATCAACCCCACGAATGTGATTCTCCAGATACTCCACCTGCTCAAAGGAAGGTCAGTTTTATTATTTCTCTAACCAGCTTAACTCTTTCATCCATTATCCTTCAGCCACAATGAGCAATCACATTGTGCCATTAGAAGAACACTGAAGTGGTCGTTGCTGTAAATGGGCCTCTTTACACATATGTAGATATTGCGCCAATACAATATATTTGCGATGGACTGGCAACCTGTGACCCCCATGACCCTGAAAGGGAGTAAGCGGGTTGGAAAATGAATGAATAAATAAATGTGTATGTGTGTGCGTGTGTGTATATATACATATACATTTATAAATATACATTTCTTGGCTATTTATCTGAAAATATGAAACACTAAACTCATGATGGACTTAACACATCAGGGCACAAAAAAGATAAAAAAAAAAACCCATTTGATTATTGATATTGAAATATCTTCTTGGAAATATCAACCCCCTGCAACTTTTTGTTTAGACGTGATCTTTTAGAGATTTCATCAATCAGTGCCTCTGTACTCTGATGTTTTCTTGCCCATCATTGTGTTTGAAGGTTCACCTGAAAGCACACATACTCTATGAGTGACATGTTTTACTACTCCACAGCTGTCTACATGAGTGAATGGGAGCGGAGCAAACCAAAGTCCCTGCAGCCTGCAGAGGAAGAGTCGGCAGAAGCCCCACCAAAAGAACCCAAAGTTCCAGAAGAGGGCAAAACAGAAGAGACAAGCGAAGAAACATCAAGCCATCAACCTCCAGCTTCAGCCGGTGTTACATATGAGCTGTGTGCAGGTTTGGTGGACAAACCTGACCTCTCGCTGGAGGAGATCGCCCGGCAGGAAGTGCTGGAAGAGTGCGGCTACGATGTTCCAGTTACCAAACTGAGAAAGATCACGTCGTATAGGTGATAAGAGCACTCCTATGCATTCATCTTGTACACTTGGAGATATAATGGGGATTTAAAAGTATCTGGCTGATTGTCCATAGAAATGATATCAAATTAGGTTTATATATTGTTTGTATTTTGGTGTCAATTAGTGCAAAGCACTGCGAGTGCTAATAATGGAAGTGGGAAAGTTGTTCAGGGACTGGCAGATTTCAAGTGTGAGCTTCTATTAATGTCTCAGGTTTATAATAAGACAGGCTCATTTGTGATGCACCGATAATGAAACAAGTTCTAAGATTTACACCAGTGTATTTATTTCCATTACTTGGAAGTCTCCTTGTGAAATCCAAGTCGGTTACTTATACTGGGAGGTGTCACAGATAATATTGTAATAATTGTGTCCCAAACAATTAGTTCTCTAGCAAAATACATTCAGAGTAATTCTTGTACAGATATATATCAGAAAATGATATTATGGTGAATAATTTCTTCCAGAAAGAGATTTATTCCAAAAAACGTGAAATCTATTTTAAAATATATGTTACAGTCATACCTCGAGATACATAATTAATCCAATCCAGGGTTGCTTTCGTAACATGAACATTTCGTATCTCGAAGCAAGTTTTACATTTAAAACACCTAATCCATGCAAGGGTTTTCAGAAACAACAGTATAAGTTCATAAAAAATGGAAAACCAGAGAAAAATTAAGTTACTTTTCTGCAGTGAATGCATCCCAGTTCCTTATTTTTCATGCATTTTCCCATGTCGAAAGTATGGCTTTTTCTCTGAAATGACCACTTGTGGCCAGATTCTCCAGACAGTTGATGGATGTATCTGGGTACCACTGGTTTCTGCCATTCCTGAGCTGATTGCACTGCTGGATATTCTGAATTTGAAGGCTTGATGTGTCTTGCTCTGCAATTATGCTTGACTGACTGCTGCATCTATGATCCTAAACATTGCCTGATTGGTTGTGCTGCTTCAAAAGATCGTGAAAAGCACATCTTGTAACCCCAGTCTGCTTTAAAAGCTTTGTCTTGGAGAGACCTTGTTGATGTAGTATAACTACCTTGTGTCTTGTTGCTATGGCATAACTGCCTTTCTCAACCTCACCTTGCGCTAATCACATTATACAATCTAACCAAACCGCCTTAGCAAAGCAGTCCATTTCAGTTCTCCATCTTTGAAGATATGTATTTAGATCTGTGCCGATGAAAGAAAGGTTGATTGTATTTTTGATTTCATATTTAACCTGCATTTGTACCTAAAACTCCCAGCTCTTACCTAATCTCACCAGTAAAAGAAAGCAGAAACAATGCTGCTTTCTGTTCTTATCAGTACTAATAGAGGACTCTGTTGTAAAAGCCTGCTAGACACACACCTGACTGTATGTGTGTGATAGTCTGCAACATCTGCCGTTTCCTGTCTCCTCATGGAGTTGCACAGCATCATATACATCATGCTGGTTACAGTGTGCATCATCACGATCACCTGCAGACCATATAAGAACACCTGCTGCTATAAAACCTGAAGGAATGCAGATAAACTACGAGCTGTAAAAATTGTGACCTATTTACAACTGGTCTCCATAAACAAGTAGCTTCAAAAGAGCATTATTCACATAGACTCCCAACTTTCCTGCAGAAATATACACAGTGTATACATCATATTTATTTCATGCATGAGGAGGACTGATATTTATCACTCATTTGTGTCTATTATATTAAGCCTTAAAGTTATGCTTGTTTAGGGTTACGGTCACTAGCGTAATAGCCATAGACTAGTGCGAAGCAGGGCATTCACTTGGCTAGATTTTCGAATTCCTGCTCCCATTCGTTTACCACTTTTGTCTGTGTGGCTAAGCCAGCTTTAAGCTCACTCTTCATAAACCTGTGGGAGATTTTACAGACTCACTGGTTATTACAGCATATGGTTAATAGAGGGGCAGGAGGTGTTATTCTAAAAGTAATCGTAATCGCCATTCAGAAGCTGTAATTGTTCCAATTTTCCCAGGTCGCTTATTTCAATTACTTTCCCTTTCAAAACACTACCACGTGTGAAGTCACATGATCCCAATTCAGGAATGTTTTTTTGGGCAATGTGAAGTTTAATTTCGGTTGTTCATTTATTAATACTCAATAAGTAGTCGTAGATAGTAGATTGTGTGTGTTTCCTTCACTTGTAATACATGAGCGTTTTACTTTAACGTTTCGGTGAACTATGAGAGCAAAAATATTAATAATTCTAATAAAATAACTGTTCAATAATCGTAGTAAAGCAAAATTGTTAAATTCATCAAGATTTAGATTTTTAAGTCAAATTGCCCGGCCCTAGGAAGTGCTGGCATATCGAGCGCAGTGGCCATTTTGTTTGTTTTCTTAGTTTCCACCAGGAGTCCCTCTTGAATTCTTTGAGGGTAAAATATTTACAAAGTACTAAAAATAAGAAAATAAACAACCATTACTAATATAATAGAGTAACAAAACCAAGAAATAATTTGGTTAGTTTTAGTTGTATGGTGGTCACTACTCCTGCTCTATACTGTTGTTGGTAAAAGGACATTGTCTTATTTTAAAGCTGTTTATTGTTAAACTATGCGTTTTTGGTAACAAACAAATATGTAATGTTTTGAGGTTAAAGTCTTAAAGAGTTTTATGGCTCTGAATATTAGTATTTTAAAAGAACTCTATTTAATTCAAATCCAACATTACTTGGTATTAATTCAGTAATTTGTTTTTATTGTAGTCTATGCACATTTTTTTCTTGTCGGATAAAAAGTTTATCGTACTCAGTTGTGTGCATCATTTGTTAATGTGCAGACACATGATATTGGGACATTGGTTGGATAG
Source organism: Danionella cerebrum (assembly GCA_007224835.1). Classification (NCBI taxonomy): domain Eukaryota; kingdom Metazoa; phylum Chordata; class Actinopteri; order Cypriniformes; family Danionidae; genus Danionella; species Danionella cerebrum. The sequence continues at coordinate 608,881 of SRMA01025412.1, read as the reverse complement.
TGGGAAATCAGGTCTTTTCAGATTTAATCAATTTAGGGCATTTAAAACTTGATACATATATTGTGCTTGTGAACATCATTTACAAAAAATTACACCATTTACACATCATTTACACACATAATTTATAATTTTCATCTAAATTTCCTTTTATAGTGTCAACACCTCAACATACTACTTTAGTTGGTTGTTTTTTTATCATTATTATTATTATTAATAAAAAATGCTTGTCTTTAGGAATGGTTGAGGACAAAATCAGATTTCACGAATGCGCACAGTCACTGTTTCAAGTGCAAACTATATTTTACGCATTTCCAGATCCTGAGCTGTGCACTAGTACATCTCAATCTGCAGACCAAACCCTTATACACACAAATCATTATTGCAGTGTTCTCCCATAGTTTACACGATCCACACATGTATCAGAAATCAGCGATGTCTGATTGCTTAATGAGTTACAGCATCATTTCATCGTCTCCATTTTCTTTTAAAACAGTAAGTTTTTAATGACACTTTCCTCCAGAAGAGACCAGTGTGTAAATGTGAATAGCTCAAAAAAGAGTTTTAGGATGTTGTGGGTCTTTAATGGCAAGGTACAATATTGTACTGACATCAAGGAAACATTGTTATTAAACCTCCTAAACAAAGCCTAGGTTTTGACAGAAAACCCATCATCCGACCCCTCGGGGCTTGAGAATTGTTAGCCTGTCTCATATTTTGTTCTTTCCACAGAAGTGTATGTCAGTATAAATCCCATTCTTCCTTTATAGCTGATAAAATGGCATCCTGTAGATTCCATCCTTCCAGGTAATCCATCCTTCTCTGGTGTCGGAATATTTTGCAACACACCCATTGTGGTTAGTTTAAGCTCTTTTGAGAGAGTGACTGCCGAGGTTGTTCCTATTTTTGCCTCAAGACCATCATTTGTTGCTTCAACAATGCGCAAGTACTAAATACTTGTAGTTTTCCTAATGAGATCATTACAAAATAAATCTGTCAGGCAGTAAAGTTCTTGTAAATGTGGCATCCCATTTAAGACTCGGAATCGGACTTCCCCATGACATGGGAATTCCTTGATTTCTAGGAAGATTTGTCTATAGATTATCTTAAAGATTTAAAATCTTAAAAACCCACAACTACCCTGAATTTTGTCGGCTAGCCATTTAAATGTCAATTTTTGAATATTTTGTTTTAGATTGGTGTGTAATCATCATAAATGTACTAATTAGTTTTTATTTTTCACTAAAAGAAGATAATCAGCCGTCTTCACTCAATTTTTCTTTAAAAATGTGAATTTTCAATACTGAGAGAGAAAATTGAATACTGTGGTAAAGTCTGGTTGCTATGGAGGGCTCAGTGACATCAAGAGAGGTTCCCATGTCCCTATGAGTCCCATAAATCAACCCATAGCACTTCCCTAATTGAGATAAGGAATTTTCAAATTGGTTGCTATGGTAAACAGTCTAGCTGCTGTGGAGGGGTCAGAGACAATGTTGCCTTTGTCACTATACATTATTTAAACTAACCCTCATGTCTATCATTTACCAAAGCTAAGATAGAGTTCAGAAAATGTGGTTGCTATGGTAAACAGTTTGGTTGCTAGGGAGCTTTCAAAATTGTTCAGATGTTACTTTGTAATAAAACCCCCATTCCTCTGTGATGTTTCTTCTTGAAGACATCTTCATCATCTTTTCCCATTTATTGTCAGTGGCCATTATAAATCAATGGCCAATATTTAACCCCTTCTAGAGCCTGGGGTTTAAATAGTTTTGCGTTTTTGTTGTCCAAAGTAACAGACAAATACCAATATGTTGGCTTTTACAATTAAGAAAATTAATATAGGAAAGTTCCTACAGAGGTTACGTTTTAAGTAGGAAGTATATGGAATTTTTATAGAAACTCAATCATTTTGGATGCAATGATCTATGCTAAGCTAAGCTTAATGTGCCCTCGTCCTATGCCAGAACAGTTTCTAAAACAGTAAAACACTTATTATCTCAGGTTGAGATGAAGAATGCCAAAATCTATGGATCATTTCTGTATAATTATTAGCATTTTTCTCACATATTATGTTGCAGCAGTCTTTTGTGATCTGTTTTTCTAGTTTTGTAGCACTTATGCTGAGTCTCTTTTTCCTCATCCACAGGTCAGGAGTGGGGGTGACTGGATCCAAGCAGACGATGTTTTACGCAGAGGTGTCTGAAGAGAATCGTGTTGGAGAGGGAGGAGGTAAACCTCAGGAAGGCGAACTAATCGAGGTGGTCAAAGTCCCTCTGCATGAAGCCATGACTTTCGCCTTTGATGAGAACATCCCCAAAACCATGGGTGTCATTTTTAGCTTCATCTGGTTCCATAGCAACATGTCACCGAAGTACAAGATCTCCACTAATGTGTAACGTAACGTTCCAAGCCATCCTCCAAAATACATGACCTACATTTTTATAGAAATATTAATCAAATGTTACCAGTTGTTATTTTTTTTTTAACCCGTTTATTGTGGTTTGTGTCTTACTTCAAACTGAAGCAGCACTTGTGTGTGACACGGTTGTGTCTAAGCGTAGAACTGATGAGGTTCGTTGTGCTTTTGTTTTGTGTTACCCAATGCTTTGTTTTCAATGTCAGGAATTTCAGCCAGCCATCTGAAATCGCACCGATGCCCTTAAAGACTTATTAATGGTGATCTATTCCACTCTTAACTTGAGAGGGCGAGATCTAGTGACTGTTGACACCATCAGAAAGAGACAGTGTGAGTATGTTAGCATGCGCTCCAAGATGCTGGAGATCCATCTCGATACCAGGTTTAAAATGCACTGACAAAGCAGTATCACGGATGCGCACCAGTGTTCGTTTTACATCTGAATGTTGTGAGGTCACTGCATCATCAATAAAATGTGTCCGAAACTGACCTCAATGGAGAACAATTGGAATTATATAACAAATTTTTGAATTCTAGAAAAGAAAGAGCGTACTTACTTACCTGAAAGCAGAAGCTCAGACTTGTTTGGAACAAATTGAGCGTGAACTTTTTTATTGACGTATCCCATTTGATCAGATTGATTAATTAACAAAATATACTATTCGATTTTCAAACAATTCAAAGATGGAAATTTTGTTCAAATTGTTCTCCGAAAAGATTTCAAATCAAGGATGGCTTAATGGTAAAGGGTTCATTCTGAGAGACTGGTACACTTTTGATAAAGAAGACTTTCCCTTTAAAATGCAAATCTTCCGGAAAGAAGCTGGTTTTCAAATACGTTTTTTTTTTATATATAAATTATTGTAAAACTAAAGTATATACAGCGCGTGTTTGTCGGAATTGCATTTTTGTTTGTTAAAGATTTGCTGATAAAAGTGTTTACTTAGTTTCTAAAACGTACTATACTTCTGTAGGAAATGATAGTTGTAGTACAAGACTCTTACAGACTAATAAAAGGGTTGTGTTGTAACTCAGCTCTCAAGCTCTGCCCTTTGTGTCCAACTGGCTATAGTCCAGAAGACACTGTTTTGGATATAAAGTGAGTGAAAAGTATTTGACCCCCTTTTGATTTTGCACAAATAACCACAGATAAGAATATGAGCCAATACAAGAATTGATTTATTGCAAAAGTGAGCATAGATAAAAATTCTATTTTAAAAAAATGATTTACTGTATAAAAGAAAGTTTTTGAACGTATGGACGTACTTGGTGGGATATTACTTGTTGATCACAGAGATTTTTACACGTCTTAGGAGGAATTTTGTCCTTATCTTTACAGATCCTCTATGAATCATTAGGGTTCCATGTTGACATGGGATCCTAAGATCCCCTCCAAGACGCATTTTTATTTAAGAAATTCGTGTTACTGTGGAAACATGCTAATAGTTTGTCAACCACTCATAAAGTTCCAGTAAAGTATGAAGAAACCATGCATTTTCTGCAGTTTCTAGTTTTCTGTCCTCTGGTGCATTCCTTGGTTGACCTTTTATGATCTTGAACAAGCAACTAATCTGTCCAAAACACAGAATTAAAGCACTTCCTTATGCTTATATATTCCATATAAAACAGGCATCCATCCATGTTCTTTCTCGCTTGATCCCATTTCAGGTTCACTCACATATTCACCACATATTCACACCTAAGGGGAATTTAGATTGTTTTTAGGATTGTGGGGTAAACCGGAGTACCCGGAGGAAACCCACCCACACGGAGAACTCTTGCACTGGCGAGCCTTGAACCGACAACCTTCTAACTGAAAAGCCACAGTGCTACCCACTGCGTCACCGTGCCGCCCTTTAAAACAACCATAATGTTTATATTTTTTCCAGTCAACCATAAAGTTGGTGAACCAGTTGGTAATATTTAGAAATGCCAAATTTTGAAAAATTATAGGGGTCCGGCCAAATGAGGCTGGTTGAAAATGGTGCACAAATGTTCTCTTTTCTGGTTAAATTGCTCAGGGTCTAGCGACCACAAATGCTTTTTCAGCTAGAGTACACATCCTCAACCATTTTCATCAGCCTGGCTCAGGGAAGGAGGTTTTTCATCAAAGATGTTGTAGTAGAAGGCCCTGAACACATTTATTCAGCATCGTCCAAGGACAGAGCTTTGAATTGGTGCCAAATAGCTTGATCAGCAGGGGGTCAAACACTTATTTCCCTGTATGTTTATGAAATTGTTGTAATTGCCAGATATGGAGTGAGCCAAGAGCACCTGCAGTTGTGGCTGTCAAAGATGGGAGAGAGCGATATTTGATGAAATGCCTCACTTGGAAACTTTCCTAGTGATTTAACAGTGAACTACTGACCACTCGCCTATCTTCATATCGCTTCGGCTAAAACGTCCCCATGCACACAACATAGAAATCAAGCAAGTAAATATTGTGAAGGATACACTGGCAGCTACCCAGATCTTAACCACTCATGAAAGCAATTATTGAGAAAGGAAAACGATCATATCTCTCAGGTGCATAGCTGACTTTTGGACTTCAGGGTTAGCGATGATGCTGAAATACACTGAGCTGTTTTGTATTGCCGCGTAGTATCAAGCTTATTAGTGTTTTTGCACAATTTATGAAATATCTATTACAAATATGTACAGTATGAGTACAGTGCTGCTGTGGGTATAAAGGTATTTTGCCGTAATCGTAACTCTGACAATGTTCTGATTGCTTGCAGAGCGTATGGTAGATATCAGGGGTGCATGAGCTTGCCTGAAGTAGAGTTACAGGAACAGAAACAGTGGCCGATCCCCTGGGAAGCTTACTTGAATTACTGTTGCGGTTTAGTGTATGAATATAAATGCTTGAATAGAATCAGTACACTCTCAGTAATATCTCCAGAGTTTGAGAGGCTGCTTACGAATACTTAAATATCTTGAGTCGGACTCTTAGTCAACTGCAGATTCTAGTTTTACTGCTATCAAAATCATTTATTGTGTATCACGTTGGCATAATTCCGTTGCCAAGCACACTGTTGTGCACAATCATGTGTTGAGGGCATCTTAGGACTGAGGGTACCTTTGTCACTCTCAGTAAATTCTGTATTCTCATCTTATTGGCTCTTATAGTGATGTATTTCCTCTGCCTTATCACTTTACTCTGTAGTCTCTATTCTGTTGTGAGTGTAATAATTTGATCAATAAATGTGTTAATAATTCTTTGAAACAGAATCATTAAATCAGTTTGGTCCATTGCGGGAGCATTTTCTGAAAAAAAAAAAAAAACTCTCTTCAAAGTATGCAAATTAAACATTTTATACATTATACATTTGTTTTAGAAGTGTGACCTTTCATATCATTTTCTGTTTTCGTAATCTCTTATAAAGTGAACTTGAGTGTCTTGTATGTTTATCTCAGAATTTGGCTTTGTTCCTTTTACAAAAAATTGACTCTCACTAGTGCTTTTTCTACGGAAGTCCTTAACAGTCATGCGTAAAAAAAGGTTTTTCTTGTTCCCTTTCCCCCACCACTTTTTAAGCAAGATCTTGTCATTATACAAGTTGTTTTCGTAAAACTAAAACCAAACGAGCCACTGAAAATTGGAAAGGGTTGGTGTATATTGACGATACACCCATTTGAGAGTGGCCATCATATCCCGGGGGTTCTCTACTGAGAGATGCACTCCAGAGGAGATAGAGGAAAGAAGCATTAGGACCAAACAACTCTTCTCCTCCTTGACCTTCAACCCAAAATTCACCCTTTCCCTGTGTCCAATCAACTGGTCTGGAGACAATTCCTGTACCAGCTAGTTGTCAAGATGACCCAAGATTCTGATCTTTGCCCGGTGCGGCGGGACCTTGGCTGTCTCAATCTCCTTTGTGAAGGTTCAAGGGGACACAGGTCAAAGGGTAGGACACAGTACTGATGGGTTTAGCCTTCGAAGAAAAAGTTTGTATCTTAGGAGCAAGTGAAAGTAGGCATTCCTTAGGTCAATCCAAGTGGACCAATCCATGGTTGCAATAAAGCATGCTGTGAACCGTTATCGGTAGGTAATCGTTCGGAGCTCGTTCGGCGCTCTCAGGTTTAGGTTTGATTGTATTCGCCATTGTTCTTGGGAACCAGGAAGTAAGGGCTGTAGATCCCTTTGTCCCAATGGCTAGAAGGGCAATAATCTTCTCCCTCAGTTCAGAGGCCCATGTTACTGCAACAGGAGTTTGAAGAATTTAATCTGGATGTGGAAGGGTATGGGGTGGGGAATTTGCGAACTGCATCCCATAGACATACCACTTGAGTCCTGTAGAAGTTTTCGCCACACTTCTGCTTTCTCACCTAAGGCTTTAATGGGGACATGCTTATCAGTCTCGACGTGTGAGTTCATCTTGAGTGTCAAACCTGGTGAAACACAGAAGAAATGGGAGTCAGCTCAAGAAATTTTCATGAGAAACCAAATATTATGTAGAGATTATGATACTGAAGAACCGAGAAGCTTCCCTAAACTTCAGAGCAGAAGAGGGATCTGCAACACCCTGACTTATAGAGCCTACTTTTAAAGTAACTTTCTTTTATAGACACAATTAAATTGTTTTTGCAAGAGATCTTGCCCATCATAAAACACTTTTTATGCATGACCACAGGACTTTCAATAGTTTTTTTCTGTGTATTTTATGACCATGTGACTCACTGTAATCTAAATATAACAGTGTATCTTTTGACATTTGAAAATATATATATTTCAAAATTGAAATATAGCACGTGCACTCTGTATTACATTGATCTGCATTCAGTTTAAATGAATAAAAAAGGTCCCACCCTACATACATTTTTCTGGCTGTCATTCTGCATCATCCCCATTGTGAAGCACGGAGGCAGGTCACAGATGTTTTGGGGATGTATGAGCTCTAAAGGCACAGGAAACTTGGTCAAAATGATGGGAATGCAGCATGTGATCAACTGATACTGGAGGACAATTTAAACTGATGAGCCTGGAACAAAGTGAAGGTTCTGAACCACTGGGGAGTTCAAACGTGCAGTTCCTGCAAGACAACCCAAGAATTTACAAGAGTTGGAGGCTTTTTGCTTAGATGAATGGGCATCTTTACCAACAGAGAAGATAAAGAACCTCATTGACAACTACCTCAGGACACTTGAGGCAAAGTTTCTGATGTCACTGTGATTTAAAACAGTAAAAAAAGTTGTTTGACAATAAAAATCTTTGCCAAACCACTAACTATGAGTAAGAACTCAAAATTTTTGGCAGAACTGTAAAATGGTTTTCTTGTTTGTTTTTGATAGAGTCTATATTTGTCAGCATCCATCTGTTTTAAACAATGATCAATGCATTTTCTCTGATCCCTGATCTTCTAAACTGCCCCATTCTTTGCTTCCCATAAGTCTTTCAAGTTCCAAAGGAGAATGTTCATTCATCTCGAGGGACAGGTTGTCTTGAGTGGTCCAAAAGAGCTACGACCAGTGGTACGTACTATGTGTTGTCAAGGTTATATTTGTGATCCAGGCACACTGGTAATCATTACATGAGCTTCCAGGCGCGGATTGTGGAGGAGGGACAGGTGCTTGGATGAGGGGCTTGCAAATAATAGCATTAAGTAACTGAGTGCAACTAGCACAACTTCACTATAGCAACCGCACGCCTCACAACAATATCTGCACAATGGCCACGAACAGAAGATTCAGCCTTTGCTGTGTGCTTCTAGATTTACTCTGGCCTTTATTCAGGTAACCTAGAAAGGGCATGACCGTGATACAGTATGTACAATGAATGCCATACAGAGGCTAAACTCAAAAGCGGCCTTTGCGACAAATGTGATGTTTACATCTTATCCTTTCTGTCAACACCCACAGCTCATTGGCCGTAGTCGAGAGTGGGTGACCAGATTACTGCAGCTGATGCTCTTTCAACTAAGGGTACGTCGTGATAGTTGTGTCACATGAGTTATGTCTTGCTAGAGATTCACAGTTGGATTACATTTGTGAGATTTTTATAGTTGAATATGCTTTTATTCTACCAGTCAACTATCAATTTGTAAAGCACCACGTGAGACTTAAAGGGGTTCCACAACAAAAAACAAGGCTCTTTTAAAAACTGGTTTTATTCACGACATTGACAAAGTCACACAAGTCAAATGGTTACATCAAGGCTACACATGAACGTCCTATCTTCCCTCCCCCGGAAGCGATGCGCTATCCACAAACTATTGCCTTCTCTCGTGATAACTCGAAACAAATGTGCGCGAGGGCACAGGGCAATCAGATCAGCCAATAAATGATCAGATGCTCCACGCAATCCTTCCCTTTGATTGGTCTTGGTTGAATGAAGTCATTTCTTTAGTTACTCGCTAATCTACAGTTCTAGGTAATTTATTAGTTATCTGGGGCTAATGATGCCCAGATGGTGCAGGTTTGTTTACATCTGATTTGGGATAAGGTTCTGGCTCACAGAGGTAAGGTTGTAGAGGTAAACGTTGATGGCTCAGTATTGAAGTTGCTCATAATTAATCACTCTAATCTCCCTCTTTGCATACACGTCATGAATATGTAAATCAGCAACCAATAGGTGAGTAACTGGGGAGTAACTACAAAGTTCAGAATTAAAATCTCAGACCATTTCTGGAAAAAGCCTGCGCTAGAAAAATGAAATTGAGATTGAATGTGATTTTATTTAAAAATAGAGACTTTTTGACTAAAATCACATTTAACATTTTAATATATTGTTAAAAATAAAACAATATCATGGGCTCTTTAAGGATTTAAGGTTTTCTTACTGTTATGTGTCTCATAAATCATCTACATTACTGTGGAAAAGTTTAAGACGGGTATGAAAGAATGCTGTAAATAAACGTTTTAAAAATTAACAGTTTAGTAATTTGTTTTAATTAATGAACAAGACAAATCTAAATCAAATCGATATTTGCTGTGACCACCCATTGCTTTCAAAATAACACTAATATTTCGGTAGACTTGTTTTCTTTAAGCTGAAGATAGTTTAATTGTTTTGGTTGTATGTTTAGGGTCATGATCCTGCTGCATAATACATTTGGGCCGTAGGTATGATTTTATTTGTAGGGTGGGTAAGTATCTGCCTGTATTTACCTACTTTGAGAACACCATTAATCCTGACCAAATCTCTACATTTGCAGAAACGCAGCACCAAAAGTTCAAGCAACCACCACCATGCTTCACTGTAGCCTGCAGACACTCAACTCTTTGATGAAAAAAAAAACACCTTCTGCTGCAATATTCTTCATCCTAGTTCCAATTTTTAATCCAACTTAGATTCCTACATGCGAGGTATGGCTTCACTTTTCTTTATAAACCAATTCCGGCCAGAATTCTCTCGACAGTAGATGGGGGTACGGTATTGAGTTGCCATCTGCTGTGATCTTAGCTTGATGTGTTCTGCTGAACAAGTTTCCTTTAAAATATTATTCTGGGAAAGACCATGTTGATGCAGTTTAACTATCTTGTGCTTTGTTGCTGTGCTCATTATTGCCATGCCAAGACCTTAGCAGAGTTACAACCAACACGTGACATTGATGATCATTAGATCATTAGGTATATGTGGTGAATCATAAAGCTATTAGAATCATTCAAAATCTTCGTCGGGTGACGGATATTAGATTGTTCTGTTGTTTGCTCACTTTGCATTTTACAAATGTATTTATTTCATTCTTTGCCCATAGTCTTTATCTCACGTTGAACGAGATCTCCAACATTTCACGCAGGCTAGTAAAGTTCCCAAAGTCCCACAGATGAAATTTACTGCAGATAATGACTTTTATCATCTTCCTGTCCATCAATATGTTGATCTTGTATAAAGAGATGAGATACATGCTCTCACTGACACTGTGGTTCGAATCCTATTGTGAGGAGCTTATTTAAATATAATTTACCACACAAAAATTGCTTCAGATTCAGTCGCTTTTTTATCGCTTTTTTTATTGCTTCGTTGGCTCTGTGCTGTGAAAATGTAATTAAACTTAATAATTATTTTTTGTTCAAATTTGGTCTCCATAAAATAGAAAACCTTTAACTTTGTTCTCATTTTTGGATGCAGATATCCATAGTAAAGCATATGGTTGCAGTGAAGAAAAAGACGATGCCTTCCTTATGTTTTGTTGTGACCTTTACATTTAAAAGGTGTTTCCTTTTGCATAACGATCTTGCACAAGCTAGACATGGCTTTCTTTCACTTTCACTCTGCTTCCAGAGCCTGAGGGCAGAGTGCTCTGAATTTCACTTGCACTGATCGTCTGCTCCCTCTCTCTAGCTCTGAGCATCTCAAGATTAGCATGTGGCTTTGTGTTCGAGATTGTGCTTCTGTTTTCGCTGCCTGTGGCTCTGAGTCTCTCTTTGTAAGTTGGGAGAACGGCAGAGCATCATTCATTTGCTGTCGCTCATTGCAGACCCACAAGCTGGGTTTCCAGGGAAGGGTGGATTTTATGAATTGTGACTTGAATCTTGTCCACCTACAACATTCCTCAAACACACGCAGCTGTTCTGTAAGAACTTGTTGATGGGGAAGGAGACGATAACAGACGATTGAAGGAAACACCCCTGAGTATTCTTGTTTGTATGCTTCATTCATGTTATCACACCATTCAGAATGGCATCAGTAGGAGCCTGCTCCACCTATTGGAAGTTTGTGTTTTTCATCAAAACAGAACACAAAATAGAATATTTGAAATAAAACGGAGGTGGGTTTGGGGTGATGGTTTTGTAATATAGCTTAAGACGTTAAATATTAATGTTAATATTTCAAGAAGTAAATTGTTTCCTACAGGAAATGGATCTTTCAGTCAAGTGAATAGAACAGCGGTTCTATTGGTACCTACTCAACCATTGGAATGGATAACATTGGTTTTCATATGCATGGTTTCTAACTAGATGCATTTTGGGGGTTTTCCTGAGTTTTATGTCACTCAGAGGTACAATAGTGAACAATAGTTTAAAATCCGCTTCTACGGAATGAAAAAATTGTGTATTATGCTGTAGACGAATAAAGAATAAAAAGATATGTCTACATTTATTTGTTAAAAAAAAAAGTTAGAAATGCTAATTATACAAATGATTCCATAGCATAACTATAGTTTTAGGCCGATTTTACAGGCTTTTACTGAAATTGGAAAGCAGGAGAGTCCATCTTTGTTTTTAATACATTTCATTTTAAAGCCTGCATGAATTCTTATAAATACACATGTACAAAACCACTTTTAAAGGTTACGGGTATAAATAATCAAAAAACTAGATGGTTTTCACAAAAACTTTGATGTTGGCTTAAACTATTTTTAAAAAGTGCCCATTTTGACTACAAATGCTATAGACTTTATTCCATTAATCAATTATTTTTCTGAGCTGACTTATAGACCGTTTAAGTTGGTTGCTAGGGTAAACATTATGGTTTCTAGGGAGGAATCAATCATGTTATTTAAAGCTACCCCTCCCACATCCCTAGCATTACCATTCGCACATCCCTCTCACCCAATGCCACATCCCTACATTTAGAACACCCCTAGAACACCTTGGGGTTCTGTGTGAAGTTTGGTGGTTGTAGCTCAACCAGGCTAGAATTCTTCCTCCGAAGAAAAAGACACAAAGCGGAAGAAGAAGAAGATGAATATTAGGTTTAGGAGGGATAACAATCATTTTAAATTATATCAAATAGGTGCTACTGATCAATGTCGCATGTATATTGATGAACCGAAACATAAGCAGCTCTGTAGGAGGAACAGTCAAACTCTGCTACCAAGGAAAAGTTGAGAAACACAATTTCTTGACACTAATTATACTGCATCAACAACGTCTCTCCCAGACTGAGGTTTCAAGATGTGCCATTCAAGCTCAGCCAGTTTAAATCCCACGAATGTGCAAGCTGTAGGGCTGAAATTCAACCATGAACAGAATACATAATAATTAACTATTGGAGATGCAACCATCCTGAATTCAAAGCATTTTAAAACTGTTTTGAAATGTTTGATGCTGTTTATTTGTCCTTGGACCTAATCTCTGAAAAAGCTATTCCAAGAGTAATGTTTGCTGGTAATATGAACCCCTACACCCCGAGCAACACAAGCCCTTCACAACAGGAGCTTTCCACTCAATGACTAGTGATGATCAAATAATAATGAGCTCCTCTTCCGCCTCAGAGCTTCCACGTTCGGACAGAGTTTGAGGAGCACTTTGTATGTAACTGGACCCAGGGGCTTTCACAGACCGTCCATTGTGGTGGAACGTGAAGACCATATGTGCCACTACCATTGTGAACCGTGCCAGCTGTGAGCTTAGTGCCCACCGCTGGAGTGATGACCGGCCAACCACACTGTCCATCTGTATGCTAATGAGAGGACCAAAAACGGGATAGGGCTGACCACCCCATGTCCAGCTGGTCAGAAGCATGGCTGTTTCACAGGTGCTGCATGTTTTTCATCCATCAGGATCTGAATATTGAAGAATCGTCTAGAGAGCCTCTCATTTTAATGGGATTAACTTAACAAGTCTCATATATGGGGAAAACAAACAAACTGTTCCTAACCGGTTGGGATTTTTATTGTAATAGTTATCTCTAAAACTCTGTGATATGATTTGAATAATTATTTTTCATTACGTTAAATATAACATAAAAAGTGTTCTTTGTATTAACATAATTACATTTTACAAACATAGTTTTTCTTTTTGACTATTTGCTTATCTGCAACTTAAGTGAAACCCCATTGTTCATCCACAGGGTTTAATATGATATCTACCACCAGTCGCAGCTATACAGCTTCAACTTTTCTGAGAGGGCTTTTTTCGAGGTTCATCTTTCTTCCAGAAGCTCATTTGTGAGATCAGTCGCTAATGTTGGAAGAAAAAACTTGGACCACAGTCTTACCTCTAATTCATCTCGCTGGTGGTCTATCAGAAGGTCAGAACGCTGTGAAGTTCAGTCACACCAAACTTGGCAAAAGCACTCAGGCCACCACTAGAGGCAAGTTCATCGCATTACCATTTTTATACGCATGATTTGTCTCCAAACAATGACCTCCAAAGCCGTAGAGTCTAGTGGTAGCATGCGGTACTTCAGTAAATATGACCATTGCACTTGGTGATGCATGGCTTGGTTGCAGATTCCTGGCTATATTCTTGAGTGTCAGGTGACGTCTGTCACTGTACGTGGCTTGCTCTCTTGTACCTTTTTGTAATACCATTAACAGTTGAATATTTAGCAAGTAAGTTCTAGAAATGGACGTATCACAGGTGGCATTGTATCCCTAAGCTCCTGAGAGTGGCCCATTCTTTCTTAAATAACAATTGTTATTAGATCATAAGCCTTTAAATGTTTAAGTGAATATCTTTTTGAAAATTGTTGTTGCTATTATTTAAATTTCAATTATCTTTGCTAAAAAAACGTAAGTCTTTGAGAAAATCATTTGAAAACTAAAGCGTAACTAAAATCTAGATCATTTTATAAATGATATGCCAAGCACTATTCATCCGTACACCCTCCCCATCCCTTTATCGCCCTCTTTATTTTGGAGACAAGCGATAATTTACTACTTGTTAAGTCATGAACCCTTGCCGAACAGGCAGACAGATGTGCACCTGGAACGAAGCAGAAAAAAAACCTCAAATAACTGAGTGTTGAAGGAAATCCTGGATGAGTTGATATCCAGGCTGTTGTTCTTCCGTCTCAATACACTGTTCTCTTGAGAGGCAACCATGGGCATGCGTGATGTCATCAACAGGACGGGCATACTAGTCTTCTCTAGCCCAAAAGTACAGTTAAAGACAAAATAATTGAGTTTTATTTTCTTTCTTCTGGGCAAAGTCTGATATATTGTATAACTAAAAAGAAACAAAGGTCAATATTTCTACACCCCTTACAAAATGATTACTTTGATTGTTTTTAGAACAAACCACTATTTTTCAATGATTTTAACTTAATTTGCATGATTACCCTAGTTACACGTTTAGATTTTTAAGATAAGTATATTGCAAAACAACTTATAAAATAATATGCACTAGCATCACGGCAAAGACACAAGATTAGTTTGAACTCGAGAGAAAGAATTGTCATAAAGATGGAGAAGCATTCAGAAGCAGTCACGTTTTAGCTTAAAGGGCCACGACACACAGTATGTGATGTTTTACATGCGTTTAACTATGTTTAAGACAATTTTATTGTCTGTTACATTTAATTGTGGGTAAAATCTTTTGTTCGCAATTTCTGGCTTCCTGTTTGAAAAGAATTTTCTCAGGAAGTGGTGCGTCTTTATCCTAATTAATACATATTTTTTTTTGTCTCAACACTTTTGATTTTTGTTCTCAAGTTTTGAGATTTTTCCAGTGGAAAAAAAAACAAATATTTAACACTCAGAATTGTATTTTTTTTTTTTTGTATAGTTTCAAGTTTGTTGTGGAATTATTGTGTTATAAAAAAAAACAAGCGGGTTGCACCACAAAAATTATATTTAGTATTGCCAAAAAACGGTTTTAAAGGTAATTTGTAAGAGCAAATTAAAAAAAAACTTTTAATGGGTTAATGTCAGTGTTGTAAAGGTGGGGGTGCATTGTCTAAATTGTTATTTACAGTCTACAGTCTTCATTTATCTGTTGGCCTTTTAAAATTGCTAACTTAATGATCTTTATAAGCAGCTATTCTTTATTTTCATTTTTTATGCTCATCTTTCTCTCTTGTTTGAAGTCGCCCCATTCAAAGTGAAAGTTTCGTTATGGTGTGAAAGCAGTTTTTTTGGTCACATTGGGTCGCCAAACCATAGGTCCACACCAATAACGCTGTTATTTAATCCATTAATATCTAATTTGGATTTACCAATAAGAGTGAAATAATTGAGACTATGTTGTAGCCATGAGTGATGGGACAAACTCACAAGAACAGTAGAAACAGGAAAACATCACTCTTGGAAGGTTCCTAGGTGTTCCTGCGCAGTCTACCCTTCCAAGCTGAGATCGTCATAGAAACCCGTGGATATCAGTCCGTTTATCGCTCAGAGACAATGTATATAACATTCAATGAATAGCAGTTGTCTCTTTCTCAGGGTTGATTGAACACTTTGTATCAGGTCTAATAAATGCTTTATATAGATTCTGTCACATGATCTCCATAGGTAAACACAAGGTGCTGATTCTCCTCCAGACAGCTTTGGTTTTCAGACAGACAGTGACTAAAGATGAGCGGTGTCAGTCCTGAGTTGCATCTCATCTTGTTTAGGTTACGGAGTGGGAGGAAGTCATATTTCCTTCCACATAATTGCACCGAGCAGGGCTGTGGGTGGCAGGTCTGTCAGGTGTCGGATGCCCTCATGTTCTGCTCCGCTGCAAATATGCACAGTACAGAGGTCACACAGCTCTTGACACAGATCCGAGACTGAATGTGATTTTCCTTATTGCACGTGGTCTTTCACAATTGGAAGGGTATTACTTTTGTTTGTAACAGTTTTGTCCGTAACTGTATTCTTTAAATCCCATAAAGTGGCACACAGATCTGTCTATACGCATGAGGAGGGCAACGGTTAATACAGAGTAGATTTCGGAACGTGCCGAACGAGATTCCATTGAGGGATGCCGTTTCCTTGTGCTTCTTTTAAGCAGTTTTTCATGTATAGGGGGCGCATTACTTGCTACAACTATATATTTTTCTGTAATGCCGTTATTTTTGTTACTTCATGGAGGTTTAAATATGTGGATATGAAGATGCTTCGTAGCTAAGATTTGTAGCATCGGAGCTCTCAGTTACTGCAGGATTGTTAGCTGTTTATTTTTACTACCACCATAAAAAGGAAAACTAAACGATTTTGCTGATTAAAAAAATACATGATAAACACATAAAATAAAACAAACATGTTGGTGATTAACCTCATATAATTTTTTTACTACAAACCCAACTTTTTTTTATATAATTTTTTTTATTCAATTACAAAATAATTCCACAACAAACCTGAAATTGTCCAGTGCCCAAATTGTCATGAAATGTGTTAAGATCAAAAAGTAAATCAAAGGTATTGAGACTCAAATCTCCTAAAAAAACAAAGACAATGTCAAAAATTGTATAAAAAAACCTAACCTTTAAAAACTTTGCCAAAGTTTGGTCCATTGAGGTTTTTTGTGCCAGAACAAAACACAAGCCATATCACAGGTCTTATACTTCCCAGGGTTATCCTTTATTTTCTACACTAGATGGCACTGATTGCACCGACTTGGTGTCTGTGAAAGGAAATGGAAAGACAATCACATATTTTCTCACACTTCAATCACCTTGCAAATTATTTTCATAACCCTTGTAACTCTCATTTAAACCTTTTTGACACCTACACGCTCAGCTGAGCTGAGGCCACTATCAGAGCAGCCCTCACAACACCTGAGCAGTACCACGTGGGACACAGCTCCAAGTCACGTGGCATTGCTGCAGTATTTATTGATTTTTTTTATGTGAGATTTTTATTATTATTTTATAATCATCAAAATTAAAATCTTAGAATCTCACGCTCTGCTTGGCGATTCGATTAAATGACCATATCCATGAGGAATACTGCATGCACACTGGACGTCTGGTGAAAGGGATTGAAACTAAAGAAACCTTCCAAAATTGTGGAAGATGTTGTCAATGGACTTTTTACACATTGACTGCAATAGCAATAAATGCACTTAAAAAAAACAACCAATGTTTTCATTTGAATTTACAAAAAAAAAACATGCTGAAAGGGGCCATCTTGATTTTGACAGGTATGCAACACATGTTCGCATGTGACTATAAAGACACGCCCCTTACTGCTAATTTTCAACAAGCTGGTTGTGAGAGGTGTTTAATTTTGATAAACCTTTAAACAACACAATGTATTATTGTGAACATAAGCTTATAGCAACACCACTGACGCTGACGAAGGACCTCGAAGACTTGGAATGAATTTACACATGATTCATTCTATCTTAGTATTGCATTGTTCGAAAGAAAATGGCCTCAGGTTATTGGCCAGGTTTGAGGAAAATGTAAAAAAACGAATAGAAGCAGAACCTGTACTTCTGTTGCTTTTTGCCTATAGAGAAAGTAATCAAAAAGGAACAACCTTCACTCCATGCATTTAAATATCAGTCTAAAATTAAAGGTGTGGCTTGTAATTGAAGGTGAGTTGATGTGATCATTCAGAGTAGCCCCGCTGATGCATTCAAAACGATCAAATATATTCTGGATATTTATTGTTGTTGGAGGAGTGCAATAAATGACAGAGAGAAGGACTGTACGTTCTTTCTCAGTGCAATTCCCCATCAATAATTTCACACCTCTGGGAAATCTCCTTTATAAATCACATTTAATCTCCTGTGCTTACTTACTACAGTAAAATCATAAGCCCATCGCTATGGAAACAAGCTCCTGTAATAAGGTCATGCATCAAATCTAGGGATGAGAATTGCGCTCAGCAAATGGATCCAGCAATTGATTTATAACCTGTCAGCAAGTACAAATGCTGCGGTTTGTGTGCTTTCACCGCGGCTGAACGATACTGTCATTGTAACTTATGGTTTTGCCTTGTCAGAATGGCAAGGAGGGATTTTGTTATTTTCTAATATCCCACTCACAACTGTCTTTTTGGAGGAAACGAGTACCTAACAATTGTAAAAGGCATTAAAGTGGGTCAAGGCCATGATTGGAGATTAAAGGGAGTCGATGCATCGGCTATAGGTTTATGTGAGAGGCCTCTGAGGAAAGCCATGAAATATGGATGAGGGAAGCCACCGAAACCCGCCTACCAGCAGCACCAGCATATCTGTCCGTCAGTCCGGCACTTCCCCTTCCCCCATCAGCTCCAGCACAAATCTGTTATTACCCACCCCTACCTCCTCTTCCCTTTTCTTGCGCATCCCCCTCCACCTAACAGCTCTGACAGCGTGTGAAATATTCCTGCTTAAGTGAGCTGGCTGATTAAATAACGTGCATTTGTATGAACATACTGTAACCAAGTGAGGGAGCGAGGTCTTATAAGGAAATTGGAGCGTTTAGAAACAGGGTCTGTCCACTCTGAGATTCAGTGCAAAGAGTTCCAGATTGGAGACATGTCGCTTGTTTCCATCCAATCCAATATTAGAGCCATTTTTACCCTTCTCTGAGTATTTACCACATTTCCCACGAAATCTTATTGATGGCATGACCTGGCTTGGTACGACTTATCTCTACTTCTCACAGTTTGAGTTTTTCATAGACTTTAAGATATTTTGCTATGTATAGTTCTGCTTGGTGACATCATAACAAATGGGAAAGAATTGCAAAACGCTGACACAAAAATCAAAAGAAGAAGAATCACACAAAACAAAACAATCGAGGAAGTGTTTTTTTTATGCTGCATTTGTGGTGGGTTTTAGCGTTCAGAAGTTTGGGCACCCCTGTAAATGTTCACAGTTATAAATCATTTAATGTCTCGATTAGAAATGTATGTTTAATATATCATATAGGAAACAAACACAGTGATATTTCAGAAGTAAAATAAAGATCTACGGAAAGTGTTGAAGCAAAATTAGGAATGTGCGTGAATTTAGGCACCACAATGGAAAAAGTCAATATTTTGCTGAGTCTGGATTCTTGCAGAAGGTATTTTGGACCATTCTTCTTTACAAAACATCTCCAATTCAGCCAAGTTTGATGGTTTCCGAGCATGGGCAGTCCTCTTTACATCACACCACAAACTTTCAATGATATTAAGCTCTGGGGACTGAGATGATTGTACTTGTTCCTCTGCATAATGCCTCAGTAGATGTTGACCGGTGTTTACGGTGAAAAGATCCATGGCGCTAATTCAACTTTGTCACTGATTCCTTAATGTCATTCTACAAAATCGGTTGATATTGAGAGGAATCCACGAGGCCCGCAACTTTCCCAGGATTCCAAGTCCCTACATTGGCCACACAGCATCTCGTTGTGTGCAGTGCGCTGAATCGATACAAAGTGACATCATCTGCAGCAGGATTATGTTGTTGGTCTCTGGAGTTGGTCTGTGGGTTGACTGTGACTATTCTCACTCTCCTGCACTTCTACTTATCTGAGATTTCTCTACGTCTGCCACTTCAGGCCTTAACTAGATCTGTTCCTCTGGTCTTCCAATTCTCAGTTGATACTGAGAGGTTAAATTTGTGAGACGCTTCCTGTATCCTTCCCCTAAACCAACAATTGTTTCCAGCTCGTCTGATAGTTGTTTTGATGTTCCTAAAAAGTAAAAACACAAATGGCCTCCTTTAAACACGTTCTCATAATTGGTTTCATCTGTGTATGGAGGTCAAGGGTCACTGAGGTTACCAAAACAGTTTTGACTTCTAATATTTACTGATAAAGGTATTGAAATCACTTGTATGCACGTGCCTAATTTTCTTTAAATAATTTTTGCACATTTTCCTTAAATCATATAGTAATTCACTTCTCAAATATAACTGTGTTTGTCTCATAAATTATATATTTTGCTGAAATTTATTATCTCAACAACTGACCAGTCAACAATCAATCACCATGATGTTACCAGAAAGTATCACGTTGATCTACTGCTTTTAGTACCACATTCAAACAGGTACAAGAAAAAGTACCACTAAAGTAAACATTGCCAAGCGAATGGAAAAGTGGGGTCTACTCGTTCCTATCCCAGCTCACAACTGATTTTTAAACTTTGAGGGGAAACCAGGGAGATAAGTATAACATAAGTAAATACTCCACTCTAAAAGGGTTTTTTTGGAAAGGATTAGAACAAGGAACCTACATGCTAAGAAGACACTCTGCCATAGTGCTAACCCATCCTTTCCTCCAAATTGGTGAAGGAATCTGCTGGAGTTAAGCGCATGTTCACAACAATGGGTGAAAGCTAGGGGTACAGGTACACGTCACCTAGTCATCGCAGCGTTACGCTCTCCTGGAGCCACTTTCAGAATCACAATCAAATAGGGTTTGAGAAGAGAATCCCCACAGTTTATGATGACTCGTCCCAGTCATGCTATTTGGGATTTCCAGCAAACCTGTGGTTTGTGATGTCACAAATGTAACAATCTGATGAATTTCAGTTGACCATTGTAGAGCATTTATACCTGAAATCAATCACATTTCTGTTTAACAGCTAGCAAAGAGTTGCATCTATCAAGATCTCGTGAAGGTTTTTAACTCTTAGATGTCTGGGGCATTTTTGAGCATTTTACTTTTTTCATTACCATAATTCCACAGCAGTAAACCTGAAATTGTATATACACATACAATTCTGAGTATTACATTTTTTTACACAGAAAATATCTAAAAAAAAAAATTATAACAAAAATCAAATGTGTTCAAAAAGTCTTAAATCCACCCGAATAGCAAAGGTAAGGTCAAAACAACATGAAAAAAGAAAAACCTTTCCTAAACATTATACACTGTCATTTTGCTTTATGGCAGAACTTTGAAAAACATAGGCCATATCACAGGTCTTGTACTTCTAAGGGTTATCCCTTCTTTTGACAACTAGATGGTACCAATTTGCGGTCTGTTAAACTAAAGTGAAAGACAATTGTGCATTTTCTCACATTTAATGTGAATTACACTGCAAATTATATCATAACTCTTGTAAAGTCCACGAACAAATTTTAGAAAAACTAATAACTTTTTTAAATCTACTCAAAATGAAAAAAATAGGTGGGTCGTGTCATTCATACTCAAATACAAACAGCTGTTGTGATTGACATATGCTCCGGTACGTGCAGAGACTTCTAAGGGTTAAGCTCAGAAATAAAACACTCCAAAATACAACTTTCACATTTGACTCAACCATACATTTGCCGGGTACCTACCCATCCAAAAGTGGGCTTTGTCAAATCCATAAAATATCTAAAAGAACATATGTAAGCATGGTTTACTTAGCATTTATACTTTCATTTTTCAGAAATAAGATTTTCTCTTTGTAAAGTACTATACAAAAGACTTTCAGGTATGGGAAAAATGCTTCTTTTTGAAATATAAATAATGAGTTAAAGAAAATCTAAATCAAATCAATTTGATGTGCTATACTTGTTTTGTGGTACTGGTCAAATGCATCTCTCCCTTTTCAAACATACACTGCTAAAGATTTTTTTGTTAAGGGCGAAATCTTCTTAAAAATGGAGTGCTGTTCAATGAACTAGCTGGTCTGTCTGGTTTACCCACCTGGGTAAACTGGCGCTCATCTGGTTATGCTGGTTGGCAACCGGATGACTGCTCTGCATACCTGAGCACAACTGATTTAGACCATTTTTACATTTTTAAAGCACCACATTTTAAACATATTGATGCTAAGGTAATGAAACGTTTTATATATTTTTTTTTCTATATAAAAATCAGTTGTTCTTGCATTTTTCGCATTCAGGTCAGAGCACAGCACTCCGGTAGAGGGCGCTGTGACCTGTCTAAATCCACCCAGCTGAACGAGAACAAACACAGCAACCTCTGCGGGATGCACAGCTCACCTGAGACTCGCGCTACATTCAGAGATTTCGTGGCTTTTAAAATGTAATTATGAACATTATTCTTGACATTTTAGCAGCTCGTTTGAACTAATTTCATCAACGGACCACAAGAATAATATTTTCATATAAAAATGATCAAGAGAATATTTAATTTAAACAGATATTATTCTTATTAGGGCCGTTTGATAATCAAAATGTGTATTTTAGGTTTGTGGGTCACAAGCCGTATTCAGTAATAAATGAATACAATTAAAATTCTTCAATGTTATTATGACAAAATGTGATCTAATTCATAACTGGAAAGGGAGCATGCTTTTAATTGCTCGTCGTGAAACTGGGGAATAGACGGCGTAAGTTTTTGCTAACGCTCCGCCCTCAAGCGGCGGTTGGTCAAGCGCATCGCCAGGAGCGTTTGTGATTGGCTCGCGCATCTGTCAATCATGCGCGATATCCTCAGGCGTGTGGTAGCCGTGAAACATATCATTTGCCGAGGAGCGATCAGAGAGAGGGAGAGATCAACCCAGACCATCACCGCGCAAACACACCACGCTTGTAAATTTTTGCATGTCAGGAGCGGAGGATCCTTTCGCCGGTCAACGGCCTTTTCCATCTTGTATCCGTAGCGCATAAATCGGCGGCATGTGGAATTGTATCAGGATTAGGAACTGGCTCCCAGTCGCGTGCCTGCTGTTAACGATATGGACGAAGGTGAGAGCTCTGATTGTTATTAGTGCTGCAGATCGATTTAATTGCCACAGCACTGACCAAGAAAAAAGTTGATGGGTGCGGACTCCCAGTTCCAATGGAAATGGCTCAAAGTGATCGCTATTTGAATTACGCAGCCACATGTGCTCGTGTCAGATGTAAGAAATGTTAAACTCCTCGTTTAAAACATACGGGATTCCGATATTTCGCCACATGCACCTCGTTTCTTTCATCTAATGCGCAGTAACAGGTTTGCCAAATTGTATCCGATTCTCTGGAGACTTCTCTGCACAAGCGCATGCGATACATTCCCCCAAATATTAATATTATTTCTGTTTGCGCACGCTGTGCACTCCAAACAAACGGTGTGTTCAAAGCGGGTTTAAGTCATTTACCCATGTTTGTGCTCGAATGTGTTTTAGGTGTCCCAGTCCTCCGGCTATTTCGAGCTGCAGCTGATTGCGGTAGAGAACGTCAACGGTGAGTTGTGGGACGGGGAATGCTGCGACGGCACGCGGAACTCTCAGGACCAGCGCTGCGTGCGGGACGAGTGCGATACTTACTTCAAAGTGTGCCTGAAGGAGTACCAGTCCGAAGTGCGCACCACTGGCCAGTGCACCTTCGGCTCGGGATCTACTGAAGTTCTCGGTGGAAATATATTTTCTTTTAAGAGCACTAAAGGCAGCCAGGGCAGAACGAGCGACGCGGGGAAGATCATCATCCCCTTTCACTTCGCCTGGCCGGTGAGTCCCCTTCCTTCACTGGATCATAATATCGCTCCGCGGTGAGCTGTCACTGCTCCAGGGTGATGACAGTGTGGCTGTTTCAACCACCAGGCGTGAATGTTTACGTCAACTAATGATTTCATTGTCAAAAAAAGCGTTTTATTTCTTATAAGAGTGTTTGAAACTAGGAGAGAGTGGAGGTGCATTTCAGATGATTTGGGACTATTTAATGTGGGAGATGTGCGTTGTGCTTGATGTGCGTTTCAAACTGTAAAGATGTTTGATAAACTTGCTTGACTTGAAACATCGGAAGAGTTTTTGTTTTTCAAAATGCTATAAATAACAATTAAAAGTGACAAATACTTGCGTGGCAAGCCCCACGTTATATTATAGCTCAGCTTATTGTAAAAAGGCTGCATTCACCTAGTGCTGCACAGAGAGTTGCTTTACAGACAGTTCAACCCCTTGACAAAAGCTTTTATTTTTGATGAGCAGCAGGAAAGTTTTATCCTACCATATGAGCATTTTGTACCCTTATGAAACACTAAGGAAGTTATGTAATAGAGACGAATGTATATTTGAAAGTTAATACAAACGTAACATCAAATAATTAAATTGACGTTCTAACGTTTGTTTTCTATATACATCTTCAACAATGTGGATCATGGGGGAACTACTTATGAACATAACATAGCATAACCTTGATGAAAAATTGCCAAATATGAGCAGCAATGAGCAGATGTGGGAGGTTTTCTTGGGTATGAAGAAATTATGGAACACAATTACTCGTCTTTTCAACTTTTTCATTCTGTAGCTGTCTTTGGAGGCGTTAACATCCTTCACAAAGGAAGCAAGCCCAGTCTCATCAAAATAAGTCATGTTTTATTGCTAAAAAAGATTAAACAAAGAAGAGTTGTTTATTGACCAGTGGTTTCATGGTAAAAAAAAAATGCGGCTTGGGAATTGAAGTATGGTTATCCTAAAAAAGCAAAGACACAGAGAAGGAAATTTCGAAGTTTTGTAACCAAACTCTATAGACAGTATGTAGCAATACATGTGTCAAAAGCTGCAAACGTTCGATATTGTTTTGAGAAAGAGAGGTGCAAATGATACCCAGAGCCAAATAAGATATGGCTTTTAGTGTGAATTATTAATATTGTTCTATTAAAAAAAATCTGTTAAAATACAATACTTGTGCTCATTCTACTCTTAATTTCTTATCTTATTTCTTCAGACAGTGCTTTTCTAATGGCACAGTTCCGCTGACTTGTTTTGTGACTGCATGACTCAAGTCTGCATTCTTTTGGGGTCTTTTTCCACAGTGTTCTGTACTCTTCCTTTTTGGAAGAGGTTCTCAAAGCATGCTGTCAGGTCAGGGTTATTCTCTAATTGGAAAGAAACTCTGGCAACATCCTGTTGATCACTGACTGATCAGTTGTTGAGGTCATTGGTTAGCCAGAAAGATTTTTCCTTGCATCTTTAAAATTGTTACACAACAATTGCGGTACAACCACACAGCCATCAACAAACCTTTTGTTTCACTGCCATGGGCAAACACATATACAGCAGGAAAATACCACACTTGTTGTGTGTGCTCAGCCTGTACATTTCTTTTTTTTGGTTTTTATGGCTGGGTTTTGCATTTCTATAGCATTCGCTATGATTGAGGTAGCAGCGTGACGCGTCTTGCATGTAACATCTTTGACATGCCCACTTTAAGCAGAAAATGGAAGTTATTGGAAACACAGAGGTTTCCTCTAGGAAGTGCTTCTAGTCACTTCTGAAAATCTCTCTGCCAATCCAGGTCTTTAGTGATGTCCCCTTGTGGGTGGATGATATTAAATGCACTAATATAAAACCCTAGTCCTCTTAAGTTGGTGGTCTTCAAAGTTTTTAAATTGTTTTTTATTTTGGTGCATGGTAGACACTAGTGGTATCTAATGTACCGTTACAAACCAAAGATGACTCTTCAGTAGATGAAGCTGTTCAGAAGTCTCTGTGTAAGGATAAAGATTTGTAGTAATAATGGGGATTCCCTTTAGCACCGAATGGTATCAGTCTAAACCTAGCTTTCGATTTATTTTCTGAATCTACTATGGATACTTGAAACATCTATTGAAATATATTGCATATGACTGCTTTTCCAAAGTCTGTCGACTAGCATTGAGTCTCTTATTAGAATGAAGTCTTACATAATCCACGAAAGAAACAAATTTGGGCCAGTTCCATCCAAAATTCACAGTTTTGTTGTTTTTATATCACATTTTTGTCATTTTGCTATGAGAACGTCTAAGTGTGGGAGTGTGTTGCCATGGCAATTTGTTGTAAGGGTGTCCTGATTGTGATTCCCTGTGTTGATATGTGAAAAACTGATCAAGTGTCTCTCTAGACACTGAGCTAGATTACTGTTGCTGATATCAGGTGGCAAATCCCTGCAATGTTTTATGCAGTTGGGTGCCACACCAGGAAACAACAAAAAGGGATGTTGCGTAGTCTTGACTGTCAGCTTTGGATGGCAGCCCAGTCAGAAGCACTCACCTGCGTTTGAAGGCAAACCCCTAAAAACTGCAGAATTCTACCCCCCACTTCCCCCGCTTTCACCTATCGAATACACAAACACACAACGGTTTAAGTTAATGTGTAACATGCCATCACGCCGACCCTTTCAGAACCGTCTTTGATGGTAGCGCTACTTCTCTTCTGACCCCTGCTTTAAATTTCACCTAGATAGGTCTGGATATAATGTGGATCACATGATATGTGGCTGTAGCCTTGCCTCTGAAAGCCTCTGATTGAGTTTCAATTTCCAATGCCGTGCTTGCAGTTCCTCGGTGTCCCATGAAAGCTAATGAAATTGCTAGAGGAATCTGTTCCTAAGTGCCTCTGCATCCGGACATCTGTTTGATGTGCTGCTGTAACCTCATCTAGGGTGCTTTGTATGAAGTTATCTGGCACCTCAGCTAGACTCTCGGGGACTGACTTTGTCACCTGTTGGGTTTACACCGAGTCCATTTTTTTTTTACTTTGTTTAAATGATAAAAAAGTTTGTTCTGTTGCGTGTGAGCTTTTTGAATTATGGACACTCCATCACTGCCCATGTCTTGAATCAATCAGATTCACACAATCACATTTTAACTTGTTTCAGCTTGATTTTTTTTTGCTGTAATTTCTGAACTATTTAGGGCATCTAAATATAAGCTGCACTAACTGAGTGAAACTAGAAAGTAAGATGCTTACCGACAGGTTGATTTCAACCTGAAAAGGTTGATTTCTTTAAAAACAAACCAAAAAAACTACAAATCCAGTATCTTTGAAAATTGAAGTAGAAATCAAGATCAATACAAAGAAAGAATTTTTAGAAATTTTGTCCAACTGAAAAGCCTACAATACTTATTTGGGGCTCTTTGGCTGAAATACTGCAGCCATACTGGCATGGTATGGAGTCGATCAGTCTGTGGTGATGCTCGGGTGTTATGAAGGTGCAGGTTGCTCTGATATTGCTCCTCTGCACAGTTGGGTCTGGTGTATAACATCTTTCCCTTCACAATACCCCATATATTTTCTGCGGGCTTAAGGTCAGACAGGTTGTTGGCAAATAAAGTAGATACTATGGTCCTTAAACCAGGTAGCAGTAGCTTTGTCACTATTTACAGGTGCCAAGCCTCTTCATTTCTATAAAATTGGTTGGCAGCACGAAGCATGGTGTGCTTTAAAACTTCCTGGTAGACAGGTGCATTGATCTTTGGCCTTCAGAAAACACAGTGGACCAACACTAGCAAACGACATTGCGCTTACTGTGGAAACTTTGGATTCTGTACCCTTGATTTCCAAAATGTGAAAAGTTTTACTGTCATCAGAGAACATAGCAGTCCAGTTCTTTTTGTCTTCGGCATAGGTGAGACACTCCTGATGCTGCTTTATCAAGTGTGGCTTGATACATGTCAGTGTATGTTGGTTCTTGAAGCCCTGGCTCCAGCTGCAATCCATTCTTTGTGAATTTCATGTCCTGTTTCACAATCCTCTCCAGGGTGTGGTTATATCTATTGTCTACTTTTTCTACCATGTCTTAATGTGCTTGTATATAGAGTTCTGTGAACAGCCAGCCTCTTATGCAATGAGTGTTTGTGTCTGGCTGTCCTTGTACAAGGTGTCAATTGTCATCTTTTGAGCCACATGATTGTATTGTCAGAACTAAACTGAAAGGCCTTTGCATTAATTAATTGATTAGCTTGTAGCACCCAGTGTTCAAAATGGAGCCTTTTCATGTTTTAACCAAAATTAAAAAAATAAACACTTGAAATATCTCAGTCTGTGTGAATTCCATGTGCGCATTATATGCGTTTAAATTTTGTTTTGTCTTTCAATGAAAATACAGAAATATATGAATCTTTACACGATATTCTAATTATGTAACCAGCACCTGTTAAAGGCAACCTGTTAAATGTAAAACTAGATATTTTTACAGTAAATGCCACTTTAAAAACACAATTCTTATTAACGTTGAGTGGCTGCAAATACTATCTTGTACACAGATTTAGTCTCACTGCTGTGCTTCCTGCAAGAGCACCCCATGAAAGTTTAACTATGTCTACATCTTTAAGTCGGCTGCGTTGGTGTTTAAGCCACAGGGTCCATTGCAGCTTGACAGTGACCGTATTCAGATAATATTTATTTTCTATAACCAGTTGAAGTTTTGGTTGTGTAACAAACTTTTAGGACTAAGGAAGAAGCTTTTGGCCCGAATGTAAAGCAACAATGCACTTTTTTTGGAAACTGCAGAGTAAATAAGTTTGATGGTTAGAACAGAAGCCTTTGTGTTTATATGGACTTCAGCTTTACTACAACTACAGCCAAAAGAAATCAGATTGAGTTGGGTTTGTTTTTTAAGCCAGAATAATAAAGAGGGTATGTTAACTTCCAGTTTGATGGACCAATTTTGTGTAGTTCTTTATTTGCCCCTTGCAAAGTTTTAATGGCTGGGTTACCTCTGTGCAGCTAAGCTCATAGTAAAGAGCTGTGTTTCAGAGTCAAAGCTCCATATTTCTACCACCAGTCCCACCAGCTGTCCCCATCCTGCACCAAAGTAACTATTTTCTGAATCTTTTGCAAATATCCAGATGGCTGCAAGGAAGATTTTCTGTGCAGGCACTTTGACATGTTTGATATGTTGACTTGTTTCAGGCACTGCATAATAGTATTGTGCCTTTCGTGGCCATATTTATTTCCACACCATCTTTGCGCTGATATCAGAGAGGTGATTGGGTTATATTTGCATGCGTTTTATTAACAAAATTGGGTTTTGGTTTGATGGAGCCTCAGAAGCCTCTCAGATGTTTGAGTGTGGAGAGAAAGAGATAAAAGCAGTTGTGTCAGTCCACCAAAGTAGAAGACCGCTACATCATGTCAAGGCTAAACACCAGCATCAGCCACACCTGATTGGGAGCTTGCTGGGCAGTTGCTAGGCGACGGTTACATGGGCCTTTAGTAAACAATTATCTATTGCCCTCAGAGTTCCCTTCCCCCTAACTGGGCTTTCAGTGGAGCCACTCATTCTCATCTCACCTGGGAAAGGAGTCCTAGTGCCTTACAACTGATTACACTATTGACTGTTTAATTAGCCAGTCACAGCTGGCTGCGTCTCCGGTCAACAAAAAGCAGTAATTGTCCAGTTCAGCATCTGAGCAGGTGGCTGGTGATTGGGACTGATTATAGATCACTGCTCCCCCAA
This sequence comes from Danionella cerebrum, assembly GCA_007224835.1. Taxonomy (NCBI): domain Eukaryota; kingdom Metazoa; phylum Chordata; class Actinopteri; order Cypriniformes; family Danionidae; genus Danionella; species Danionella cerebrum. The sequence goes on along the minus strand of SRMA01025412.1, from coordinate 579,858 downwards.
GGCCTCAGAACGTCCAAGTAACAACGTCTCTCCCTGTTTCTTTACCTTTCATGGGGTTGACCCAAAGGTGCCGTAACGTTGTATGTGGGATGTGGTAGCATTGTCACTTTTACCAAACTAATGACGATACTAAATGCGTAGTGAATGGAGAAACTGTTGGTAAACTTACAAATGTGGTAAAAGTTCTTTAATGTATAGAAAATAGTTAACGTTCTGGTCAATGACATAAATAAAATGCAAGTTTTTTTCACTCCATAATCCCCAGCCCTAGCTGAAAATTACTAGGGCTGAGGATTTGGAGTAAAAAAAAAAACTTGCATTGTTTGCTAGATTTTAAAATGTTTTGAAAAGAAGAAAACACTATCGCAATACATTTTGTAAAATCTGAAAATCTACCATTGAGAAAGAAGGTGAATTGCAAAAGTTGAAGCGGATTAAAACTAAAAAAGGAAAAATCTGCCATTTACTACGAAAAAAAGGCAAAAATATAAGTACAATTTGTCTATGAACACATCATGTTTCATTCTTACCTGTAAACAAAGTTCTTGTTATTAAGCTTTTTTTTTTAAAGATGTGTTTCACTAAATGTGTTTATCTCGCAGTTTAAGGTTATTTATTGAACCAAATCAGGTTCTTTGGCTTGTAATCATAGGGGACCTTTTTGGTGCCATTTAACTCTCGTCTTCAAAAGTGATATTTAGAACCAACCATCAAATTTATGAAAAAAATAGACTTTGGCATGATGACGTAAGACCAGCATTTGTACAGAATGTATCTTTTTAGAACTACACGTACCAAAAAGCCCATACCAGTTTCTTTACACCAACAAAGTGCTTTATCTTTCATTAGAAACCACAAAGAACCTGTAAGAATTTTTAATCATTAAAAGTTTTCGATCAAAACCAAAAAGTAAATTTTTTTGTTTTGGCCAATGTTAGCATTTGTGATCTTTTTGGAATGCTAGACAAGCTGCAATTAAAGACCTTCTCTTTTGTAAACGGCTCAGATTTTCTTTGAGTAATACATTCTGTGCTGCGACGGTGTTGGTCAATATTCTGGATCCCTTATCCCAAAATAAGCTGTTCAGGAAATTATATAGAATTATTTTCTGTGCCTTTAACAATGTTATTGTTTGAATACACGTCTGCAAGGGACCAGAATACTTTGAGTCTCATATTTTAGTACCCTTCTGCAGTCTTGGAAGGGTTTATTTACACATGCTCCAACCAGACAGACTTGAAGCAAGCCTCATTTTAAAATGTAAATCGTGGCCCAGCACAGAATTCCTATTTTTTCTTCAAAACCATTATTTTTAATGTCGCAATTGAATTTTCCATTAATTTGGATCTCATCATAGATAGAGTACAGAGTAACAAAATAAATAACTAATCTGTTTTCTGACGAATGTTTGATGTCAGCGAGACTCTCAAATTGGCACCCTTTAACTAGCTGCACTTTTATGGACCTCTGCAGTGCCCTGTGGATTTACACGAAGAGCCTTTATTGATTCCTTGCTCTCTCTCTCTGGACATCCGCTTTGGTGATTCACCAGGAAGTCTAAGATTGTGCAGAGTCTCTTGCTGGATGTTGGTCTTTTTCTCTTCCTGACCCTGAAATAGCTTTCTGTCCTGCCACCGCATGATCCACAGAAAACATTTTCTGTCTTGTGACAAGATTTCAGAGTTTTCTTTTACTAAATGTGGAGGAACTATGGATTTTTTCTTTTTTTTAAGTATGGTATTGGGAAATAGACCAGTGAGAAAATGTTTCATAGTTTGAATGGCAGCTTTCCTGTGGCTCAGTTGGTAGAGCATTGCGCTAAAAACGCAAAGGTTGTGGGTTCAAATCCCAGGGAAAGCAAGAACTGACAGAAAATATATGTTCATTCAAATGTAAGTCGCTTTGGATAAAAGCGTCTGCCAAATGCATGAATGTAAATATTTGGATATTTTGCACAAAAAATAAACACTAAAGAAACAATATTTATGGGTTTTATAATCCCTGAATACAGACAAGGCATTCTTCAGTCACTTGTCTTCAAGTGTGAAAGGTAAGCTTCTGGGATTGGTGATTACAGAAGAGCTAGGCTATTTCTATATTTTTATAAAATGGTAATATTTCGACTGGTTTTTTTTCCTGCCTGTTTCGGTTTGTCATAGTAGTAAATGCACAGTAAAATAATGAATTGTGACCCTAATTATTTTGAAAAAAGTTTAAAAAATGGCTAATGTTGTGGTAGACAATGTAGAAGAAGAAAACATTACCAACTTTAAAACCACTCTAATTGGGCGAGCTGTTAAAAGAAGTCAGCCTGGCAGGTCTGTTATGAAAATCACCATTTTGGAACATTTTAAGTAGCAGGTGAATGTTCGCACTACGACACAAATTCACAGTTCCATTACACAAATTGGATTCTTAAGCAAAATGACGGTTCTAATGCCCAAGCTCATAATGTTCTCTTGCATATGTGAGTTAAATTGAGGATTGGTGTTACTAGGATTTATGTTTGGGGAGATGTAGTACACGCTAAAATACTGTCAGAAGCTTGCCCAGATAGACATTCAGAGAATATAGAGACCTGGATTATTGGAGCCGACACAGAGCTACAAATGTATTGTTGTCTCTATTTTTAATAATGTACATGAAGAAAAATAAATTTTTAGTTTAAAACAAGTGGAACACAATAGAATGAGTAGAAAATTGAGCTCTCTCCCAATAAGACTATAGAATCAACTTGCTCTTTAATGTTACGTATGTCATCTTTAAAATTTTAACACTGCCCCCTAGCTGCTGGCTGACATTACTCAGTCTAACGCAAATAAAACTAGATCCTAAAGTTTTTTTTTTTTTTTTGTGCATCATTTTTTAAGTAACTTTTTCATCATTACCTTAGCAGATTTTGGGACATGACTGCAGGAATTGTTAACAATTTCACACATTTTCTTCAGATCAGAAGAATTAATTAAAAATTCCATGAAAATAGACTTTAGTTTACTTTAGTTTATTTATTTATTTGTTGGTTTCTTTGCATGCATGGTGTGTCTGAGAGGGTGGTAACCTGATTTTCAGATCTCTAGCTTTGCTCTCTGTTTGGCCAAGATTTACACCTTCAAGTGGGTCTACTTCAAGCCCATTTGATGTATGATGTATCATTAACAAAGGTTACCAGAGGAAAAATATGAGAATATAATGTTCCTTCACAGTGTTCCAGACACTAGCAGTTAATTCGAACTGTAGCATTGATAAATAGCACAGATAAGCTCAATGACATTCTTTGATGGTAGATCGTTTTAAGGGTTGAATTAGGGATATTAAATAGATTTTATTTTTTATAATTTTACATATTTGTGAATAAGCCCAAGTTATAAGCAAGACTAATGGGGTTTTGTCTTCATTCTTAAAAATAACAATATCAAGCATGTACTAATATTTCTTACTGTTTAATGTTGATTTATAAATTCGTCTTTTGCTTCAGACAAAAAATATTCTCATAGAAAATATGAAAACCTCATAGAAAGGTGAAACAGCAAGAAATACCAACCACTGTACTAAAGTATTTGATTATCTAGCCTCTAGAAGGAGTTTAAAAAGTTCCCTTTCCCTTAAATGGGGTACAGCCATAAAATATATTCAAGGTGAAACATAGAGAAATTTGTTTCCACTAATAATAGTAATAAATGTAACATTTTATGACATCACTTACAGCTTCCTAGCAACCAGACTGTTTACACTAGGAACCTAATTTTCTGATCTTCATCTGGATTCTTTGACTTCTAGTAACAACGGTAATATTATATGCACTCCATAGCAACATGACATTAAACCATAGCAACCATTTTAGCATATCGTTATCTCAGTCATAGAAAATTATCGATATGGGCCTTGCTTTATATCATACAAAGTTTCTCATGCTGATATGAGCAAAATAACCAACTCCTCAATAGCAACAAAAAATTCTACCTTGGCAGCCTTTATATTTTCCTAATGAAAAGTACTTTTAACTGGCACTTTTACAATCCAACATCAATGTTTGTGCACACCTTTACAGTTATTGTGCATTGTGACTGGCTCAAAGGGTTTGGGTATTTTTCTTAGGTTCGGATTTTAGGTTTAACCTAATGAACAATTTAACATTTTTAAGTGGCCGACGTATTGAGCCAGCAGTGTTGGGCATGACTGTGTTTTGCACTTATTATGGACTTTCTGTCTCCCCTGAGAGGAATAATCAAAAACAGGGGGCCTTTCAGTGGGAACAAGTGGGAGTTAGAGAGCTTAACCCTGATGTCCCTGTCCAATAACACTAGGAAGCTAATGTGTGTGTGAGAGAGGGAGGGAGGGAGGGAGCTGTTTCCATTCTTAGTTCCTGCTGCTCAACTAATTATTTTTAACTACCCACAATGATCTCCCTGCGCTGGTTTCCTTATTTTCTACGGCACCATTGTAGACCTGTTATAGTGGTTTGAAAGATGATATAATGATGTTCTTATGTGTTTTTTTTATCACCAATGCAGAATGTGTTGGGTAAAAGTCTGGCTAATGCATGTGCACTTTTCTGAATGAGCTAATGAATTGCGAGCAGGTGTGCTATGGTGAGGAAAGGTCATTGCTGCACGGCAAGTTTAATTCCCGCTTGACCTCTGACCTTGTTCAAAATAACAGTGATGCAAAAGAGTTGATTGTCATGCAGCTATAACTGCATACGTTGGCTCTTCTGGAACTTTTTATGTGACATAAAGCTTCTTGGCAATGGAACCAACACGACTTCAACACGAAATTGAAAATGGAGTAATCGACAAACTGTATCTGAACAAGACAGACACAGAGACAACTGGCCTGTCAGATGGTTTGATGATGAGCTAGCTGTCTCGGGTGTCAAATGGCTGCCTCACTGTAGTAACTGTAGGGCAGTTTGCCAGATGAATGGTTGCCAGTGAGTAGTTGATTATGGAAGTGTGTCATTCCATTTCGAGATCATAACAGTAGTGTAAACGCAGTTGCAATAGATTCACTTGAGTCATTGAGAACTGACAGCTTTTAGATGGGATACTTAAGATTGATGTGGCTCATATATCGTTCCACCAACACAATGCTTGGAAGAACTGAGAGCTGTGAGAATGAATCCGGCTGGTATCTTTGGTAGATCCATGAGCTGTGCCCACTGGGAAATGGCAGCTTCCAATCTCACAGCCTGTATCTGTCGCAGCCAAATATTTGTGCTAGTTTGTTGTTGTTTTTTTTAAATGCAGCAGAGCTAAAAAAATGTTTTTGGTAAACTGCACTACCGTAATATGCTAAACTACATTAAAAGCCTGTGTGTTTGAGTTCTGTTTTGGGGTGAGATATGTTTCATTTGGTTGTAATTTTACCAATGATTTATTATTATAAATTTTTTTTTTTACATTTACTTTTGGCCTTTTCACATTTATTTGAATAGATAGCACTGTATAATGAAAGAAAGAGAGGGGGGTGGGTACTGGGAAATGAGAACGGGGCTGGGATTCAAACCTGCTCAACCACGCATACATTTGAGACACACCGTCCACTACACCACGGGGCCAGCCCCGCAGTCAGGAGGGATATTACAGGTACTTTTTCGGTTTTATCTACATCTTTATTGTTTGGCAGTACTGTGCCTACTTTCAATAATAACTATGCAAATGGGATGCGTCGCATTGTACAAGGTACGGATTCTATACATCACATTGATTTGAACGTATTGCAGAGATCTAAAATTTTGGTCATGGAGGCATCACGGCTAGTGGAGGCTTGCAGAGATGAAAATCACCTTCTTTGTGAAACTCATGCACGGATGCTCCGTGAGAAGAGTCAGAGCGATTATATCAATTCTACAAAGGGTGCTTTAACTCTAATTCACATCTGTAATTAATTTAATATAGTGCAGAACAAGAGAAACAAATGATACATTGTGTGCTGATTCACACCACACTGATCGCTCTGGTCTTCATACAAGCCGCTCATTGGTCACATACGTCATCCTACGTGTTTCCTTGACCTCTTTTGATTGGTTAGAATGAACTTGCACAGGAAGTAGACAGTGCACAGAAATGGACAGACTTTGCTGCTTGATTTTGACCCTTGGCATTTTTTACTATATCATTTGCATTAATTGCTTATGATGCACATTACAAGTGATGTCTCTGAACGCTTTTGGTCCAATTTTTAGTTCGCTTGTTTTCTCATCGGCCCGAATGAACGGAAACAAACTCTAGTTTGATTGAATTAAACTCAACAAGTCAGGTGTGAAAGCACCCTGAGAGCACCATATCAAAATAGACAAAAAAAAGTCGCTCGTGTCTCTGTGATGAGTTGGAACACTGAGTTGGATTTTGACATGCATCAGGGTATTTCTTTCTCATCTCTGTGCAAACATAAAAAGTACCTGTATAATCAATCCTCTGGATACATGTTTTTTTTTTTCTTTCGATGCAGGCATGAAGTTTTCTCTTCCCAACCAAAGTTTCCATCCAAGGATACATCTAAAATGTATAGCAAATAAATCACCGTTTCCATCCAACGAGTCCAAGAGAACAAAATCGTCATTTCCTGAAAAACTACTGCCAAATATTAAAAAAAAAAATAAGTTACTGCATTAGGAGAAGGCTTTTTTTTGTATATAAAAATCTACTTGACGCAATATGTGAAGTTATGTCATGTTGCTTTTGGAAGTGGGACTGCTCTTTGAGAACACGCACTCTCAAGACAGTTCCAGGAGGAGGTAATCTCAATCCTTTTTTGATGACGGACTTTGGCAAAAGAATGAAATTAAAGGAATGTTAAATGAAATCGGATCATTGGTTAGTGCATTAATACTGCCCCATTGTGTCCCAGTTTCAACAGAAAACCACATTGCCAATGCTTTGGGATTTACTCAGTAAATGCATTTCCATCGTAGTTTATGGACATAAAAAGTTTATCATACTCTATATTTTTACGCACATTTTCAAAATTTGTGCGCATCTTGGCATTTCCATCCAGGGTTTTCATGCAAATGTGGAGTAAAACGAAGCTTTTCACAACATAATACAATATATTTAACTATGCTGATTATGTAACCCAATAACACTTTGGCTTGTGCTTTATAAATGTTCCAGCTGACTTGAGCATGCTGTCCCTTCTTGCTTAATTAGCACCCAAAACGGAGGGATTTGTTGTATTCTCTTTGCTAATGATCTTGTTGGCATAGCAGCGCTAATGCTAAATGGGCCGTGTGCATACACTCGCCATGAGCCTGCCCTGTGTTGGCCAAGTCTGCCACACAATTGTAATACTTAATCTCATGGTTTGTTTTCCTCTATTCAGTCTCACCAAAATCTCACATAGCTTGCTTTGTTGAAGACCATGTCTCATGGGTCTGCAAGGTTAACCAGATGCATTGTAGTCTATGACGATGCTTTGTCATTGTGTCTGTAGGAACTGAACCCTGTTGTGGGAGTTTGCTGAAAGAGGGGAGGTTACAGAGTGTCAGAATATCATTTACCAGCTCCTGTGCACACCAGGCTTTATCTTCCCATCCTTCCAGGATCATAATGCTGCTTAAACAAAGCGATTGTGTACTTTTGTCTTCTGGAAGCTTGGTGGAAAATGACGTTCGGCTGAGCTGAAACAAGTTGTCATGTGTACTTGTAATGTGATGGGGTCACTGCTGTAGTTGAAGCATTTCTGAATGTGGTGGGACTGTGTATTTAAGGTGTTCATGCATGAGGGTGCACGCTTGATGACTTCTAAATGAGGAACTAATGAACTACATTTTTTTATTAAAGTTGAAGATCTGATTGTCATTGAAAGAATGAGGGGAAAGACCTAGTTTTTAAGAATGTAAGAGCATCAAAGCCACATTGATTCCTTAAAGACCAGTTGGTTAAGAACATTCGTGTTCCATTACTATTTTTGGTTTGCTTGTTTTAACCATACACTCAAACTCATTACCCCACTGTTAAATATGCTTAATTTAGGCTACTCATCCCATGTCAACAGAGAGGTCAAAGCCTCTGTAATGAATTGGGTAGGGGATAACTCTTAAGTTTGGGTCGTGACAACTTTCCACCGTTTCCTTCCATCTTTCCTCCATAGGAGAATTGACACCTCCCCACCCCATCACTCTCTTGAACCCCTTCCTGTATCAGTATAGACTTAGGTGATGCTCACCTTTATATCATAAGGTCATACCTATCCAAAAAGTACTTGTACTTGTTTTGTTTGGTCCCTTTTGCTTTTGAGGATAACTTGCCCTTATTTGTGACAACCATGATGCTGAGACCGAATCTTGATAAATTCATTATACTTTTAATTATAATTTTAATCCACTAAAGCACATTTAGTTTTAAATCATGTTACAGAGGTCATGTTTTATATGAAGTTTGATGTTTGCTCCAGTTTAAAACTGGTACCAAGTTTGGTACTTAACTCTTCTTGACTGATGCCAGATTGGGTGACTGGCTAATTAATAGTCAGGACTGGGGATTGTTGATGTCTAATTGTTTATGCCATGGGATCCACCCCTTTGCGATCGACTGATGGATTGCAATCCTGACTTAAAGCATGTTTTTGACAGGGGGAGGAAACTGGAGTGCCCAGAGGAAAGTCAGTGGAGCAAACTACACTAAAAAAGGATCCTGGTTATTTAAACAACCAGCTTTCAAACATAGTGCAGTAGTGCACAAATCTTTGAATTAGGATTACCAATAGTGTGTTAAAATTCAGTTAATCTAGTTTGAAAGTATGAGGATTTGTCCAGCATGAAAGAGAATAGGTGATAAATCCTATAATACCATGCTGTACAGGGTTAAAAATTGCCATTACGGTCTCTAACATTTTGTAGTAATGCCATTTGTTCATTGCATTGTCACTTTCAGTTTGTCCCAAATCACAGTCAGTCAACAGTTCAGTCAAAAAGATTGACATCAGAGATTAATGGAGATTAGATGCTGTGGTTGCTGACCATGGAATGAATGAATGACCTGCAGGTCCCCCGAGGACAATCAATCAAAGCCTGACACAGAACTGGTGGGACTTGTGCTCAGTCTGTCTGTTTCTGTGTGTACTTGAGCACTCCATGGTGATCTGCAATGTAATCTACAGAATTGAAAATCTAAAGAATTGGCACTTCACATTATACAAGTACTTTGTTAGACGGCTAAAAGAAGTACGTTTTAAACGCTGTTCTACAGTTTTTACAATGATTTAAATATTTTTTAAGTGTCTTTAAGCTCTAAGAACAGATGAAAAGCAGTAGATGACAATTATAAGTGGCTTATATTATCTTAAGTGGATAAGGCAAAGGTATATCTGTAAAAGTTAGTGTGAGGAAGAGTAATTGGTGTTACATTTTCAAAGGTACATACGATATATTTGTTAGTTGACTGTTTAATGGACAGGGCGATTATGTTCCAAGCTGGTTAATCAAGGGAAGTGTGTTTTCACTTATTTTACACAAGCAGATGAGCGAGTTAAGCACTCTGTGTCACAGATGACCTGACAAGCATTTTCATGCTTCTTCTGGATTCCTTCAGTATCTTCTCTAAATCCCAGACCTATGTCCCTTAATTCTGCTTCTTTTTTCATTGGCTTTCTATGTAGGGTAAAGGCTCTCCATGCTCTTTTTCAACAGAAAACTACTGGTTTGGGATTGGAGATGGAAGACTCTTGCCTAAAAGAATATTCCGAAAACAAATTTGTTGGTCGATTTTTAGAAATGTTGCTCTTTGTAGATCCTCTTGTTGTGGAGCATTGCAGTTGATTGCGTGTGTTCACTACTGACAATTGAAACAGCAGCGTGGGAGCCTTTTGAAGCAGACGAGAAGCCTGATGAAAGGTCTCCAGGGTCATTCTCAGCCTCTCTAGCTTCAGCCCCCTCTAATTTAAGCCCAGCCTCTCTTTAAACTGCCCCATCAAGTGACTGTGGGAACCTGCACCTGTGTCTCCCTCCACCACCTTTTCCCTGACATACGCGTACAAGCGCACACATGCTGAGAGGCTCGGGTGGTTACAAACTTAAGGACCCAACGCACCTGGTTACCGATACTAGATTGCTGAAGTTTGGGATGTGTACCCACTTGAGCATCTATCTTCTGGGTGGGTTGTTCATAGCCCACTGTATATTTTCTTGGTTGAGTGCCTATGTTTCAGGGTTGCAGACTGTGTGTGGCCGGAGAAATGCTCAAAGAGTGTCATGAGACTCAGGTTGATGGTGTCTTGCAGTGATGGGTTTTAGATTGAGGTCTTTGTTCACTGGTCACCTCCCCCACTAGACTTTATCCGCATCTAGCCCTTTGGGCAGCTGTCACATAATCCAGCTAATCAGAGACTGAGTGTGTGGGAACAGGACTGTCCCCATGTTACCGTGTCTCCCTCATACACGCCGCACACTCCCTGACATCCTGACCTTTCTCTCCTTGGGTATAAGCATGCTCTCGTACATATGACCTCATGCGCGCATACAACTGGATCAATCCAGTATATTCATTTACTGATGGAGCTTTGGAACAAATCCACATCTACAGATAAGCATGCTCGACAAACATTTGCGTTTACACAGATGCTTGCTACCACAAGACCCCTCTAATACGCTCACTCACACCGGCCGGCCATGCATGGGGGGGGGGGGATGGGAGAAGAGGTTAGAAACCGTGCAGCATGTCGTGGGATGATCCACGTTCATGTCAAATAATCCATCTTTTTAAGACGCATCTGTTGTACGTCTGCATGGATATGTGTCCCACCCGCTCCTATTCCATCCAGACAGACTTGGTGTTGCCAATAATCCCTGACTGTATACAGCAGACCAGCCCACAGACCCTAGCTTTTCCATCATTTACTTCCATACTGTCTGGCTCCTCCCCTCTCACACCACCTCTGGAAATGTTTGGGTGCACATTCGATACTCTATGTTTGTTTACAAAATGATCTAGGTCTGTACATGCGACATCACAAAATGTTGACTTCCACTCTCTTGTGAGTAGCATCTCTGAATCAACAGTATACATGCAAACTATAAAGATAATGTTGAAGTGTTGGTTAAATGTCATTTTTTCAGTCAATCTTGTTTCTTATGTTGCTTTTTGTGGCTTGGTGTAGCTTAGCTTTACTCCACCAACTTCCAGCACCACCTCTGAGTGTGCTTGTTTCAGGCGCATCACTCAAGACATGTCACTCCATAACGTTACTCCAGTTTCCCTCTGTGATTTCATGGGAAATGTGGCAGAAATGCTCATTTTTATTGGGAAAACCTTCCTGTTGCACCATGTGCACAAACTCTGAGTATTCTGCACTCAGATATAGGAAGCTCTGCACCTTTTTTTCTCCATAGTTGAATAAAACTAACAGTGGAATTGTTTGTTGGCTATTATGAGGTTATACTGCAGTGGTTAATCAGTGAACTCAACAAATGATGAGTCAGTGATCAACATAACGTTGTCACACTCAACTTTTTCCAATTATCCTTTTTCCTCGGTTCAGCCTGCTTTTAGAACCTCTTACAAATTGGTTTGGATATGTACTGAATATAGTGGAAAAGCTGTGCCTTCACAATAAAGATTTAGGGGGATGTGGGGGGTGGGGTGTGTTGTATTCAGCATTGCTAGAATTCGTCATACTGTTGTATTGTGAATGGGATATTTGCTGAAATGCATACGTGTAAGGTCATCAAACTTTTTGGAAAATATGAAGAAGCAAATCTATTTTTGCTAAAATTCTGTTTTTTTTAGTGATTCCCTGTCAACATGCAGTCAAGCGCTCAGGAGGAGTTGTTCATATTAGGAGTAGTGCCCTATTTCAATTTGTTTTAACATGTTTTGCCTTTTTTTTTATTTTTTATACAAGTTTGAGGCTGAACTGTTCGGTATGCACGAGCACCAATCAATAACCTTGTACAGAATTGTTCAAACGAATATACATTTCTGGAGATCTGTTGCATTATATAGAAAAGGTACATATTCACCCAGTGTCTACAATTGTTTAATAAACCCAAACTGCACACAAAGCTGTATTTTACACATTTATTCATCTTTTTTTTTTTTTTAAATTAACATGTTTGCTGTTAACATTGAGTCTTTCCCAATTTGCTTTACTTCTGTACCACTCATTCTGAATCACTGGTGTACTGAAGACAAAGAATGTTTTCCAATCAGCATGCTATGTGCTCTAGGACACACCCTGTTCTTGTGAGCTTCATGAATATTTCCGACCAGTTCTGTAAACTTGAAGGACATGTTATTACCACTGACTGCATAATAAATATATTTATGCCACTTTGATTTCTCTGCGGGTGTCTCTCCCTCCACCATTGCCAATTGTTGTGTGGAAGCCATGGCAAAAAGCAAGCACTAATGGCTTCTGAGTCATTTGTTTTCCATTATGTTATATTTGTGCCACATTTAAAGGAAACTGCTAGAATGGCGATGCATTTCTTTTTGTCTTCTTTCCTACTGCTCTCATCCATTCCCTATAATATCCTCTACTGCCCCAATCACATGGTTAATAACAAAAATTAAGCCCATCCTGTAGGAATCCCATAGGAGTCTAGAAACCTGTGGGATTCTTGAAAGAATCTCAGCCTTTAACATAAACATGTGATTGATTAGTGTTTGTTATGGTGAATGATGATGATTGAGTTGGTGGTTGTGATGAAGGCTTGTAAAAGGTGCCCATAGCCTTTTAGCAATTATTTCTTATGGCCTTTATACAAGATGATACCACTAAAAAGGAAAACAAATAAAATCTACTGCTGCTGATCATCCAGGGGGGTATTCCAGAAAGCAGGTTATGTGACATACCTGGGTATGTTTAAGGATAAGTTCGTGGATAACCTCAACTTTCGGTTCCAAAAACGGAGGTAACTTTCTGGGTATGTATGTAACCATAGCAACTGACTCTCTGAAGATAACCTGCTCGGGAGCAGGTTATGTTTCAGTGTAACTTCGTTTCAGAAGGTTGGTGAGCATGGCGTGCCCTTTTGATGAGGATCCTGTGGACGTAGAAGCACAAATTATACAAGGTTTTTTTTTCGTCGGGAGAGGGTTATAAGACCGCGTATTGATGTGTTTGCATACCCTAATGAATATTTGAAAGAGCGTTATCGTTTTTCAAAAGATTCGTTAGTTTATTTAACACGTCTTTTAAAACCGCATATCGCGAATGTGACAAACCGCGGTTCTGCGCTTAGCACAGAAAACATTCTGTGCATAGCACTTAGGTTTTTTGCGTCTGGACATTTTTTGTACAGTGTGGGCGATTCAGAGCATGTGGGAAAGGCAACTGTGTGTAGAGCCGTTCGTACAGTATGTCTGGCACTTAAACAGTTCTTACCCACGTTTGTACAGTTCCCTGGCCATAAACCTCTGCTTGTTATTAAAGACGAATTCCACAGAGTGGCAGGTTTGTCCTTTGTAGTCAAATCTATGACGCATATTTAATATTTAGTCATATTATGTATATCTATACATGTATTAATTATTTTCGTAGTGATATAACATATTCAAAAGGCTGTATAAGTCATACTTCATTATTTTGTATTATAATAAAACGGGAGCCAATACCAAATTTGTAATTTAATACACTCACGCATTTACTCTGTCCGTTATTTTTTGCCAAGCCAACTCTCTTGCTTTAGCTGATGCAGCTGTATTGCTTCTTTTTAATATTATTGGCTTAAACTCCTCATAAGCGTGCATTAAAACCTCCAACTCCGCCTCTGTGAAATACGCCGCTCTCTTTTTTTCGCTTTGACTTTCCATGGTGACTCGTGAAATCGGCGATCCATTGAAAATGTCTTTATATATGCACCGTGCACGCGCATTAACTCTGGGTAACCAGTTGGAGGTTGATTAAACTTACTCTTCTCAGGTGTTTTGGAACCGACATACTCATGGTATGCCTGTTTGGGGTAAATCAACCCAGAGGTTATGATTTATCATGTGTTAAGTTAACCAAGCTTTCTGGAATACCCCCCAGGGGACACTGAGGTGTCACCAGACCAGCCAAGGGGTTTAGGCCATGTCCACAAATACCTAGGTTTTTTTTTTTACTTTTTTTTTCACACATCCTCTACACACACAAAATAAAATGACAACCAAACCAACAGGTGGCAGTCGTTTAATGGAATTTTACATTTATTATTTAGCACAGCATAAGGAAAATACAAGAGTCTCTGCTCTGTAATCGAATGGGAAACGTGCACAGGTTATCCCATACATGCTGTAAGCCACAATAGCGGAATAAACGGCAAGATATTTACTCTGGCTGCTGTCAACTCAGCAGTGAAAGAGCCTGACAACAATGACAAACTCCACCCTCTGGACGCAAATTACTTTGGTTCTTCTGTACACACGGACACAATGTGTGGATGTTTAAAAAACAATTCACCTTGCCCAGCGTGGTTGCATGAAAATGGTGCTGCGGTTACATTCACCAGAGCGAAAGCATAACCGTGCAGAAAAATACCTGTTTTTAAAATAACCTGGTACGTGTGGACATGGCTATAGTCTCTCCAGTGCATCCCAGATCAACAGGGAATCAAGAATATTTTCTCTGTTTAACATGAAAAAGATCAGACACCTCCTAACTTCTTGTTCAAACAGATTTCTGCACTGAGCTTCCTTTCTGCGCAGTCAGACTGTGCAGTACAAATGATACAGAACTCAGCAACCCAATTGGTTTTCATGTAGCCAAGAAGAGCCCATGTCATTTCTCGCTTCATATCATGGCTTCCTAAAATACTGATGCACTTATACAGAAGTCGCAGGGTAGAGCTACCTTCACAAGCTCTTGCAGTACTACATCTCCATCAGAACCCTGCATCTTATGAATGACCAGTGTATAGTAATTTCATCTCAGTGAGGCAGAAAACTTCTCACCAGAACTTTCTCTTTCACTGTTCCCGGCTGGCGGAATATTCTTTCAGTCGTAAAAGAAAAACTGATTCTCACAGTTTATACTCAGATAGAATCTCTTCTATTAATTTGTGGAAAATAAAATCTTAACATGTGTTTTGTTGGTTCCTAAACAGCATGGTAATATTGTCCTTTTTTTCCCTCAGAGATCCTACACACTCATCCTTGAAGCCTGGGACTGGGATAACACCACTCAGAACAGTAAGTGTTCTTCTGGAAATCTAAAGTCTGCTGCAAGGCCTAACCAGTTGTGGCTGATTTTGCTAATACTAATTAGAGTTGATGGTTGAGAAGATGAAGCCTCATCTTTGATCAAAGGTGAAGTAGTCAAAGCTCGACTTGCTCTTTCTGTAATGTTGCAGTGGAGGAAATAAGAGTGTGTTGTGTTGTGAATTTGGGCTTGAGATGTTATTTATATGGAAAAGTAAGGAGTTTTCTTGTAGGCACTTCCTATGGTGTTTTTGAACCTTCAGCTATATTTTAAATACATAAAAACAAAAGAATATTGACTGTTAGAATGGCTGGATGTGTTGCTTAACTAAGACTAATGCAGAATTCCGATGTTATTATAGCCCCGATTATAAGTCGTCAACAAGTTTTGAGAAACATCAATAAAAGCCCAAAATCACCTAGAAACCAGTATTCGAGAACGCAAGCCAAGACACAATCTGAGAGAGTCGCCAACTGTTCATGAGATTTTTGGTGTGCTAATTCTCTGGACCTGATGTTTTTTCAGACTCTTGCAAATGTGTCCTGATTGAAAATTATTTTGGTGATCACCTGCAGCCAATTGGAGACTGTCCAACGGGAAGTTCTGGATGTTCAATAATCAGCTTCTTTTTAATTAGAAGAATTTAGGATTCCCATTTTTGATAATAAGCTCATTCTCAAGTTGGGTTGGGTGATGTCGAGCCATTTTGGAGACTATGACATCGTAGTTAGGGGGGCAGAATGGTAAAGGCCTCGTCCATTAACCCAACCATTGTTTTAAGTCTTGCGGCAAAGAAGATGACGATGACAGTGAAAAAATCATGGATTTCTTTTCTGTTTCCTGTGCAAAGTTGCTACTAAAATTTGGGGTGAGCCCCATCAAGCTGCTCTTTTACATCTTACTTACATCATCAAAAGAGCCAGCTTTCATCGGTTCTCATCTTGTGAAAAACTGATCTGATATGGCAGTGAAACCTCTTTTTCATTTGCACCACTTCACGATGTTTAATGTCCCACAAAACTTCAGGCTGACAATTCGGATCGATGTATGGGTCAAATCTTCCCTAAAAATGGAGGCCTACACACCCATTCACCCTCAGTCAAACAAGAACTACAACCCCCCTAGAACTAGGACAGAGAAAACTGAAGGATCATGCCTAGGGTTAGAAATGGAACTCTGCCTAGCTGCCTTCTCTTCCAGAGCATTCCAGAAAAGAGGAAACCCTCACAGATGTGTCCCACAAGCACAGCCTTGCAGCTTCCAAGTAAGCATCTAAGTGGATGGGCTCCAGTAAAATTACTCCAAAAATCAGATAAAATGTTGAGAAATTGTCACCAGGATAATAGGTTTGAGACATAATGCTTTTTCTTATCAATATTCCAGTCCCTTAAGGCTAACATTTTTTGTTTCAAATGAGCGTGTAATTTTCAATTGACGTCTTCTAATGCAAGATATTTAATAATCAACAAGGGCACTATGATTCCACAGCTGTTTCCTGTTTGCACCGTCTGCCTTTGTCTGGCGTAAGGAATTGTCGGTAGGAAAGGGTCAGACGGTGGAATTTGATTTATGCAAAAGAAAGGTGAACGCTGGTAAAACAGGAGGGACTGAGGGAAGCTGGCTTTGATCTGAGGATGTGATGTGAGGAATCGCTGGATATCCCAACTTCTGAAAAATTCCAAATGCAAACTTGCACCTCACCCTCTGCTTCAAGTCAATACAGTACGTCCTGTTTTTCATTTTCCTCAGCTTGGAATAGAAGCTTGAAGTACACTCATCTGACTCACTGAGGTTAGTCAAGTGTCTTGGAGGGTTTTTGATTGAGCTCTAGGAGAACATGACCTTGCAGAGGATCAGTGATTTGTTTAGTCTGGGATTGAAGTCGTATCTTCATAAATGCCCTTTTTTTGCAGAACTAAATTGATTTCTATTGGGTCATCAAGCTGAATCTTTCATATCTCCCATGTGGTTGCTTGGTTAATCTCAGTCAAAGCAACACCTATCTCAAACTGCTCACATTGGTTTGCATTTCCTGTCTGGGAATTTGGCACGTGGTTAATAGAGAAGAGTTTGTGTAGTACAACTGCCCAATGACAGTCACTTCAGAACCAAACGGCTGTTAGTGTTTTTAGTATTAACCTCTTAAGCCCTGAGGCCTATTTTCCGAAAATCCTATACTTTTACTTTTTAAGGCATTTCTCAGCTTTTACAAGGCCTAAACTGCAAGGCAAAATGAAGATAGGTTCTGGGAGTGGTGTGGATGAGTTAATTTGACAGTCAAGAACACTGGGTAAGAGTAATTGATGTTGGAATGGCCAAAAAATGAACTCCGCCTAAAAAAAAAACACATGTTTCCTCCAATATCTCCTTATTTTACTTATAACGAAGCAAATAAACACAATCAATTGTAACCACTACATGTCAAGAACATCTGTAGCAAGTTTGGTGTTCATACTACAAGAAACTAATATTCTGTAAAGGTTTTGATTGAACAAAGTTCAGGCGTAATCCATGTTGGCACAGTTTGGCACAATTTGGCACAATAATTGAAATATGGAAAAAATCTTGTCCAAAGCTTCAGCTACGTTAATAGTCTTCTTTTGTTGCTTATGGGACATGATTTCAGCAAAAGAAACTCCTAAAGAAACGCTGTAAAAGGGGGGTAGAAGCTCATTTACGCCATCTTGCTGCGCTTTTGGGAACCTTTCATTCACAAACGCTTTCGACGTCGAGCTTCTGCGTGTCCCTACCCCCCGACCATCTGTCCAATCCGGGAGATCTATAGATCGATGGAAAGCTCTGATTCTATGGAAACCAATCAGCTCAACCATTTTGAGACTGACTGGATCGCCGACGAATCACACGACGCGCAGCGTGGAGAGACCACCTCTTACGCACGGGGAGTCATTCCATATTTGGTGACGTCATGAGACCAAGGAGCCACAGAAAAAATGCAAAATGGCGTTTCCGCGAAGCTATTGACCGGACATAACAACAAACGGACTTTTATCGCTATGGAAATAACTTTTTGTTGAAAAAACGGCAAAGGTAAGACAAGATTTACATGCTTGCTTGGTTTTCGCTGGCGTTTTTTCGTGGAACTTTCGCTCCCTGCTCTGAAATACTTCATGCAATGTTAATGAGTTGCATATCACTGGATTCAGCTGGTTGTTAGCTTTCATTTAATGTAATGGTTTGGGTGTTTCCGTTTATATTGTGGATACATATCGCACATAAACAAAAACGTGGTCATGAATTATACTCCGGACATGTTGTTGTTTATTTGCATGGCGTTCGAGCTGTGGTTAACGGATATGAAATTGAATTAGATACGTTTTTAGAGGAGTTTCCGCTGAACACAACAGTATTTAATATGTCTGGGTTATTCTCAGGGTTAGTGAGCTATGAGTGAAAATGTAACGCACAAGGGGGCAAGTCCCCGGTACCGGGGACTCTCGGGCTTAAGAGGTTAAATCCATGATTCTGTTAGTAATCCTAGAAGTATTAGCATTTTTAATCATTTAAACCAAATCAAATCAATTTGATATGCCTTCAAAACAGCAGCCTTGAAGGAGCTGCTATGTTCTAAATATATTTGAGACTTACCCCAAATCTTGATTGAGGTCCTGGAGAATAAATTTGGGCCAATCGTACTCCTCCCTTATGGTTTTGCACGAAGGGTAGGAATCACTGTGTATCTTTAAGCATTGGGACCACCATTATTCTGGACTAAATCCTCAACTCAACTTGAGGAAATGCAGTTCCAAACATTCAAGAAACCTCCACCATGCTTTACTTGGTTATCTGACATCCATTATTGTATGAAAAACACACTGGTAAATGTTTACACGTCAGTCCAGAGTCTGCTGCCTTTTTTGCACCCCAGTTACTGTGTTTTCATGCATACTTGAGTCGCTGAACATTTTCTGAACACTAAATTGGTGCATCAGGGACCCATTGTTTCCTGCCTGTTCTGAGCTGATTGACATTTTTGATGGGTAATTAGATTGATGTCAAAGTTTTCTTCTACAATTTACATGGTTGGCAGTTTCTTCTTCAAAAGACCTTGGACGACACATATTAAAACCCTAGTCTGCTTTGAAATCTTTGTCTAGGAGACACCTAGTTGAAGTAGCGGTACTACCTTGAGTACATTTTTCCATGACTACAAACTAGGGCTGGGCGATATGAAGCAAAAAATATATCTCGATATATTTTGCTATATCTCGATATATGATATATCTCGATATCGACAGGATTTAACCCCCCCCCCCAAAAAAAAAGGTGCGTCTGCAAATTTTCTTTCAGAAATCCTTGTATACATATTATAAAACAATAAAGAAATACATATTGCCTTTTTATTCAAAAATAAAACAACTAAAAAACAGGCAGTGCATAGGGACAAAGTGCTCCTGTTACATTTAGGGTATAAACAAAATCCCTGATAACACAAATAATAATTTAACTGTAAAATAATACACATTGCCTTCTTTTCATTCAAAAATAAAACAACTAAACTCAAGCTCATCTTTGCAGGACCTCTGTTGTAAGTAACCTTTTCCAATTCAGCAGCAAGCCGCGCTCTCTCTGTAGTGTACAGTCGCGGGAGTTCCTGTCTCGAAAAGTAATGCCGACTCGGTAAACTGTATCTGACTGGGATCAAGTGTTTTTAGCATACGTTTAAAGCCACGTTGTTCAACGACGGATATGGGTGCCATGTCCACCGCTATGTGAAATGCCACGGACTCTGTGATGCTACACCACCTTGCGCTCTGTCTTTCATATTCTACACTCCGCGTTATAGAATTGTGGAGATTAGTTGAGCTTTGGTTGGCAGCAACTTTCACGGCATTCACGGCAGTAGACATCTGTCTGTTGTTCGTCTGACGACTTAAAACCAAAGTATTTCCATATAATGGAGCCAGCTGTTCTTTTTTTGCAACAAGTTCTGTAACCTCCGGGCTGGTTGCGGGCGCCGCCATGTTGAATGAGACGACAGGCAAGGGGAGGGGAAACAAAAGCAAGGAGGCGGGGACGAGCGCAGCACAGAGAAGGCACACAAGCAAAGTGGCGAAAATTAAAAATAGACATTATATCGATATGTACGATATGCCAGAATTCATATCGAGTTAAATATTTAAATATTTTAAATATCGAGATATCGCCCACCCCTACTACAAACTATGCTTCTTAACCTCACATTGGTTAGCAGAGTTTGGCTGTTCCTCACCCTCTTTTTAGCCTCTTTCACAGCTGTTACTGTTTCACTTCACGATTGGGATTTAACCTACACAAGGCATTGATGATCATTAGCACCTGTTAAGTAGAACTTTTTGATCTGACTATAACCCTACCACGCTATTGTGCTGGTTTTAAGGGAAAGGCTTGTATTACCAAACCTTTTTTTGAGCAGGTTTGTTTTTTGTTTGTAATATTAATAATATAACAATATTAATGCTAATATTTCTAAAAGCATTGTTCTTTCTAAAAGCATTGTACATCTGTCTAAATTTTTTGTACGGTACTCTAGACATCATGTTTGTTATAGGTAGCTTGTAAGTATATTTTCGACGTATTTACACAGATGACTTTATTGCTTTAAAAGCAAGAAATAACACTTGTGAACCATCCAGAAAATCAAACTACTGTGCGGTCTTGCAATTTTACAGGATGTGTCAAGAGTTAGGTGACATTAATAATGAATACACCATTAATACAGGCTCATGTATAATTAAAATACTGATGAGTCATAGACATCTTATAGGACAAAGACGCATCACTTCCTGAGAAATTCTTTGTCAAACAGGAAGTAAAAAATTGCAAACGATCAAAATTGTTTTTACCTACAATTAAATGTAACAGACAATACATTTGTCTTAAATAATGTTAAACGCATGTAAAACTCTGAAAATATCATATTGTTTACATCCTGTGTATCGTGGCCACAAAAAGCGGTTGATCTGATGTGAAAAGTACCAATTTACCATGAACCCTTTGAACCAAAGTGCTCTCAAAAGTTTGGCAGCGTTGTGATTTTGATGGCGCCTGTCATTCAGCAACATGCCAGACATTTAATGATCTCATCGGAGTGACTGAAAGACCACTGCCAAGAGGTCTGATGCTACTATCTGCAGTCTGTACTCACCCAATACTTGGCAAAACAAGCATGCGTCTCTCCTCAAAGCTGTTTGATACAACTTGCTTAGTATTCAGTGTGAATGCTTAGATTTATCGCACATCTTTTTCTCAAACCGTACACGTCCCTATACCTCTGTCTCTCAGAAACCCAAGAGCCAAAATATCCCTTCTTTTGCCACCGCAATGAGTCACTCTTTAACTTTGCATTGTTCTAGTTGGATGCCATTAGCATACATGTAAGTTTCCTGCATTGTTGCATCTGTCAGAGTGGGTCACATTTGTACGTGTACACCACTGGGTTCTCCAGACTGTAGGAAAAGTCATTGTGTTTATTCTGCAGGAAGGCCTCTGGACTGCCCAGTGTTTAGACATTGGGCAGAATGGGCCGGCAATGCTTGTTCCATTGTTCTTTATCTGGAAGCGCCCGGGCTATTTCTGTTTTTGTTGCTTAATTCGGTCGACATTGTCAAGGGACGGGAGGAAGGTATGTGCGTGTGCACCCTCCATCTGTGTTTGTTAGAGGAGAAAGATGTGGATGAACTCTCTGCGATGAAACAGAGGAAATCGCTGGCCCCCAGTTTCCCCCGTGATTGTTTGTCGTCTCCGATCCCACTGCGATAAAGATGGCTTTCTTTGCCGAAATGCTGGGAAAGCTTGGGGAAAGTTAGCTCTTGATGTGAACACTGACCACTTTCAGATACAGAATTCATTCAAGTCTACAATGACTGGTTATGACTATGGCGCTATACAAGTCCTTCAAGAAGGGTTCAAATAAGAGTTGATAACCAGATGTGGTGACATCTTCACCCCAAGTGTCAGCTTTAAGTTTATAAGACTTCTTGTTTGTAAATTGTATTGATTAAAATTGAAGATATTGTCATGCACACATCTTTTTTTTTTTGGTGGGGGGTGAAGGTTGTGTTGGTAATGGAAGATGAGCCTATACTGAACTTTATACTGACGTGTTGACTGAGGGCCCTTTGTTTTGCCAGTGGCACCATTCATGTGTCAGTGTCTTTGTTGTGCATAGGGTTTTGTACGACAGGAAGTTGGCAGAGACAGGACAGCGTGAGTCAATTGTGAGTTTATAGCATTAAATCAAGGCCTGTACTGTTTGTTGTCGTGCATAACGTAACATAATGCATATTTAATATAAAATGGGCCATGTTAGGTTTTTAAAGACTATAGTGAAAAGGCAGAACCGTTTTACTGACCAATGTCCCTCTGATGAGGACTTTCTGATCAGCTGAGAGAAATTGGCGAATTGTAGACAAACAATTTTTTAAAGATGTACAAAAGTTTTTTTTCTGGCAGAACATCAAGGGGAATAAAAAATGTCAACCGTGAGCTCAGGGAACATATAGCGGATTGTTTAGTCTTCATTCATGTGGTACTGTGCCGTGATTCTATAAATATCTACATATGAATGACCGATTTTAGCAATCACAACAGGCCATTTTCAATTAAAAGATGGATAATTGATTTTTGTTTTTTTTTGCGCCCAAAAACATTCAAAAGATTTTTTAAGTGTGGTGAATAATGGTGGATTAACGTGATTGGTTTTATACAATCAAGCCTGCTTTATTGCGTTATTCAGTTCTATGACAAAAAAGTTTTTACAATATCTATAAACTTTTTCTTTTTTTGCCACATTTTTATTTTTTAACAAAAATAACCACATTCACATTTAAATAAAACTATTTAAAAACTAATTCAAAATAATGATATTAATTAGGTGTGTAATGGATCCCAATTCTTTTGTAGCCTGTATGGATCCACTTATCTGCAGCTGATGTAAAGAATATCTATCTTTATCCATTTAGATTTTTTTTTATAGTCTTGAAGTGAAAAATTTAATTATGAGTATATTGTTTAGTGATTTAAAAAAAAATCATGCACTTGAAATGTTTTAATCATAAAGCATCATGTGACAAATCCATTTAGTGTTGAGCGCATGGGAAGCTTTAGGGCCAGTCATGTGATGAACAGTCTGCTGAAGTAGTGTTTGGGAATAAATGTATCAGGATAGTTTGGCTCTCAAATGGAACTGAATACATTTTTTTAATTTAAATAAAAACTAAAATTTAATTTCAAATGATGTGGTTTCCATAAGATTAGATGCCTCACTATTTTTAATGAGACACTTTCACTCATGTAAAAGGTGCGTGTGTTATAGCTTCTGATATTTCTTTATCCAGATGGCGAGGAAAACTTAATTGAGCGTCACATTCATGCCAGCATGGTGAATCCCGGTGACCACTGGCAGTCCATCCAGCATCCCGGCATCACAGCTCGCATCGAGTACCGCATCCGGGTCAGGTGTGACGAGAACTACTATGGAAGCAAGTGCAACAAACAATGCCGCCCAAGAGATGACTATTTCGGCCATTACAGATGTGATTCTTCTGGAAATATTGTTTGCCTTGAAGGCTGGATGGGAGAGGACTGTCGGACAGGTACATGACCCATTGGATTATTGACAAGGCTGCTGTTTGGATTCCTAGGGCTGTATAGTATATATGTAGTATATACACTGTTAAATACTGTAAATTTCAGCTTTTATTCTTAGAATTGTTTTGTGTTTTTTCTACTTTTTTTGTAAGTTTGTCATTAAATAATCTTTTTGTAACATACAAAGTTTGCCTCTCCCCACATAAATGCTCAAACCTGGGAAATGGCACCTAATCTACATGCTTACAATGTTTTTTTTTTTTTCCCCTCCCCTTTTTTTAGGGGAGTTAAGGAAGGCTTGAGGAAATTAACCGCATCGTTGATCATGGAATTAATGTTGTTCCAATAAAACGAACCCAATTTCAACAAACAAAAATAAAAATCAACATTCAGTTTTAATCCTCCAGTTTTGATTATTATCTCAGGTTTTTCGATTCTTCTTCAAAGATGTGTTTGTCGTTCTAGCACAAATCTCCCATGGGGGCGGGGATAACGGTTGTTCACACTCATTGGCTTGCACAATTTTGATTGGCAGGTCAATGAACGGGATGTCCAAGTATTTGCGTTTTATCTTAAATCGCGTTCGTTTATTGGCACCAACTTTGATCCACAAATGATTGCCCCCATCCTTGATGCAAAATATCACAATCACAGCAGATTATGAAATGTAAAGGAAGAGTTCTGTACAAAAAAAATCATTTAGGAGTCATTGTAAAACTCGGCATTTTATATGAAAATCAAAGGGTTTTTTTTTTCACCGATCATATGCGTCAATCTGTTGTTGAAGACTCACAATGGGGCTCTTTAAGGTTTGAATGGTAAAGGTAGCTCCAACATTGTTACATCACCCTTGATGAAGGATGAACCAGTCCTGATTAATGTCTTGAAGTGTCTGTAGCGAGGAACCCTATTAAATCTTGCCCTTCACCACCCTGTAAAAAGAGCTGCAGCTATCAGTGTTTTCACAGCCCTGCGATCTTTGCCCCTCCGCCTGAGGTGAGATTGCCTTGTAAACGACACCTCCGCAGTCCTGGACTCACACTTTCCATCAACTCAATCAATCTGGGTGATGCTGGGGCTTTTAACGTCTTTAACTCATCGCAGTCGACAACCTCAACACTTCTTCCCCGATGCTATGTGTGTGGGTCTGGAGAAAGCCCACTAAATCAAAGCAGTAAATCAGCAATCCTAATGAGTCAGGGTACAAGACGATGGGTGTAACGGGGGAGGATAAGGGAACGCACGTGTATGTATGCCTGAGCCATAAAGTTGTCTTCTGTCAGAGCGAGCATGATGAATTTATCTTGTCGCACTTGTAAGGAAACACAAACAAACAAAGCTGACCTCTCTCGTCTCCCCCCTCCCCTCTCTCTCTCAGCGATCTGCAAGCAAGGCTGTAATCTGATTCACGGTGGCTGCACGGTGCCTGGAGATTGCAAGTAAGTGTTTGAGCATCATTTCATGCTCGGTTGGCCAGGCTAATCTGGCTCCTTAATTTCGGCAGGACCATATGTGCTCACGCTGATCAGCTCTTTTCATTTGTTTACCTTACCATTAATTAATTAGTGCAGTCAAGCCATTGTCTGTGCAAGCTGTTTTTCTTTAATGTGCTTTTTTTTTCAAATCACTCTTGGGGCTGATTAAAAGTTGTGATTTGATTATTACATGATCACCTTGACGGTAGAAAGAGTTGTGTCAGCATTGTGATATTGTGGTAAAACATTCATAAAAACATAATGCTTTATGGTTACAATAATACATGAGCTTTTAGAGAAAAAATATTCTAATGTATTTGTAAACTTTGTGCCAAAATAAGTCACATTTTACTTCATAGTAACTCCTGATTCATCCTTACTTCTGATTTTATCGATTTTATTGTTTTTTTTTTTTTTTTTTTTGAGGTGTAATGATGTGCTCTTCTCACAATACAATAAAGTCTCATTATTACCTGCAGCCAATGACAGTACAGCATATAAGGCAGACAGAAGTTGGGGAGGAGTGGGGTACTGAAAACAATAGCAACAATGGTTTCGGTTCAAAAAGTTTTTCTCAGCCTATTTGGACCCAAGAAATAAAAATCTCAGTTGTGGACACGACCAATCTCAGCTTGTTTTCAAGTCACTTCTACCATGTTGTTATCCCAGGTCTACAAACTGAATGAATATGACACATACACTGTAAGCCACGATAGTAGAGTAAACAATTCCTGGCTTTGGCTGCTGTGACGTGGGACGACAAAAATTAACTCCAATCCTCAAACACAGAAAACCCCCACGGTTTCACTCTCACTCTATTTTAAATGCAATTTATCTAGGCGGACATTAAAAAAAACTGTGCCATATTCATGTGTGGCCGTACAGCTTTTCAGAAGTGAACAAATATATATTACAACATTAATAATATAGTTTAGCACTGCCCTGATGAACGCTGATGAACAGCATCTCATGGCAGTGAGTAAGAGTGCGAGTATGGTGCCTGTATTTGTTTTGTTTTTTTTGTCATAGTTTGATCATGTTCTCACCACAAACAAATCTCTAGAGTTTGTTCAAGATATTGTATATTTATCTCATTTATTTACCTTGATCTATTGTTGTGCAGAAACAGTTCTTTTCATGCACTGTAAATATTGATCCTAAATTGGATCAAATCATTGACAGGAATGTCAGGAAACTGATGCTTCCTGTGTCGGAGCTGTAGAGTGTGAAATCCTCCTTACCTTCCCTCATCATTCTTCCTTCGCTTCCTGTAGATTGGGTCTGCCTTTTCCTTTGCCACAGAAAAAAAACATTGCCTCTGGCATTAATAACTTTAGCATCATCCCATGCTACATCTTAGCACATCATTGTAACTCTAGAAATACCCTAATGTGTAGCCACCCTCGATGATGGATGCACTTGATTTTGTTTTTTTGCTCCTTCCTACAGGAGACTTGGATTTGCTCTCTGTTCGTTCTGCTCTGAGAGCAGAGAATGCCAAAAGTTAATGGGTTACTTCTGCATTTAACAGGTCAAGGGTGGCACTAGAGGCTAGGGCTAAATTATGCCTACAGTAAGAACAAGATGTTCTCAAGCTTCTGAATGACATGGAAGAAAGAGCTTCTGGTAAGGAAGCAGAGGCCAGAGAGGGATTTACAAGGGCCAAGAATTTGAGAAGTGTTGTAGGCTTGACTCTCAAGGAGGATGTGACGACTCGCTTCCCTACCGTCACTTGCTTGATAACACTGGGATGGAATGAGGCGGACTAGACGACTGGATTATTAATACCGCTCGGTCACAGTTAACCCGTGTGTTCATGTTGCAAGCAGCAAAACGCTGAGGATCTGGACAAAACTTAAATCTTTCAATCATTTGTAGAAACATTCAGACTTGAGGTTTTTGGTGAATCTGATGTGGGTTTATTCAAATTACAAATTCCCTGCAACCCCCATCTGTCTTGTGTGTGACCAAAATGTTTCTCATATGTGTGAAAATGTTTCTCAAAAGTGAGTCATATGCAGAGAAGAGGTTATGACGCCAATGACCAAATCGTGGAAGCGAATGCAGTTATCGATGACTGTGCTGGTCAGATTTTGTGACATTTTTCTTCCATGGGGAGCCATTGCTGACAGGACTTTTCTTTGTTAAGTAATGCCCTTTTATCGTCACCTGTCACACCTGGACACCTTTTAATTGAATAATTATACTCATCTATGTTTGAACGCATGTTAAACATAATCATAAGTCCTTTTCTAGGAT
Source organism: Danionella cerebrum (assembly GCA_007224835.1). Taxonomy (NCBI): domain Eukaryota; kingdom Metazoa; phylum Chordata; class Actinopteri; order Cypriniformes; family Danionidae; genus Danionella; species Danionella cerebrum. The sequence goes on along the minus strand of SRMA01025412.1, from coordinate 552,418 downwards.
TTATTTGAATTAGTTTGTTAGGAAAACAACTCACATTTGTGTGACTATTTTATACTATAGTATAGAAAATGTTGATTCTGGAAGGTTTTTTGACAAAAGTAGTGGGGCACGCTAATATATGCTGTATGCAACATCACCATTCAAACTGAGGTCTGATTACAAAGAATTGGATGCATATTTGATTTAGTTTGAAAGCAGCTTATGTTGGATGTCAAAATATCATTATTGACCTGTTCAGAAAATGTCCAATACAGGTCACATGGTCAAGAAATTAGATTTAGCCTGCAGTCTGAAAGTAGCCTTAATCACATTTGATCAGACCAGCTATGTATCTCTTTCAATTTGAAGACAAGTTGCTCATTTTAGTTTCAGGTGCTTTTCATGGCTGTAGCGACACGTACCGACACATACAGTGATGGCAAAGCAACTTTGTTTTTGGAGCATGTGAGTGAGCGAGCTTATGTTTGGCTGAGCTGAACGCCTCCGTGCTCAGGCAGGGTTCAGAATCCCCCCCCCCCCACACACACACACACACACTCTGCTGCCTACATACTCTTTCATACATTACTAGGAAGCTAGTTACTGGGCAGCGTGATGCTGTGTTTGTGTGTAAATGATCCTCTGACTGCCCCCTGGGCACAGATCTAGGGGGCTATTTCAGAGACCCTGTTGGAGATGTTATTAGTGGATCTGGACCTCTGTGCTGAGAATGTGCCAGGGGTGATTGCAGTGGCTACATCCACTTCACCCACCTTTTCCAAGAGCTTATGGTCCTTATTTATTTAGTTTTTATGTATAGTTTAATATTTATTGTCGTAAATATGTATATTGGGTTTAACTGTGGAAAGGAAACAACATTTTTTAAAGTTTTTCGTACAGCTTAGGCGCCCTAGTTTCACACCTCTTGTTTGTTTCATTTGGACTGGATCAAGAGAAAAAACGAATACATTATTGCAGTTGTCTGCAGATTTAGCTCTGGTCCTCACTAATTGACAATACAGCCATGTGACATCATATGGCCCACTCATTGGTCACGTACGTCACCGTACATGTTTCCTCGACTGTTTTTCAGTTGGTTAGAGTGAATGTGCTCACGGAAGTAAACAAATCCTTGAGATTGGGATAATGCTCTCAAAATGGACAGACTTTGTTACTTGATTTTAACAAAGCATCTTTTTTGGTAATCGCACATGATGCACATTGCAAATGATGCTTGGATTACCAACTACTCCAAGGTTGAGTGCAAGCTGCCATGATAAATGCTTTGTAAATAGACACACTCCAACCCATGATGCCGGTGGCTGTATTCGTTCAAAAAGCATGTTTTTGTCTTTGTTTTTTTTTAGTTTGGGTCAGAGTTTGGTCTTGTTCTCAAGCTCTAGTGTTTATATGTATTTGTACTGCGATCACCTCCTCAAGCTACTTTTTTTAATCCATCTTTTGGTCCGTTTTTTTTTTTTTTTTTTTTTTTTTTAAGTTTGGTTGTTGCTTTCTCTCCTGCTACAAATGAGAAAAACTAAAAGGGGAACTCAACTTTAAATAAATCAAACTAAATGAGTCTGGTGTGAAAGCACCCTGAGAATGCCAGGGTCTAGTTTAGTTTGTAATAGATTGTGTAAAGTCATCCAGCCACCAGAGGGTAGTAATAAAGTTTTTAAACTAAGGAGTACATTTAAAGGAAGATGCAATATTCCTCTTGTTTCTTTTAAAAATGTCCCATACTGCTGTTTCCTGTGCTTTTTTTTACATGGACCCTAGACGACATATCCCAATTGCGCTATGATACTTATTGCGACTTTTTTTTGTAATGCGATATATTGTACCACCACTAGTTTTCAGTTTGCTTAGCGAATTGTATTATAATGTTGCATCTTGATGCAATATACATCTTGTTATTATGACACTATACAATGTGCATTACCATTCAAATGGTAACATGAGCTTTCTTCAAAAAGGCTTTGAAACTATTTAAATGAATAAATGGTCATTGGAGAATATGTTTAAGGTCATGATGTAGGGCTGGGTGATAAATACTCAAATGTATAGGTTACATGGGTTTGTTCGAAGGGAAATTGGTTTTATCTCAAAGCATATGCCCCCCCCCCCCTCCACTTGTTTGGTATAGTTAAATATTATGAATGGGCCAAAGACAATCGCACCAGGTGATGCCTAGACAGTTGCTTTACAGAAAGTTAAAAAAGTGATGAAAAACTGAATTCTTCTATGCCTTTTGGACCATAAATATAAAACTCTTTTCAAATATAAAAATTCATCCCACTCTTTCACTTGCGACTGCCGGCCATTACTCACTACATAGTTCCTGAATTACAATACCCACCATCCCAAAACAGCAGTTTACATACAAACTTTCAGCCAAACCCCAATCGCGCAACATCGTAGCCAAGAAGCATTACGCCGGAACAGACACACAAATAACTGAAAAGCGATCACAACAGTGTGTCATGGCAATACAAAAAACATCCCAATACGCATAATGGGGTTACTGAGATATATTGTCTAGAATGTAACACATAAGCATTTAAATAACAATTAAACTTTTTTTTATTGACAAACAAGAGGAATATTGTGATTAAATCACACTCCCTCACCACTATTACATACTCTGAGTGCACAAATCTTCGCACTGCCCCCTAGTGGGTGGATGACATTAAACACTCCTATACAAATTAAACTGGAACTTTGAATAAATGTAATAAATAAATGAATCGATGTAGTTTTTAAAGAACATAAATGTATAACAAAGGGTTTTACTTAATGTCATGATCGTATCGTAAACAAAGTATCCATTGACCCAACCCTAGCTCCTATTGTAGAGCCTCGTTTCCTCCCGCAGAGGAAACATGTTTGCTGATCACGTGCAGCCATGGTACGCTGTGGTTTGGCCCAATTGATTTAAGAGAAATTTTAAGAAAATTGAAATAAGCGATAGAGCAGACACGTGGATATTTGCCTAGTATAAAGTTCTAAAAAACAATGACGGGACATTTTAAAAAGGGTGAAACTTGTTTTTTCTTATACACAAAATGGAAAGATATGTTTAACTTTTCGTTATGAAACCTTTTGTGGAAAGAACTTCCTAAACAAATAAGACCTTTTGTTTATACAACCAGCAGGGTGGAGCCAAGAATTTCACCAGTCAACTATAGATGCTGCATTGTTACGTCAGACCAAAGATTTCAGTAACTTTATTAATATCGTAATAGTATCAGTATGATTCCATCAAACCATGCAAGCATTGACTTTTTTTTTATTTTCCTGGCAAGTTTCTCCAAATACCCTGAATCTATTACTGTCTCCCTGAGCACTGAGGTGGTGATATCCAGACAGCGTCTCTCTCTCTCTCTGCTCGGCAGCTGGAGTAAGGCCATACCTCTTCTGCAGGAGAGCTGTCTTAAAATAACCCGCTCAGAAATGACAAGACAGCTGGGTGATGGGTGTTGCGGGGGGATGGAGAAAGAGCGTTATTCCACCACTGGCCTTGGAATAGCTAAGTGCTGCTGTAAACCAATCATTAGTTAACCCTTCAGTAGCGCAACCCTCTACATCAGTGGTGTGGGGGGTGCCCATCTAAGCATGTACGGGAAAGTGTTCTTAACCTTTGTCGCCTGGAATGTCGCCTTGTCCTCAGATTGGGTGTCAGCCCAGCAATGTGCAGCTGTATGTTTATTCCTGTCTGTCATTAAGATGTCTCTTTAAGCGCTAATACGCTCTTGTGGCTTCCAGGTGTAACTACGGCTGGCAGGGGCAGTTCTGCGACGAGTGTCTTCCACACCCAGGCTGTTTGCACGGTACCTGCGTTGTACCCTGGCAGTGCACTTGCGAGAAGAACTGGGGTGGGTTCCTGTGTGATAAAGGTAAGAATCCTGAGAGCTCCTCGCTTTTTGAGACTGAATCTTTGACCTAGTTAGTTTTGAAGAATATAGGTCATTCTGGAATTGACCCATAAAATGGTCTGCAAACGAATACATTAATCCCATCTAGTCATGGAGGTGCAAGAATGGCAAGGAGTTTTGATGCCAGGACAGCTTGCGCACGAACACACTCTGGATATTGCAGTTGTGATTGGAGTGGAGCTGCGATATCTGATCTGTTTATCGGTGTGAGTTCTGGAAGGTGGTTAGGAATGAGAAGCAGCTGAGAGGTGCCTAGAATTCGCTTTATTTATTTACCAGTTTTATGAGCACGGCTTTACCTTACACGGCCTGCTGGGATCTACTCTCTGTTTTGCCAACTGTGCTCATCTAATCAGTGGTTAAAAAAAAAAGAAACACAACAAAACAAATTCCCCCATGGCCTAAAGAAACAAAGTCTTGAGTTTTGTTTTGTGTCCATTCAGATCTGAACTATTGCGGCACTCATCATCCTTGCGTGAATGGGGGCATTTGCAAGAACTCCGAACCGGATGAATACAACTGCGCCTGTCCTGAAGGCTATTCCGGCAAGAACTGCGAGATAGGTAAAAGTGAAGTGATGGATGTCAAATAACTAAAAATGATTGATAAATGTGTGCATGGATGGAAACTGGTACATGTTTAAGTCATGGATGGGTTGATGGAAGAGGAGTGTGGTTCTTAAACGCTTTAAACAGCATAAAAAAAAGAGTTTGTGCCAAATCTGAAGAGTATTCAGATTTCACATTTTAAAATTTTCCCAAAAATACAATACCTGCTGTGTAATACAGTTTTGTCCGTTTCTTTCTATGAAACTATGATAAACGGCTGTCAAGTTTTGTCACGAAACACCATAACTCCATTAAACCAAGCACAGCATAAAGAAGATGAGGTTTTGAGGAGGTGGGAAAATTGTGGGTGTTATCCACAGCAAAGTTTTGAATTGTTTTTAATCATCACCCGGAGGAGAAAGGAGAGACTGCAAGCAGTGGATAATGCCGGGCTTTGAAGCTTTAAGTCCAATATCTGCTGTGGGTTAAACCGATCTATTGTGGAACCTGTCACTTGATTCAAAATTGATGTTTGTTATTGTATTGTATTGGTGTCATAAAAAAAAAAGTTATGTTGATGCCTTAGATTTATGCAATTTTTTTCAGAAAAAACACGCCTTGGAGTGATTGCATTTTGGGAACAAAAATTCCATCTTTTAAAATAAATCTTTCAATATTAAATCTGTATTTCAAATTTTTACATTTGTGTGGCTTTTGAGGTCCATGAAAGTTTGGAGCAGAACATTTTTATTTTACTCAAATTAGTCAAAATCAGGCGATCAATAGGTGAGGTTGGCAGCTCAATAGAACTTCCAGGAATTAACTGGGTCCCAACAAACACCAAGTCCTTTATTTACAATATAATTCATACTATCTAAGGTTTTACCTTAATTAAATGATTAATATAGATCCACATAATCCAGAAAGTCCTTTGACGAGTTGGAATTTAAAGCATTGTCCTGTTTATGGAACTTTTGGCTATGTTCTTCAGGATTGCGATGTGAAAAATGTCATCCTTTCTTTCATCACATCAGGATTAGGTGCACTGAGCGTCTACTGATAATTCATAGAGTTGTGTTTTGGAGCAAATTTCACTAGCTATGTTTCCGTTCACTTATTTTTATGCGCATTTTGGAATATCGCAAATAAAAACTAGATGTGCATAACGTGCATAAAATCTGGGTAAAAATATTAAGGACACATATTAGTAGGGTAAACTTTTTATCAAATAAGAAAGAATTATGCATAAACTACAAAGAAAATGCATTTACAGATTAAATCCTAATAAAAAGGCAGGTAATGGGTTAACCAATGGGCCAATGTTGTTTTGGTCAATCTAAAAGTCTGTCATGAAAGTGGTTCAGGATGATCACCTCCCAGAACTGTCTTGACCGGCTGCCGTCGCACAAAGCAGTCTATCGCCTCTAAAAGCAAGACGACATGGCTGCGCATATTGCGTTTTGTCTACGTATTCGAAGACGTGTTATTAAATAAAAAAAAAAAACTTCCATTTTTCTTTTTGATATTTGATACCAGTTTCACATTGATTTGTTTGACGGAAACGGTGCTTTATTCGCAAATATTTTATGCGTTATTCCAGTTTTGCACATAAATTTCATTTGCTAAATTAAATTTACTCTAGAGCTGGCTTAAGAAGTTGGACTTCGCTAGAGTAAAGTGTTTAAGGAAGGAGGGTTGCATAAAGAAGTTTTATTTGAAAGTAGTGAGTTGCAGAAGGAAAGTAGCATTGACAGAACGTTGAAAGAAAAATGTCAAAGTAAACAAAATAAGACTCAAAAGTTTGATGATTGGTGAAAGAAATTCTTGTTCTCATCGACCGCACTGTTGTGTCTTCACAGCTGAACACGCATGTGTATCAAACCCCTGTGCTAATGGAGGCACTTGTCATGAAGTGGAGACAGGGTTCCAGTGCCAGTGTCCACCCGGCTGGGAGGGTCCCACCTGTGCTAAAGGTCTGTAAACCTGCTCATTCTGGGGGCCTAGTTCTCATCATCCAACATGTGTCCAGATGTTAAAGCTAGCGTGTTGTGAGGCTGTTAGTCATGCTGGGATATGTCGGTACATGTCAGGGGAAGCCAGTCTCTGAATCTTGGCAGCGCAGCGGGGATCCTTTACACGGGACGAGGAGCTTGTGCTCTGACGGGTGTAGGATTAGAGCCTGGTGATACCCATCACTGAGACAGCAGGGATTTGCATAATCTCTCCTCACTTTGAACCAGCATTTGGCTTCACAAATTGAGAACGCAGTGTGGCGTGGTCTGTCTTCCTTCTCAAGTGTCCTGTTTGACGAAGCATCCTACTTCAGAGCAGCCGAGCTCAAATTTGATTGTGTTTCTCACCTCCAGTGCTTTAACGGTTGGTATTTCTCATGCTCCTCGCTCGCTCCGCATCATATCTTGTCGTTCTTCACAACACTTACAGAGCTGTGTTTCTATCGTCATAGCAACTGAATGGTCCCCTGGTGGAATTTAGACATCCCCCTAGCATTTCGACCATAAAGGGTTACCCCCAGCTTGTCCCTCTTCACTAGGCTGTCTGACCCTTTTACACACCCCTCTCTGCCCCATTCACCGCAGTATATGTCTAAGACTGAAGGAAGAAGAAAGGAGGGAGGAACTTCTCTTGTTTTTGTTTCCTCCTATTTTCTAGTGAATTACAAAAGGCTGCAGTGAGTGCTTTTGTGCTCGCATTAAATCTGTAACAATTTGCGCTCTAATAGCAGCTAATCTGCCGACTTGGATTATATCAAACATTGGCCACATAAAGAAATTGTGACACTAATGAAATCACAGAATCCTGTTTTAATGCCACAGCATTTTGTATTTATTAATTTCATGGATTGGAACCCAAAGATACATTTCTTATTTGGTTCTATAATGCCACTTTTTCACCAACGTCTTTTGTAATGGCACTTCTAGACTTGGCAGGCTTTTTCATCAAGTTCCGTAAACTTTAGAATCTCTTTTTTTTGCTACCAATTTTCTAAAAGTAAGGTCAAGGTAATGCTTTTCTCTGATTGGAAAGACAAGCATGACCCAACATCCTGTTTATTTGCTGACTGGTCAGTTGTTGAGCTCACTGATTGGCCATAAGAGTAAGAAGCTAACAGATTCTTAGCTTGTGTACTTTCTTGCCTTGTTGTTGTTAAATAAAAATGTGCTTGAACGGGAGAGCTCTGTTGCAGACTTTTTGACCTAAGTGTTATACACCAGAAGTGTTATAAAATGTATACAGTATAAAAAATTCTACTCTTTCGACAGTCTCCATTTTTACTCACTTTTATGGTAGGACTCCCGCATTCGTTAAGATGTCAACAAGCACAACAAATATGATGTAGTGGAGACACGCGTCTTGAGTGACTCGTCTTTACCCACTCAGAGCCATTACTGGAGGCCAGTTCAAACAAAGGGGATCCATGCCAAGCCGAGTCATGCCATATTACTAAATTATGGTGGAAAAGGAGCATAAATATGGATCAACAGGAGAAGTCAATTAAATTTACATAACTGTACAGTTTAAAAAGTTTGTTGTACGGAGTTCATTTGGAGCCATTTCTCATACCAAAATCTTGCAAATTGTGGGATTTGGAGGCTTTAGTCACCAACTGAAGTAAAGTCGATCCATTAGGAATGCCTTCAATATTCCTTAAACCAGTGTTCATTTGTTTTAGTGATAGCCTAATGTTTAGTGGTGCATATTTACAAAGAAAAAAAATTTTTTAACTATATTTCTCCAGAAAGCGTGAATTGCATCTTTAGTCTAAACAAATATATATATATATATATATAATTTTTTTTTATCTTAAACTTTTATCTCACTAGAGGGTCTTGTTGCCATCAAACATCGTTTTGCACCATTTTGATGACCACAAAAGCCCTTAGTTTCTTCTGAATTTGTATTTATGTTGGTGGGAGGTAAATAGCCCACACTCCCATGCTGGGTATAAAATTGGCTAGTTTAAATGGTAATATGGATGAAACCTTAAACACCTCTATTTTCAATGTGTTCTACACCTCTGCTGAGATTAAATGACTGTTTTGCTGTTGCAGACCTGGATGAATGTGCCTCCAGCCCGTGTGCACAGGGCGGAACATGTATCGACCTGGAAAATGCTTTCGAGTGCATCTGCCCTCCTCAGTGGGTTGGAAAGACCTGTCAAATCGGTAATATTGAAATGCCTTGTGTTGCAAGAATGCCTGTCGTTTGCCAGCGGTTATTTGATCCATACGTGTAAATCTTGGATTATTTTCCTTTAGTGTTGTTGAGCCAATTTTGTTTTGGTTTTTATCCGCTTGAAGATCCCTCCTTTCATAAGCGTAGCCTGGAATGTGTTTTGGTTGAGTCTTTTGGACCACTGATAAAAGTTCTAAACCAGTGGTTTTCAGTTTTTTAAAGGTCCAAAGACTATATCGAGACGAGGACAAGGTCCAGAATGAGATATGGATTCAAAAATTGGCTTTAAGTCATTTAAACAATCACTGTTGGACTGTTTTCGAGCACACACCATCAACATTCAGGTTTTTAAATAGCCAAAAAGAGAACCTTTAGGTAATAAAGAATTACTGTCTGTAAGAGGCTTTTTGTTTTTATCCAGTACCAAAGCTACTCTTTGCTACCATTAATTTTTTTAATTTCTGGATTATTGTGGTCCTCACAGCTCTGTTTTCAGGACATTGCGGCTCAAAAACTGTGTTTTGTCTTATAGAGCCTCATATTAGTGCTTTACATAGTCGACAGTCGTTGAACAAATATAACATAGGACGTTTATATCGCAAATACATTAAAAAACACACCACCTCAGTTTAACCATTATTACTGCAGCTGCTGATGACATCAGACGCCAAACACTCACTGAGAGGAAATGTTACCATGGCTTCCAGATTGCTATGTTTAGTTCTTTGTAAGCATTTTATCCTCGTAGGATTACTATAGCCTACAATATTCCTATAGTGCCTCAATTCATGACATTGCGGAGTTAGCTCAGCTCGGTCTGGGCTGACCCAGAGTCAGTATGGAAGAACTTTTGTGCTAAATAGTGAATGAAACCTTTGTAAAAACATGCAGAAAAAAAAAACTGAATAATTTTGTGCCAAATGGTCATTGAAAGCTTTGTGAAAGTATGTTAGAAATTAAATACTCAATATTGTACTTAACTTTCACTGATTTCAGTTTCCAATGGGCTGCCAGTGTTTCCTTTTGCATTTTTAAAAATTTCGCTTACAATTTGAACATTTGTGTTTGTGGCACAAATCTTTTGTGATGGCAAGCTTAACAGCGATTCACTCTGATTGGCTAGTGAGATTGTGATTGGCAGCTCATTGAATCGGATCTCAACACTATTGATGATACACATGCTTTAAATAACATTGACTGGTTATTAGTCTGAGAAAAGTGTAAAAGTATTCGAACCCCATGCTCTAGAAGGGGTCACATATTTACTCTTGATTATAATGTCCTTTATCAATAAAACATCATTGAGAAATAGGGATTTTGCTTATTTTAATTGTAGTAACAACTTAGATTTTAGATGATACCACTGATGGCTCCCTAGAAACCAAGTAGTTTCCCCTAGCAACCACATTTTCTGATCTCAACCTGAGCTTTGGTAAAAAAAATAGACTTGGGGTTGTTATTAAGATGTATAGTGACAAATGAGCATTATATTATGCCACGGACCCCTCCATAGCAACCTGAATGTTTACCCTAGCAACTATTCGGCATACCATTATCTCAGCAAAGGAAGTTCATAGAGACATTGGGTTGGCTTATACCATGTATTTTATTTTTTTCAAAAGTTTTGTTCATACTTTTGGCTCTAAATTAATTCCTCAAATGTGGACTTTGTTTATTCATATTTATATGTTATTCAAGAAACTTCATTGATTTATTTGTTGAGCATCATGGGAATGGTGTGCTGCATGTAATTTACGATTGATTTTGATTAGTCTGCATGAGGAAGTAGAAACTGAAGCTTCCTAATTAACTGTAGGTGATAAAGTTGGGTCTTGGATCTACCACTAGATTGGATGACCCATCTCCAGCATCTCAAACACCTTCAGCATTTTCCATAATCCTTCTGGTCACAGAAGTGTGTGGCCCCTGTCAGAGGAAGTGATGAATGTCAAAGGAAGTAGATTGTGACCTGTAAACAAGCGTGGGGTAGGAACTGGAGTCGGGCTGCTCACCTTTCTCTTCAAACCTTAGCCTCCAGGTTGGATTACCCTCAGAAGAGCCAGGCCAGGCATAGTGAGAGTCATGTTTCCTGGAGAACAGGTGCACAGGGGAGCGTAGCGCACCTCGCCAGGGCCCCCTGATGAATTTTTAAGCACCTAATAAGCGGCAGGTTTTTTTGTCATGGCAAAGTCAAAATAGTCACAGCCCCCTGAATGGATGGTCACCTGCTGCAAAAAGGGGAACTAAGTGGGGGCTTACAAAGTAATTATGTTGGCTTGTGAAAGCCAACATATTGTAATTTGTCTTTCGATTCTGACATAAATTTCTTAAAGCATCACCTCCCAGATCTATCGTGCTACAACCACTAAATATCCAAATTAATCTGACTTGGGTCGCAATATCTTTTCAGACTGGTTCCATTCACTTAACATGGGATCAAATTTTGTAAAACTAACTCAAACGGATGTTTATTAGTCTGTGCAAAAACATGCCAACCACTGTGCAAAGGTATTTGACCCCCATGCTAGACTTATAAAGGCCATTAAGAATCAATAGGAAATGGTAAACAGAAAAATGGGGGTTTGTTTATGCTAATTGAAATTTTACCGATGGCTCCCTAGCAACCAAATTCTTTACCCTAGCAACCTAATTCTGATCTCAGTCACAGCTTTGTTAAATGATAGATATGGGGGCTGTATAACTTATAGTGACAGAGCATATTTTATTATGTTCTCTTCATAGCAACCTGATTGTTTACCATAGCAACCATGACTGGGAAAGTCATAGAGACATGTGGTTTGGTTTATTTAACTCATATTGGCATGGGGAACTTGGCATGATATTGCTGACTCCTCCATAGTAACCTAAAATTCTACCTTGGCAACCACTCCATAAATACCTTTAAATGGCACAACTTCAAAGTTTAGCCATCAAGTTTTGTCTTGAGTGGGTGTTCTAGTAGTTCAACTTCTTAGGAAAGGGATGTTGAGGAGTAAAAACACGAAATAGTGTTCCTGTTTCAAAGTAAAGGCTTTCTACTCAACAAATGTATCAATGGTTTTATTCTAAAAAGAAGTATAAAAAGCTACTTTTAGCACGAAACAATCCCAAAGATTTTACTCGTTTATTCACTTCGACCAGGAAGCAGGCTGTTTAAATATGAAGCCAGCAGACTTCTCAATGGGCTTAATGGTGATGGGTTTACACAACAAGAGCTCGGATTTCTCCACTCTTCTCCTGCAACTCCATTCAATCTAACAATCAATCAATCGCTCCAATCTACCATTTAGCATCCAAATCTCCAATCTATTTCTTTCCCTCACTTTCACAGATGCAAATGAGTGTATGGGGAAGCCTTGTGTAAATGCTCACTCTTGCAAAAACATGATTGGTGGATATCACTGTGACTGCTTTCAAGGATGGGCCGGACAAAACTGTGACATCAGTCAGTATCTTCTCATGCTCATCTCCTTTCTCTCTCCTACTCCAATTTTTAGCACAACCTCTGCAGCTAGCAGGCTTTTTCAGTTTTTCCACACTTCTGTTTTTGACATAATGTTGCATGCTGGTTTAGTGGCTCACGTTTGGTTGACTGAACTAACATTTCCTTAAACGGACTCACCAGCTTTCTCTAATTTGGGGTTTTGCACATATAACAAATGTTTTAACCCCTCACCTGAGAAAATGCACATTTTTCTATATGTACCAATTAATGTCTTATAGATAAAACATTAGAAAAGAAAAAAGATTAACTAAAAATATTAAAAATTACTGGTCAAACTGATTATTGGGTTGATGTTAGTCAATTATTGATAGCTTTTGCTTTTTTAGATGTTTGCTAAAGTTTCTCAATCATGTCTCTGGCGAAACAAAAGCCCATTCTTCCTGAGTAGATCACTCAAGCTCCTTAAGACTTGTTGGCGTTCAGGCACAAGGGAAGGGATCATGCTGAAAAATAGTGTGGTCGCAAACCAAATTATATTGCAAAGTTCAACCCTGACAAAATTCCAGAACCATCTCACTGAAACCCCCACAGCATTAAACTCCCACCACTATGTTTCACTGTGGGAAATCAGGTATTTGGAGTTGAATGCCTCTCCCTTCATTCTTTAAATATAGGCAACATCTCTATGCCCAAAAATTTCTAGATTTGTCTCATCTGACTACACACTTTCCCCAAGATGTCCTAAACTAAATTCATTCTGGTTTGGAAGTGGATTCTTTCTTAGTCGGGAACCTTGCAGTGCATTCCTATGCAGGGCTCTAGTGATTGTCTTTATTAAGATCTCATTTTAAAACTTTGTGTCTCTGCAGTTTTTAGAAACCTCTTTCACGATTTTCTTTTTAAACTTTTTAAAGTCAATTAAGTTAAAAGTTTAACTCGCTGAACAACAGTAGTTTGTTCTAAAGCCCAAAAAGTAACAATTTCCTAATTCAATTGCCTAGTTTTATTTGTTTTTCTTTAAAACCCTTGTTATTAAAGCAGTGATGAATCGGACTTTTCCTAGAAGACAAAAAAGACAATTCCTTTGCTCTGCTAAACATGGCTTGAAAAGTATTTGAGAAAAAATGTGCAATTTCACAAAAGAACTTAACATTTTCTCTTCAGCTGTAACTCCACGTGAATTTCAAATATAGAGTCATTGATTGATTGACTTTATTTACTGCAGATCTCAATGGCTGCCATGGACAGTGCCAGAATGGAGCTACTTGTAAGGTAATCTCTTCAGAATATTCAGTTATTCATTTTCAGTTATTTGTAGTTATTTCCTATTAGGGATGGTTTAGTTAAAACACGTTTCCCCCCACAATGTAAAAAACAAAGTTATTATTATTTATTTATTTTTTTGTTATTATCTGGACTTCAAACCACATTAACCACCATCACATACCATCAAGAAACTTCTCAGGTAGCTCTGAGTGTTTTGAAAAAAAAAAAGTGTTTTGTGTACCTTCTTTTTGTTGGAATTATCACCAATTTGTGTTCATTTTAAAGAAACTTTGGCAAATTTGTGTTGTCGGGGAAAATGTTTAGGTTTGCCAAACTTGATTCTTTAGGCTTATTTGATTAATAATGCATTTTAATTGAGGTTTGTTTAAATCTGATCCTCTGGACACCTTTTATGCCCTTTCCATTGGATACCAAAGTGGCTCCTCTACACTGGATGTCTCTTCCCCTTTTTGACATTAGGCTCCACCCACATACCAATTTAATCCAACATTTAGACATCTGCTGGGTGAAAGGGTTGTGCTTAATAAGTCATCCCTTACTAACCAATTATTTACAGAGGATCCCGTGGGAAAGCTGCTGTAACTTGGTGGTGGTGGTTAGGTCAGCAGGAGCTCAGGATCATTTAAAAGACCAGATTCAAACTGAAAATTTGAGTAGGGCTGTTACTCAAAGAAATCAAATAAATGTTATTTTATAATGCCGTTACTTTAGAGTTTAGTTTCTCTAACTTGTCATAAAAACCCCTAAAGAATGGCATCAACACCTGAGAAATGGCCATCTTATGGGCATCTGTTGGTTTTATTCGTTCACATTTGTGATGTGTCTGCTTGCAGGAACTGGTTCATGGTGGTTACCACTGTCAGTGTTCTCCAGGCTTTGTTGGCTTGCACTGTGAAGTCTCGAGGAACAAATGTGCAAGTTCTCCATGTCAAAATGGTGGATGGTGTCACATAATCCTGGACAGCTTTGTTTGTGAATGTCCACCAAACTATGCTGGGATGCTTTGTGAGGTGAGAGGTTAACCTTTCTAATAATGCTTGACACAATAAAGACTAGATACAATAGCAGAATAGACATTCAAACGTTTATTCCAATAACAAATCTAGATCAGGCATTTCCTTCATGATAAACAATTTAAAGATTTACACACAAGTGTACTTTAAACAAAGTTCAGAACAATCATGGAAATAATAACGTTTCAATTTTGATGAATTGATTTGTGTGTTTATAGATGGATAGATAGATATTGATTTATTTATTTCACATTCAAATGTATATTTCAGTATTTTTTGCTTATTAGTTTAGTACATTTGAATATTGATTAATTAAATATTGCTTCTGCTAAAATGGCTTCTATTTGTATTTAGATGGCTAAAGTTTATGTAAAAACTTGTAAAAGTGCCATTTATAGGTATTTTATTAGAAAAATGGAACAGTTGTCAAAGTAGACTTTTTAGTTTAGCTATGGGGGAGTGATATACAAAGTGTCTCATGCCAGTATGAGTAATTTAAACGTACCCCCATGTCTCTATGATTTTCCTTAGCTGAGATATAGTTCATGAAATTGGGTTGCTAGGGTAATAAATTCGGTTGCTAGGGAACCTTCAGTGATGTCGTGATGTCATTTTTTTGTTACTATATTACATTTGTTACAATGATTAAAAAAAATAATTTCTCAATTATGTTTCTTTTTGAAGATATTTTAATTGCAGTTTCCCCATTTATTTTTATTTTATTTGAGGGCCATTATGCCAATGGGAAATTGTGAACGCCTTCTAGAGACTTTGCACAGTGGTTAGTAGGTTCTTGCTCAGGCTGGTAACCTCCACAAGTTTGGTCTGTTTGAAGTCACAGTTTAACAAAGTTTGGCCCCATGTTAAGTCAATGGAACATTTCCCAGAATTCCCCAAATCTTGATGAATAGTTGATAAACACTTGTTCCTTAATTATTTGTTTTCATCTGCTGTGAACTCCCAGAAACTTACAATCTTTGACAGAATTCTACAGATTAAAATCACCCCCAAAGATCTGCAGTTGGGTCTAAATTCTGTGTGGGCCTTTTTTTAGCCATGGGTCTTATAGTATTTACACACCTTTATTATAGTTTCATCAAGTTTACTTAGGTTTTGGTTTGTGGTATGGTTTTGGGTTTTGGTTGGCTTTCAGACTGACATTTTTATATTTATAACAAATAAAAAGAATTCCTTCTACATTATCTATCTATTGTTTTTAGATGTATTTAATGAAATCTTTATGGATATCGTAAGATGTAAATAAGTTTTTTTTTAAGGGTTGATGACTTTCTTCTGGAATATATGGTGTGAACTTTTTGAAATCATTCTATTTTCAACTTACAATCCTGATCTTTGTGGCTAAACTGGGCTGCCCCGGCTACTGTGTGTATATATGTTTAAAGCCTGCTATTTGACCACAGGTGTGTCTGGGTAACTAGATCAGGGTTTGAACGGAGGAATGGAGTGTTTTTTTTTTCTCAATGTAGCCTTTATTGTTGTTGGCTTTGAGGAGCTCTGGGCAGGAGCCAGTTTGACCAGCTAAAGATGGTCTTCCATAGAGATACTGGAAGCTGGTCATGAGCCAGTCTTATTTTACCCTGCTGACCAAAAATAAGTTGTAGTGAATGAGGCAACTCATTTCTTGGCTCCCTGCCCACAATCGGCCTGGGAAAGAGAAGACCTTGATTTTTACGTTATATTCATGCCTGGCGTGCCATGCTCTCACATTAGATCGTACTGATGACAGTCGCCGGTAACGCAACACTATTCTAGGGAAGCTTTTGATCTTATTTAGCAGCAATGGAAAATAACGTCTGATTGAAAAATTTGTACTTTTGAAGAGTTTGTTCCAAAGCACTATAAATCCTTGAATGTTAAATTTAGAAAAAAAGATATTTTCTTCACCAAGAAATGGCTTGCGTGAAAAACTTTAATACATCATAATAAGAGATCACCTGCTTTTCTTTTAATGTGTTCTTATTGTGGCTCATCACTGGCTCATTGAAATTATTCATTTTATAGTGACCACCTTTACATGAGTTGTGGGATTGAAAAGTGCATTTGATTTATTGCTTTTTGTAGTAATTGGCAAGATTTATGGTTTATCGCAAAAAAAAGGCAGGACAGAGCAGGAATACTTTACTTCAAGTTTTGTCAGAAAAAAATATAGGACTTAAATAATTATGCAAACCATGTGTTTGCAAAGCTTTGTTTCTCCCACCAAATACAAATAGATGATTGCTGCTTACAATATATATATATCTCTATTGTTCGAATTTCAGTTTAATTTTACAGACACCAAATTGGTGCAATCTAGATATGGAAAAAAGTGATAACCCTTAGAAGTACAAGACCTGTGATACGGCTTGTATTTTTCAAAGTTCAGGCTTTTTTGGGGGATGATTTAAGAATTTAATTTTGTCTTAACAGTTTTGGTGTTTGTACATTAAAACAAAATTTCTTTGTTTAAAATTCTTTTGATTTTTGCAGTGGAAATACTGTGTAATGTAATGGGTTTTATAGATAGATGGATAGATAGATAGGTAGGTAGGTAGGTAGGTAGATGGGTAGATAGGTAGATAGATAGCATTAGCATTGTCAGTCAGTAGCATTGTCATAATAGCCACACCCACCTAATGAATATTAACAGTGTGAAAAAAGAGATACAAACCAAACAACTGAATGGTCAACGCTAATGTTTTTTTTTTTGACAAATTCAACAGTGGTAAACTGTTTTTTTATTTATTTATTATTATTTTTTTATTTATTTATTTTTTATCATTAATTTTACAGACTTTTATTTGCAAACACAGCTTTTTTTTATTTATTCCATATGGTTTTGAGCATTTAATGCATCCTCAAAATTTGGCCATTAGACCATAGACAAGGTCAAATATTCACGTCTCCATGTCTAAACAAACAGTTCAGAGACTACACCTGAGTTCTTTTTTTATCCATCTCAGACAGATAGATGTCTTTATTTGGTCTTTTTGTTGACACATTGATGCATATTATATAATCCAGAAGACATTTGTGTTTAATGGGTTTACACTGTAGTCAGGGATGAGGTTCTGTAAAGTCGCGAGTAGAACTAGATGAGCAGAAATGTTCCTCGTCCCAGCTGAGTCTTCTGGGTGAGAGCGGAAGGATATCTAAATTTAGTTGCTCGGTTTGTTTTGATTGGTCTCTTGTGCGAGTGGATCACTGCCCTCTCCTTTAGCTGCAGGCTTATGGGAGCTTTTGCAGCTTACCTGACTGTTTATCTCTGGTGTAAGAGGACTATACCTGCAAAGCTCCTTCGTTCATTCACTCAATCTCCTCATCTCATTTGAAGGTGGAGGGTCCATCTCATCCAAACCCATGTGAGCCCAACCCCTGTCAGAACAAGGCATCATGCTACAGCCTGCAAGGCGATTTCTACTGCGCTTGTCCTGAAGACTACGAGGGTAAGAGTTGTGAAAACCTCAAGGACCACTGCAGGACGACCCCTTGTCAAGGTAATTTTCTGCCTGTTCAAAGAACTGTTGGACACTTTAAAGAAAGTGTGATGTAATCATGCCCGTGTCCTCCTGCTCAGTGATTGACAGCTGCACTATTGCTGTGGCGAGTAACAGCTCAGAAGGTGGCGTGAGACACATCAGCTCTAATGTGTGTGGGCCGCGCGGCCATTGTATCAGCCAGCTGGCCGGTAACTTCTCTTGCAGCTGTGAGCCAGGGTTCACCGGAACCTACTGCCATGAGAGTGAGTCTGTCCTCCAGGATTAGCCTTTTTAACTCCAAAGATATATTTAGATGCATAATCCAACTGATGGATTGTTTGGTAGTTAATTGACCAATCACATATGTTTAATTTAAATAGGTTTTAATGGTTGTACAATAGGGGTGTAACGGTACGCTAAAATCGTATTCGGTTCGGTACAGTGTCTTGGAGAGTTCGGCTCGGTTCATTCGGTTCAGTACAAAACAATAAGAACTTACATATTCTTTATTTTGAAAAGCAGACAATACACAGTAGAATTATTGCATAAAATAAATAAAAGTGACACATTTGGGTGATATTTTAAATAAATTGCACTCTTTATTAAGAAAAACAAATTTTTTTAAATAAAAAATGAAATACTGCAACTAGTTAGGATAGATTACCTATCCACATTTTCTGAAGAGAGCATAGATCTGGTTATAATATCTCCAGCAGTGGAAAATGTTAGATGTGTTGCCTGCCCGATCTCCGTGGAACAATGTCGGCATACAACTTTAAATTTATCCACTCGTCTATCCCCGTTATGTATTTTAACAGAGAAGCCAAAGTGTTCCCAAACACGAGACCGTAGTGAGGTGAGAGGGTCTTCAAGCTCTGGCTTCTCTTTCGCTTTTGATTTGATTCTCGCGCTCGTGCTCATCAGTCAATAGCGTCCGCGCGGAAACTAGCCTAGGAACATTGTTGCGCTGCGCTTAATATCGCGCTCATAATACATTTATATCATTTAATAAAAATACCGAATACCGAAACGGTACGCAAGTGTCCCGAACCGAACAGGCTGTACCGAAACGGTTCAATACATCCCCGTGAACCGTTACACCCCTATTGTACAATGATTATGATCCAGGGGTCAGTTAGATTTCATTATTAAATATTTCTTATTTTTTATATAGCACTGTGCACAAGATTAAGCTTCCTACACAGCTGTTCCTGTTTCAGTTAATAACTGGGTTTCAGCCTGTGACATTGAAAAACATTATATCTGTTGAGTAAAATTGGTGCATCATACAACTGAAAATAATTGTTACAGCAGCAATTGATGTTTTGAACAGGTTGTAGATATTGTTTTGATTTCAGTTTTTTTCACTTTTATTTTCCAAATTAATTAAAATATGCAATCATTGTTTATATTTGTACTTTTTTCACATCAACCTAAAACTTTTTTTTTATTTAAAATGTATTTTTTTTTTGTTTTCATTCACTTCATTAATGGAAATGTTTTGTATATTTATTGTATTGCTTTTTTATAGTAATTGTTTAATGTAGCACAACGATCCGATGTGAAACAAATACCTTTGAATTATTGATCATTATTATTATTATTATTATTATTATTAATCATTTCTTGATTTAAAGATGGAAATTGAAAACAGAATATTTATGATAAGTGCAGATTTTTATTTAATTAAAAAAATGAAACATTTTCTCTACAAACCTGTAAACAATTTTGTAAAACTTTCCACATCTCAGATAAATAGTTATAAAAATTCAGCTGCGCTACTCTGTTACAGTTCCATGTAAAAACTTGATCAAGAGTTTTAAATGTTTATTCACTATTTGTATTTGTTCTTTTGTTTGTCACTTTTTATGTATTTGTGTGTGCACTTATTCAGTTACACATTTATATTGTCCACTTGCTAATTATGTGGGCGCTCTTAACTTCTGTCATACGAAGTGGATTCCGTCAAAGGATTGGATTTGTGAAGTGATGGAGCCAGACCAATCCTGGCTTAGGACCGAGTTAGGACCACCCATGTAATTAGCATGTGGACAGAGAAATAAACAAATGAAAGAGAATGATAAAAACAGATGAGTGGATGTGCAAATACATTAACTAAATCCTTTTTTGCACGAAAACATGTATATGTGAGTTAATTTATCCATAAATTCATTTATTTACGGATTTATTTGAGCATTACTTGTATCCTTTCTTTATTTTGGAATACATTTACCTCTATATTTTTATTATTTATTTATGCTTTACATTTTTGGTCCTGCATTCATCAGAAAAGACCCCTCAAAGCTGTAAACCTGGGTGAAAACTCCTGCACCATGTCATGTTTACCTGCTGGGTTGTATAACCCAAGCATTTGGGAGTTCCACGGATGCTTTAACTTTTTAGTTTTTCTCTATTAAATGTATTCATTTTAAGGCGTTGACGAGGAGTAGGTGTCACAAACATCTTTGCCTCATTGCAAGGCTTCGCTGTCACGCTGTCTACACCTTAAAATGTATACATTTAATAGGGAAACCAAGAAAAGTTAAAACGTCAGTGACTCGTTCAGTGAAACAAGCGCATGTTAGCGCGTCATAATATGAGCCCCGAAGAACTCCATAGATTTCAGCTCTTAAAGTACGAAGACTTCAGCCTCCCTGTGCTCCGCCTCTCTCTGATGACATCAGGACTTATAACTGCTTATGCCCCATCACTGAACCAATACCAAACCTGTAGTTTCCTTATTTGTTTTCATTTAATCCGGTGTGTCTGATTCCAGATGTAAATGACTGTGTTAGTAGCCCATGTCGAAACGGTGGCACCTGTATCGATGGGATCAACTCTTTCCAGTGCTTCTGTCCTGATGGCTGGGAGGGCGACCTATGCCACATTAGTGAGTATACATGTTTTTATTTCAAATCTTTACTTGTGTTCAAGTCTTCACCTCTCTGGGTTTTGCCTGTTCCCTCAGATGTGAACGAGTGTGGCCGCAGCCCTTGTAAAAATAGTGGGCGCTGTGTTGACTTGGTCAATGACTTCTACTGTGAATGCGCCGACGGCTGGAAAGGAAAGACCTGTCATTCGCGTCAGTTTGATTTTTGCCTAATGTCGTGTTGTGGGTTTTTGACGTGAACTTACTGATGGTGTTTTGTGTCTTTTCCAGGTGAAAGTCAATGTGACTCCACCACATGCAGTAATGGAGGAACCTGTTATGACCATGGGGACACTTTCCGCTGCGCCTGTCCTCCAGGATGGGGAGGGAGTACGTGCAACTCAGGTTTGAGGACCCTTCTCAATCTGATTTTATACTTTAGTACTGATGACAATTGGTGGCTCTAAGCCTAAAAGTATTCAAATAAAACCCAAATAATGTGTCTCCCCCCAAAAAAAATTCAATCTATATTTAGATGTACAACACATATTAAACACTTTTTTTTTTCGCTAATTATAGGACCACCCACATAATTAGCATATGGGCACAAACAAAATAAATAAAACATATACAGATGTAAAAATACATACAGATGTGTTAAAATGTAGAAATGAATTCATAAAATGCATTCATGCATCAATTAATGTATGTGTATTGTTTTATTTAGGAATTTGTTTATAGAATTATTCATTTTTGGATTTATTTATACATGAAATGTATTTTTTTGCATTCATCTCTGTTTATTTATTTATTTGTGCTTGCTCCTAAATTACAAATTGAAAAGAATCGTACAAATTAAATACTCTGACAAAGTAAAAAAAAATATAGTGGGTTGTAGATACAATTTACATGGTCACACGAAAAAACTTGTTTACTTTAGAGGATGTGTTCAAATGAATTCAAGATTATCTCAAATATCTTAATTTAATAGTATTTTTTTTAAAAAATCACTTGTTGACAATCTTCACTTATCGATAAAGGGATTTCTTGTTGGTGATTACCATCTTTGCGCTTATCGATAAAGGGATTTCTTGTTGGTGATTACCATCTTTGCCTATCGATAAAGGGATTTCTTGTTGGTGATTACCATCTTTGCGCTTATCGATAAAGGGATTTCTTGTTGGTGATTACCATCTTTGCGCTTATCGATAAAGGGATTTCTTGTTGGCGATTACCATCTTTGCTTATTGTTAAAGGTATTTCTTGTTGACGATTGCCATCTTCACGCTTATCGATAAAGGGATTTCTTGTTGGCGATTGCCATCGTCGGGCTTATTGATAAAGGGATTTCTTGTTGGCGATTGCCATCTTTCTTCGCGCTTATCGATAAAGGGATTTCTTGTTGGCGATTGCCATCTTTGCGCTTATCGATAAAGGGATTTCTTTTTGCTTATTGCCATCTTTCTTCGCGCTTATCGAAATGGAGATTTCTCGTTGACGATTGCCATCTTTGCTTATCGATAAGGAGATTTCTCGTTGACTATTACCATTTTCGTTAATAGATAAGGAGATTTCTTGCTAGCTATTGCCATTTTCAATTATCGATAACGCGTTTCTTGTTGACTATTCCGTAAAAATGACAAATTAAAAGGAATGTAGATCACTTGAGAATAACTTTTTTTTTGCACTCCAGCAAAGAACAACACATGTGCGTCCAATCCTTGCGTGAATGGAGGAACATGTGTAGGAGGTGGAGATACATTCACCTGCATCTGTAAAGACGGTTGGGAAGGACCCACCTGCTCGCAGAGTGAGTAAAGACGAAAGCAAACATCTGAATCTGTATCCAAACCGCTCACTGAATCTCTCTTTCTCTGATTGCCCACAGACACCAACGACTGCAACCCTCACCCCTGGTAAGAAGAGCTTCTATTCTTCTCCTCCTCGATTATTTCCTTTGAGCAGATCTGTTTGGGACGACCCTCCCCTTCCCTGTTCAACATAGACGGCTAGGGAATAGCCCTTCAAACGTGGCTTTCTGCCCTATTCCAACCTGTTATCCCTGGCCTGCTCGCCCCTATTCTCTAGAGCGGATGCTCTGAGGGGTGGGGTACTTAGGGGGATGCTGGTTGTAAAGACAGGAGAAGATGTCCCTAAATCACTCGTAAATCCGACAGCTCTGGAGACCCCGGGCTGGTTTTAATGGGGGCCACAATAGAGGCGTTGGCCCTAAAAGAGCACCCCCAGCGGTGAGGGGAGGAGGGAAAAGACAGAGTCTTTCTCTCCCGGGCCTCTTGTTCCTATGGCCTTTCTTCACCACTGACCTGGGAGCTGGGGATTTGGGAGGTGGGGCCCAGCAAGGTGCCACTGGCAGAGATTTGCATCTGAAAAGTGCTGGTATTGATGAAGGCAGTGTGGCGCTCTCGCATCCTTCTGTGTCTCTTCCACTCACCTTCCCTCCTTTTCCTGCCTTTCCTCATCTACGCTTGTTTATGGGAAGTATGGAAATATACTGTGTCAAAATGCTATTTACATTTTAAATTTGCTTCATCACAATATATCTCAGTCGATCTTCAGCAAAACATTACTTTTTAAAAATGTTTCTTTTTTTATGACCAAACGTTTCATGATTCATTGCAATGTGGCGTTTAAAATGCTGTTTAGATCAATTTTAGTTTTTTACAGCATCCCATTAATGAGGTGTAAAACACACTCAGTGCATATTTATATTTCTGTAGTATGTGGTTCATGTTACGAACTAAGCAGATTCAAACGTTTCACACCAGACCAAGATTACAGTGAAATGTAAAACACACTTCCTTTGGTACGCATCATGATTATATCTCAATGGCAATTTTAAAAATTGTATTAAAACTCATTGGAAATATTGAAAAATGAGTACTGAAATAATTTCAATGGTAAACTATCTGTTGTCTAGATCACCTTGACCGAGACCAAGACCGGAAAGTATCGAGATCAAGATACTAAATTTTAAAAAAGCTGAATTTAATTGTATCTGGCCACAAAACTGTGTATTTTTAAATTTAAATTATTCATAATCTAACTAAATTATAACATTGTGCCCTCTAATCTACTCTATAGCAATGTTGATGTCCGGAAAATGTCAACTTTCTTAATATTGAGTCCTCAAAAAGCTCACACATATGACCTCTCTAATCTTCTAATGCAGTACTGCAGGTCAAAGTTCCTCTCAGCTTAACTTTCTGCTGAAGTGGAATCCCAAAAAAAAGAAACTTCACATGTCATTGTGAAGGTTATTGGGGTTGTGTTCAACTCTTAATGCTGCGTAGGAAACCTTTGGGGCATCAGAACAAGTTTAAAGTCTAAAACTGCAGTCCAAAAACTATAACTTGTATCGTATACACTGGCCATTATTTGGAGGCTGTCCTCAAGGGGAGGGGCCCAATCACAGAACGATCAGATAGCCAAAGACTGTAAATCAGGTAACCCCAACAAGACTCTGATGTTCCACCAGTAACCAACTAACATAAATTGTCTGGTCTTTTCCTAAAAGGGGTTTGGTCTTAATGAGCAATTCTCTGTTGTCGTGTTAATGTGCCAGGTTTATTAAAACATGCCATGAAGGGGCTGAGAGTTCCGTATGGAACTCACTGTAACGTTATAAAAGAGAAAAGAGGACATTGATTTTTGGTTTTTAACGTTACTTATCGGGATTGTTTTCGCTCATCCACAGCATCCAAACCACTGTTTTTTTTTTGCACATGTACAAAGTAGTTTATTTGGTATGTTGTTTATACGTCAAGCGAGGTTTTCTGCCAGTAAGCTGATTTTCCTTTTGCAGCTACAATGGAGGAATCTGTGTGGATGGGGTGAACTGGTTCCGCTGCGAATGTGCGCCTGGATTCGCTGGACCTGACTGCCGCATCAGTGAGTATCTCAAAAATGAAAGGACCGGGACGTATAGAAAGTGGGTGCTGCCGGATTACACAGCATCCCGTGACCTTTGACCTTCTCCGGGTCAAGGGTTAGCCATGGCTCACAAACAGAGGAGTTGAATTATTCAAGCAGTTGGAAAATTCCTCTCCTTATGTCTGTTGTCCATTGATGGAAAACACTCCTTAAAGATTCCATGCATTTCCCTGGCCTCATTTTCCAAGAAGCAGCCATGGGAACAGAGTCGATTCTGGTGCTTTACCAGTGTGCATTGATTTCAGATGGTGTTTTATGCTTTCTCAGAGAGTGGCTGATGTGTCTGAATGTGTGTTGTCTTCGCTTTACCAGATATTGATGAGTGCCAGTCGTCGCCCTGCTCCTATGGTGCTACCTGTGTGGATGAGATCAATGGCTTTCGATGCATATGCCCTCTAGGACGCACCGGTCCGCAATGTCAAGAGTGTAAGAGAAATTACAATGGTTATTTATTGTTTCCTTCAGTTTTCAACTGGTCTGTTTGAAGACAAAGGCAACGTTAAGACAGTAGTAGGGATATAACGATGTACTCTGCTCATGATTAGATAGATATTATGTCCACGATACGATATGCTTCACAATATTCTACAACAATATTTTTAACCATTTATTGAAAAGGTTTATATAACGAACCTTCATTAGAAAAAAAATCATACAAAGTTGTATGAGAACACTTGATACCATCCATCCATTAGGGGGCAGTGTTTAAATTAAATAATTTACTCTAAGTGAAGGATGGAGAGTTAATTTTATAATTGTTCTAATTTAAAATGTGAGTAAAAGGTAGCGGTCTCCATGTAAATATTACATAAAACAAGAAGACAAGATAAAGAAGTTTCAGAAGTGACTAGAATCACCATCACTCCAAGAAGCAAAAACATCTCCCAGTATCCACACGATACGTTTTGCTACATTTTTGTGATATATTGTGCCATAATATTTTTTACACCCCTAAAAAGCAAAATTTTTGTGTGTTCACATTAGAAAATTTTAGAAAAAATGAAAAACGAAATAAAATAATAAATCAAATCAGTCAGGTGGAAATTTGACGATGTGTAGCCTAGCCATCTGCTCAGAATTGGCAGATATGGTCGTCATTGAAGAGTTGCAGACAAATTTCCAAATGAAAACATAGTAACTGATGCTCTGAAAAATGACAGAAGGTGCTCTGGACTGGATCAAAATATGAAAAAAATAACAAACGGTTCAATAATGAATTTTCGCAGGCAACAGTGAAGCGTGGTGGGGGTTCATTTAAAGTTTGTGCCTGCATTTCTGCAAATGGAGTTGTCGATTTTTTTTTCGGGAGTAATGGTGTTCTCAATGCTGAGAAATCCATCAAGTACCATCAGCGAGGCATATGATTGGCCGAAGATTTATTCTGCAACATTCTAAGACTGAAGAATGTGATGAAGCTACATCTGTGGTTAGTTCTACCAGCCAAGCTCCTTTCAGAATTACTGGCAAATAATGGTAGAATTTATTCAGATTTCGTTTCGCTCATTCACTAGATTTTGTTTATTGATTACCACTTCCATAGTTGAAAGCAATCTTTGTTTACAGCATTTTTTTCACAACCGCCTTAAACTTTAACTCAATTCTGTGTATTGTTTTGTCATCATTCACCTGGCCATAGTCTTTGGGGAACAAGAGGTAAAAATGAAAAGCGGTTTCATTATTTCGATGAACAATGTTGGTTTTTGCTAGTTTAGAACTTACCTGGAGGAAGGGCGTTATTACTAAAGGAATTGTTTGATTGGACAACAATGTGTTTGTAAAGTTTATTAGAAAGGAAGGGATGAGTTTCTAATTAACCAAATGGCCCTACACGGTTTGTGTTGTTGCAGTTGTTGGCATTGGGAAGACGTGCCACTATGCTGGTCTCCAGTTCCCACATGGCAGTCGTTGGGAGGAAGAATGCAACTCTTGTGAGTGTGTCAGTGGCAAAGTGGAATGCACAAAGGTTCGTGTTTGAAGATTTTTATTCCTACTACACATTTATCTCAAATTAAATAATTATCTAAGTGCATTCTTACACTCTTTCTCAGGTGTTCTGTGGTCGACGGCCCTGTCTGTTGCCTGGGATGTCTGGGAGAGAGGTTCACTCTTGTCCGGGAGCTCGGGAATGCCTTGAGCACAACTTCCTGACCTGCCTCTCTCCCCCTTGCCACCAGTGGGGGTTTTGTTCCAGCCCTGAAGCAACCCCAACCCTCCAAACTAAATGTGAACCCAACTCTGTCTATCTGGACAAGAGCTGTGCTCGCATCACCCTTATCTTCAACAGGGATAAACTACCCTCAGTAAGTACTTGTGCTCTGGCTGCTGTGTCATTTTTTTTTTTTTTTTTTATCAAATACAATGTTTTCCATCAACTGGGTGATCAATCCCAAATCCCATGAACTCTCAATGGCCAAGTTCTTGGTGGCTTTTGACTCCTCTTAAAGCATATGGTTGAAATGCTTTTGCACAGTGGTTTGTATGTTATTGCAGAGACTGGTAACCTCCATAAGTGTGGTTAGTTTGATGTTCCTTTGAGTTTCTCAGTTTGTGTTACAGCTTTGCAAAGTTTGACCCCTATACAAAGTCAATGGAGAATTTCCAGGCACTCTTGTACATTTCCCAGAATTCCTTTAGCACTACCAGTCTGAAATGATATAGCAACACAAGTCAGAACATTATGAAGGTCTGTGCAAAGTTTTGGGTTGTAGGTCGAATGGCAAGCCAAGGGAAATAGTTGAAACCATAGACTGTAAAAAATATAGACGACACTGCCTACCACCACTGAGCTAATGAGGCAATGTCCAAGCTTAAGAGGGGGCTGCCCTTAGATGGGTTCACATGCACACACACAACTTTCATGATAAAGATGGAACCATCGTAGTTTCAGAGCTCCGCCTTGAGTCTGACTCGCACACGCCCCTCTCACACGCAGTCTGTTATATACATTTTATTTTGTAATTATAAACGCGAATAAACGTTAGTAGCGTAAATTATCTTTCTCACGACGTGATGATTACAGTAAGTCATCTCTATTGTGTGTAGCGGTCATATAGTCCCGCCTAGTTTTTATTGGCGGAAATGGAACCATCATGAACCACACGAAACTTTGTTCAGTGTATAGATGACTTTGAAAACCGTAAATAACGTAATTTCTGATTTTAAAAGTTTTGCTTTTTCCCATAGACTCGCATTAGCTTGAAATCATTCCACAAACAGCACCATGGGGGCGATCACCGCAGTTTGGCTTCACTGAGACACACTTGGTTGAAACTAGGCAAATAAAACAACTCAAAACACAAGTTGCTGTTCTATAAACTGCATTTATTTTTTAACGCGCCAAATGGTTTTATAACATAGCAGTGTTCGTAACAAAATCTGACGATTCGGTGATGTTTATTTAACTCGTGTAACAACAGTTTTATGTAACTTTCCTCTAAAAGCCTATTTTCTTCCTAGGGAACGACAGTGGAGAATGTCTGCTCAGAGCTGAGGTATATGCCTGCCACAAGGAGCTTGGCAAAAGACCACACGCTTCTGGTTCTCTGTGACCTCTCCTACAAAAACCAAGATGCTGTAGAAGTGGCCATCGTAAGTAAAAAGAGCTCTCCATGCATTATTATATTCCTGCATCTGAACCAGTATTTGCGGGGGTTTATCAGTGGGGATCTTAAGACACTTATCTTATAAGTCTTAATGCAAATTTGATTTCCTCACCACATCAAGTGCGTTTTAAAGGAATGCCCGTCTGCCTACAGCAATGCCAAGTTGCCAACTGGTTTGCCCATTATGATGTAATGAGATTCGGATGAGTGACCAGCAGTGGGCCGCACTGCATTGCAGCATTTCCTCCTCCCACACACATAGCAGCTCAAAAGTACAAAACCAAATCTTCTGTAAAATAACAATAAGCTGATTTGGTAAAGATTTACTAATGCTTCCTGCTTTTGAAAAGGTTTCAGGAAAATTATAATGGAAAAAAAGTGTTTATCTAGAAAGACTCGTGTATTCCACGTGTGATTTTTCTTTGTAAATCCCAGTGATGTTCGAACAAGTCGCTAACTGAGAGGCAGGGGTTTATTGGTCTGACTCATTAAATTGGAACCTGTAGGCAGGAGCTTTGAACCGATGCAGGTTTTTGCATGTTGAAATTATTTCAGACGGCGTTTTAAATTTAACCAATGGGTGTATATATGGTATCATCACATCTGAAATATTTCCCACATTTGCCCAGTGATGAGCAATCGGTACTATTACGGTACTATGCAAAAGTTCAGGGAGAGGTTAAAACAATGTTTTTAAGAATAAAGAATACGTTTAGAAATGTGGTCATCATTTATGTTCATCAATGAAAAAAATGCTGTGAAGGACCACTTAACCCTTATGCTTGTTGAGGATGTTTTCAGCCACTTCAGGGTTATTTTTGGCCACATCTTTTTCTCTGTTTCAGCAAATCACATGTATGTTTGGTGACAAATCTTATTTTTACACATATTTTGGGAAAATGCTTTAAAATGTTTTTGTTTCAGCAGATATTTCTTACTTTTAACCTTAGTTTAATCCTGTTTTATCCTGAAATTCTAGGGGTGTAATGATGGGTCTATAATAAAATGTTTGATAATATTAAACAAAACGTGTCGGTCTAGCATTTGTGCACTAAAGTAGAAATTAATAGAAATTTATACGTGGTTATATAATTTTTAGGGTTGCACGACTTTCAGGGATAAACGATTAAATTTGCATCTAGATATTTGGGTTACGATTAGATTCAAAAGAGTCCTTTATAGTAGATTAAATAGATATTGTTTTTTTTTTAATTGAATCGCTTTAGAATTTAATAAGTGTAGATTAATTCGAGGCAAAAATGATTTGATTGAAAAACAAAATCCTTTTCTTGTAGAACTATTTGATTTAAGATGGGATTGATTAAAAAAATATCCGCATCTGAAACATTTCCTACATTTTGGCCCTAAAGTGAACAAACAGATGCTAAAAAAATGCTTTAAATAAAGAATGCAGAAATTGAAGTTTTCTTCATTTATTTTCATCAATTAATAAAAAAAGAACTTAACCCTTGTGCGTTGTTGGGTATTTTTCAGCCACTTCAGGGTTGTGAAGTGATAACTTTCAAAAATCATAAAAAATGTTTGGGTAAATAACTTAACTTTATAGGAAGCAAAAAGTTCAGCCTTTTCCCATAGACTTGTATTGGGTGGTAATCATTCTGCAGCCGGCACTATTGGGGCACTCGTTGCTGTTTGGCTTCACCTCGCCGGCCATGTGAGACACACAGTTGATGGATTGTTTGTTTTTTTTCCCTCATTTATTGTTCATGTCTGTTTTTGCCCCATTGAAATCAGTTTAATTTAGTGTCTTTTTTTCAGCCTCAAAGATAATGAAAGGGAAGTAAATTTGAACAATACACAAAGGGTAAATCAAATTAATATTTGGTGTGACCACCCTTTTCCTTCAAAACATTTTGGGGAGCTAACCACAGATCTTCTGTGGATGTAGCTGTCTCACTTTCCAGATACACTCGATGTTGAGATCAGGCTCTGGGGGGGACTATTCCTACACTTCTTGTACTTTTGGTTGTTCTTTGGATATGGTTCTGGGTATATTAATCCTGACCAAACACCATTAGTCATGACCAAATCTCCATGTGACAAGTAACCTCCACCATGCTTCACTATTTCCTGTTGACACTCACCATTGTACCACCCTCCAGCCTTTTGATCAATGGCCTTCTGCTAAAGCCAAATATTTCAACTGTAATCAGTCCTGTTGCCATTTTTTTTTACTTGATATTGTTTCCTTGCCATTTTGGCTGAAACTCTTCCACGAAGACCACTTAACATTGGTCCAGACAATAGATGGTTGTACCTGGGTCCTATTGCTTTCTGTCATTTTCCTATCTAGAAGGGAAATATGCTTCTAAAAAGATCCGTCTTGCATCTACTACACTTTGACTAGCCCATGTATCAACATTTCTTTTTGCTTGATCTAGAAACCTCAGTCCACTTTGAAATCTGTATATGGGAGAGACATTGTTGATTTAGTATAACTACCTTGTGTCTTGTTGCTTTGCTCAATCTTGTCATGACAAAAACCCGACCATGGTGGCTGAGATTGACTGTTCCTCACCCAGTTTTGAGCCTCCTATGCAGTGGTGTCTGTACCAATTATACCAAACAGGTGCTAATGATCATTTGTGTCTGAACTGAAACAATCACAAACCTGTCCATTATCCTTCAATTCCCAGACTTCTACCTAGAAGAATTGATGCTGGCAAAGATACGGACACCAAGTATACATTTTTAGATTTTAAAATATTTACTTTTTTTATTTTTAGAATAAGTGCAAGATTCTTTAGACATGGTTACTTTTATTTAGCAGTTATATGAAGGAAAAAACAGTCTTAACTTGTGGCAAAGCCCTCATCGTTTCTTGGTCAGACGTTTCTCGTTGTTCTTGTTTATACACAGTGAGTTGGCCAATCCAGGCACCTACGCAGTCCATTGACCCTGTGACCCATTGGTAATACCTTGGATAAGAAAAGTAGGTTCTCACCCGAAATTTGAATAGTACACAGCCTTGTTCATTGTCCCTTTGATGGGATGAAGTTGTCCTCCAAGCATTCATTTTTCACCACCACATTGGTGGACTAAACAGCTTGATGTTGGTCTTGGTATGATTTGAGTCCTTCGCAGCACAGAGTTTTAACAATTGTTTTCTTGGGGACTATGGTCCCAGGCACCTTGAGGTCATTGACTCAATCCTTTCATGAAGTGCTGGGCTGTTTCCTATGTATTCACATGGTTGTTAAAACTCCGCAAGGTTGGGGTTATTGCAAAGACGGTATAATTTATAAACTCACTAAGCTGCTGGCTGTTGGCCTTGGAACCATTGTTGCTTTGTGTGGATCTACAAAACTCCTCAATCAACCTTACACAAATGTTTTTAGACAGTGAAAGGAAACTAAATAGATCAGAGTGAAACCATGTAAGCAAATAATAATATGCAAACATATCAGAAATAGGTTCTAGTCACGACTCGGAGATTGGATCATTTTCATTGCTCTACTGCACAGTTTGATACAATCAACTTTTATTTTAAAAAGGCAATTTTGGAAGCAAATGTGTTTAAAATCTCTTTTCGATTACAGTCATTCCAGCAGGACGACCAGCTTAGTCACAGTCAGATCCAAGAAGCCGCCAGCACCATCGTCAGCACATTATCCAAGAGACACAACAGCACCGTCATGTTGGCAGTCATCGAGGTCAAAGTGGAGATGCCGGTCATGTCCCAGCCAGTGGGTGAGTGAAGCCTCAAGGCCGGAGCCAGCCTTCATCCCTTTGTTTAAAGTGATTAGTGCTGCTTGATTGTCTTTGTGAGTCCCTGGAAGAAGCAAAAATAAACTGGAGACAGAAAAGTGTCAAGTGGATGCCTAAACTCAAAAATTGTCGAAATTCACTATATATGGAATCACTGTTTGGAACAAGGTTTATGTGAATGCTCATTTAAGTCAGTAGCTGCAGTATCTGATAAACCCTACCTTCCTCAAGCTGAAGGCATTACTATGAAC